>BQMB01001599.1:0-439492 GCA_027943415.1 Closterium sp. NIES-67 | reverse complement strand
TGCAACCCCGAGTATGACGACCTCCCTCGCCACCATTCGAGCGGACACCCGTCCTGTTGTGTGATGTCATCATATGCTATCACATTCTGTCTGCCTCCCATCCCATGTTTTCAACTTGCATGTGTGGTTTGAATGTGAAAGAATTTGTGTGTGGTGTGTTCTGGAGTTTGGGAATGTGTTCTGTGTTATTTTTGTTTGAGCAGGTATTTTGATGATAGATCTTGAGAAGATCTTTCCGACGCAACAAGAATCGCTTCAATCGGAGCAAGAACGCGAAAGCTATGAAGATTCAAAGTTCATGAGCTTGCGTTACAATTGCGGCGGTTACAAAGTGAAGTTGTGGGGTGACTCTATATGGAGTTGGGACCTTTGGGGTTGGGGAAATTTGTCACTCTACTGTAACAGCTGCAAATTGGTTGGGAACAACCAAGCTAGGTTGGCAAGGGTGGCCAACTTGGATGGATTGGTTGGGAAGGGACAAAGGTCAAAGTTGAGGTTCCTATAGGGAGGGAATCTTTGTGCTTATGGGGTTTCCTTGGTTGGGGACTCTCTTGGGACCTTCCCTCTCGTCCCTCTCTTTCTATCCCAACCTTTCTCTTGCTCCTCAAATTCCTTGTGAGATTCTTGAACTTTGATTGAACTTTTGAGATTGAGTTAAGTTCTCCTCCTACAGCTTACCCCCTAATGCGTCGAAAGCCATAGCGTCGCGAATACTTCATCAATCAACGTGTTTCAAATTGGGAACGGTAGCTGAGATTAAGAGCTACAACATATCTGAGTTTCGCGACATTCCAACGGCTAGTTTTCCGTCGACGTTGTTTCTTGTGAAGACGACTTTTCTGTCCAGAATTTCGGATTTATATTTTGAGTAATTCTAGCTCCTAAGTTCACCTAGACTCCGTCCTTAATACTAACAAGTGGTATCAGAGCGATATTAAGGACATTGAGAGGAGTCTACAGAAGTGTGAAGACCCTTCTAGACCCACCATGGCCTGTGGGTGTGCCTAAGTGGTGTTCTAAAGGTTGGATGTGTCTTCCGCTAAGGGGAAACTCTGCCGAAATTTCGTGGACGCCGACACTTGTGAAAATATCGAGGGAGCTGAGTGTGGACAGCAAAGGGGAGCTGAAATTCGTCATTTCTCAAGGAGAAGATGAATGAGAGAGGAGGAGATGCTAATGGAAGAGGAGCTGTAGCTGAGAAGACAAGTGAGCCGCCGCCATCAAAAGTTGAAGCTTTGGATGGCTCCAACTATGAGGAATGGAGCGGACGGATGAGGAGTGCCTTCAAACGCTACAAGCTCCTGAAGATTGCTGTTGGGGAAGAGAAGATGCCGGAAGAAGGCGAAGCACGTGAACGGTGGATTGAGAAAAGCGCGGTGCTTTTCGACCTCATTCTTCAATCGGTCAACAAGGAGATGTTCGAGCACATCAAGGATCTTGTGGAAGCGGATGATTCGGGTCCAAGGGCGTGGAAACTACTACGTGATGTGGTTCAGCCCAACACTCTCCCGATGGTGATCGTGCTCGAGAAGGAACTTGCTGCCATCTCCATGCGACCAGGGGACGATGTGAAGCCGGTCCTTGACAAGATCAAGGACACCTATGCAAGGATGGCAGCAGCGGGCAGCAGTGTATCTCAGCTGCAGCAGTGCACCAAGATCATCTCGGTGTTGGACAACTCTTGGGACAACCTCATCCCCACCCTCAACTCTCAGCAAGATCAATGGACACCTGAGTGGCTAAGGCAGCAGATTCTGCAGGAGGACTTCCGCAGACGCCATGTGGGAGGCGGTGCTGCCACTAAGACTGCTGAGGGGTATGGAGCTGCAGGGCGCAGCAGAGGAAGAGGGGGTTGGAAAGGCCGAGGCCGTGGGAGGAGCTTTGGCAGAGGTAGAGGCCGAGGTGACTATAATGAGGGGCATGGGAGCTCTAGTGGCAGGGGGAGTACCAGAATGGAGGGCACGTGCTGGTACTGCAAGAAGGTTGGGCATCCTTGGTTCAAGTGCTTCAGCAGGCTGGAGGGATGGGCACCTCCAGGCATGAAGCCGCCCAGTGGTGAACGCGCACAAGGTGGCGCTGTGCAAGGCTCAGGTGCACAAGGTGAAGGTGCACAAGGTAATGCCTATCCTGGTTTGTTTGTTATGGTTGAGGATGTGCATGGGCATGAGGGTGATGTGGGATCTGTGGGAAAGGTTGTGATGCACCCTCTCACGCACTGGGTGATTGATTCGGGTTGCACCAGTCACATGACTCCACGGGCAGATTTGCTTGATGAGGTAAAACCCCCTGGGAAGATTAAGTATGTGGCAGCAGCGTCAGGTGCTTTGCTCCCCGTGATTGGTGTTGGGAATGCCAAGGTTAAGGGAGCTAATGGGGAGCTTGTGGGGCTTGGGAATGTTCTGCTGGTTAAAGGCTTGTCTGCTAACCTTCTCTCTGTGCGGCGACTGCAGAAGAGTAAGGCCGAAGTGACCTTTGGACCAACCAGCTGCCGTGCTAAGCTTGGGAAGAAGGTGCTGTGGAGTCTGGAAGAGGAGACCAGCTGCATCAAGGACCTGTGGCAGCTGCCCATCATCCCTTGGAATGGGAAGACTCCAACAGCAGCAACGGCAGCAGCGGCAAAGGCAACAGCAGGAGGAGATGCAACTGCACCAACTGATGGGGTCCTGGAAGCAGTCAAGAAAGTGCAGAAGCAGCAGACACATGGTGAGGTGCTTGCTGGTGTGGATGCGAGTGCGGCATGGGCTAAGGCTTCACCAAGGAGTGGAGAGGCCGATTGGGAGACATGGCATGAGAGGCTGTGTCATGTGAACTTCCCTATGCTGCAGAAGTTGGTGAAGGATGGGAGCCTGAAGGGCTTGGAGGTGAAAGGGGGAGTGAAGGAGATTGGGAGCTGCCCTACATGCTTGGAGACCAAGTTCTCCAAGTTCCCCTTCAACAGCACTACAGGACCAGCCAAGACCCCACTTGCACTTGTGCATATGGATGTGGTGGGGCCCACAAGAGCCCCTTCCCTCTCAGGCAGCCGCTATTTCTTGACAATTGTGGATGACCACACTCGGGCAGTGTGGGTTTACCCTTTGAAGAGCAAGGGGGAGGTGGCAGCGGCTGTCCTTAAGGAGTGGATGCCTAGAGCTCAGAGGGAATGCGGACACAAGGTGAAGGTGATCCGCAGTGACAATGGTGGGGAGTTCATTGGAGCTGATTTTGAGGGGGAGTTGAAGAGGAAGGGGATCCAGCATCAACTGACAGTGCCCTACAACCCGCAGCAGAATGGCGTGGCTGAGAGGTTCAACAGGACCCTGCAGGAGGGGGCACGCACTCTCCTTGGGCGTGCAGGGCTGCCTGATCCGTTTTGGGTGTCTGCACTGAGGCAGGTCGCCCTTGTGAAGAATAGGGTGCTGGCTACAGTTGGAGATAAGGAGTGGATCCCATATGCCAAGTGGTATGGGAGTGCTCCAGCGGTGAACATGCTGAGGGCATTTGGGTGCATGGTGGTGTTTCATGTGCCCAAGGAGAAAAGGGGGAAGTTGGAGGCTTCTGGAAGATGGGGTGTGCACTTGGGGATTGCAAAGGATCACAAGGGGTGGCTGCTATGGGACCTGACCACCCAGAAGCTGACAGTGTCAAGGGATGTGAAGTTTCTTGAGTCCCTGTACTATAAGGAATGGAAGCAGCAGCAACAGAAGCTTCCATCTACACCACTCATTGTGGAGGCAGATGAGTTGCAGCAGCCTTCAAGACAGGTGGAGGTTGCAGTGTCAGAGGAGGAGATGTCTGGGGTGACTGAGGAAGGGGGAGCAGCTGAGGTGGAGCAGCAGCAGCAGCATGAATCTCCACCTCGAGTTCCACACCCGCCTGAGCGTCCTAGGAGGGATGTGCGCCCTCCTGTGAGGCTGACCTATGGGGGAAGAGGCAAGCCGAATGTGGTGCAGGCTGGGAGTGTGGTTGAGCAGATTGAGGAAGATGAGATCGCTCACTGCTACTGGGCACCAATCCCTGAGTACATGGCCTTACACCATGGGGCCAAGGAAGTAGTGTGGCTAAGGCGTTTGTTGGAGGAGTTGGGAGTTGGTCAGGAGAAGCCGACAGTTGTGTTTTGTGACAATGAGTCCGCTGTGAAGCTCGCCAAGAATGCTTGTCTGCATGGGCTGACAAAACACATAAGGCCTAAGTGGCATTGGGTGAGGAGAATCCTTGATAAGGAGGTGCGGCTGGAGATAGTGAAGACCCATCAGCAGGCAGCAGATATTTTCACTAAGCGTCTGGCGGAGGCGGATCATTGGAAGGGCATGAAGCTTGCTGGGATGAGTGTGCATTGAGTATGCATGCTTGAGATGTGGTATGGTCGATGATGGTTGGCAGCCAGAGGGGGAGATTGTTGTGTGATGTCATCATATGCTATCACATTCTGTCTGCCTCCCATCCCATGTTTTCAACTTGCATGTGTGGTTTGAATGTGAAAGAATTTGTGTGTGGTGTGTTCTGGAGTTTGGGAATGTGTTCTGTGTTATTTTTGTTTGAGCAGGTATTTTGATGATAGATCTTGAGAAGATCTTTCCGACGCAACAAGAATCGCTTCAATCGGAGCAAGAACGCGAAAGCTATGAAGATTCAAAGTTCATGAGCTTGCGTTACAATTGCGGCGGTTACAAAGTGAAGTTGTGGGGTGACTCTATATGGAGTTGGGACCTTTGGGGTTGGGGAAATTTGTCACTCTACTGTAACAGCTGCAAATTGGTTGGGAACAACCAAGCTAGGTTGGCAAGGGTGGCCAACTTGGATGGATTGGTTGGGAAGGGACAAAGGTCAAAGTTGAGGTTCCTATAGGGAGGGAATCTTTGTGCTTATGGGGTTTCCTTGGTTGGGGACTCTCTTGGGACCTTCCCTCTCGTCCCTCTCTTTCTATCCCAACCTTTCTCTTGCTCCTCAAATTCCTTGTGAGATTCTTGAACTTTGATTGAACTTTTGAGATTGAGTTAAGTTCTCCTCCTACAGCTTACCCCCTAATGCGTCGAAAGCCATAGCGTCGCGAATACTTCATCAATCAACGTGTTTCAAATTGGGAACGGTAGCTGAGATTAAGAGCTACAACATATCTGAGTTTCGCGACATTCCAACGGCTAGTTTTCCGTCGACGTTGTTTCTTGTGAAGACGACTTTTCTGTCCAGAATTTCGGATTTATATTTTGAGTAATTCTAGCTCCTAAGTTCACCTAGACTCCGTCCTTAATACTAACACGTCCATGTCCAAGCATGCCTCCTGCAGGTACCTGTGAACCTTGTCCGGCGCAGCCACTCCCGTTCTCGCCTCCACCTCTGCCATCGCCGAGCCCAGCATGTCAAACAAGCGCCCGCCACCTCGGGCCCTAGCAACACTCCTCCCCCCCCAGTCCCGCGCTCCCCCTGTGCTCGTCCCCTCCTGGCCCCCGTCCACCGCACGCCTGCTCTGCTCATCCAGGTAACACTGCAAGCGCGCCCTGACCCATGTCACCACCTGCTCCAATGTGACGTCGCGCACCGCCCTACGCCCCCCAGCGGCTTCTCCCGCTAGCTCAGGGTGGGCCCCCTCCCACCGCTCGAGCTAGAAGTACAGCTGCTTGAACCTGGGATCCAAAAATGTCGCCACTGCCAGCTCCATGCTGATGCCGTACACGTACTTCTTCAGTACCTTTAGAGCTTCCCCCGTCAACAGCTTGCACAGCTCCCCGGTACTGGGTCGTGGTAGATGCGCTCAAGCTCATCCATGAGCAGGTTGTACTGCGGCACCACTGCTGCGGCAGTGGGGTACAACGACCCCTCTGCCGCAGTAGTGATGTCATGGAAGGGCTTGAGGAATTCCAACAGAATCCTCAGAGCGTCCCAGTGCGCATCTGCGAGGCGGACACGCGCAGCCTGTTCGCGCGTGCGCTTGTCACGTGCCGACTGTGGAATGGGGGATTCAGGGGAACACGCCAGCAGCAGAGGGGGAAACTCATATTTTGGGAGGGTAATACGCATGGGCGAATTAGGGAGACTGTCAGCATTTCCGAACGGAAGAAAAACATGCACGCGAATTGTGGCAACCCAGGAATTTGGGAACCATACCTCGAGTCCTGAGAAGTATAGTAGGATAGGATCTTTCAGCATCAAGAAGCGCTCCACCATCTCAAAGGACGACCCCCATCACGTGGGGGTGTCGCTGATGAGCCGGAGAACGTGGCCGCCTGACCCGCCAGTCGCAGCTGCTCGTCTCGAACGCGTCCGAGCGCGTCAAGCTCCACCCAATGAACGACGCAATCTCCCGCATACGCTTGAGCGGCTCGAGGACTGCTGGGACTCCAAGTGCCTTCTGGACCGCGAGGTTCAGAATGTGCGCCAGACACCTGAAGGGGGGAAGTCCATTGCATGGCACGACATGGTATGGCATGTCATGGCATGGCATGGCATGGCATGGCATGGTACAGCATGTCATGGCATGGCATGGCATGGCATGGCATGGCATGGCATGCCATGGCATGGCATGGCAAGGTACAGCATGGCATGGCATGGCAAGGCCTGGCATGGCATGGCATGTCGTGGCATGGCATGGCATGGCATGGCATGGCATGTCATGTCATGTCATGGCATGGCATGTCTGGCATGGCATGCACCACACACCTGAAGAAGAAGCCGGGGTTCAACACTGGTGGGTTGCGAGCGTCCTCGGTCTCCGGGTCGCCAGTCAGGATCTTGAGCGCCTTGATGTTGTTCTCGGCATTGTCCGTCGTGATGCCGAGCACAGAGTCCTTCAGCCCCCAATCCAATATGACCTTCTCCAATGTCTCTGCAATCAGCACCCCGGTGTGCGATCCCTAAATCTCCTCAAACTCTAGCAGCGCCTGTCGCAGCTGGAAGTCTGTCGTGATCCAGTGCGCCGTGACGGCAAGGAAAGCGTCTTGCGCCGAGCTGGACCAAATGTCCGTGGTGAGGGAGACCTTCCCCGCCGCACCATCACCGACAATGTCTTGCAGCTGGCGCTCGCGCGCGGCGTCGCCTTGCACGAGCATGTCGCGAGCGAGGCAGAAACGGGAGCCGAGCAGTTCAGCAGCGGGAGGATTGAGGAGGCGGGTGTAGCGGCGGAAGTGGGGAAGGGAGGGCAGGGGAAGGAGGGGGGGGGGGGGGAGTAGGTGGACGTGTGCAGAAGTGCCGCTCTACATGGTTGGGGTGATATTCCATAACGACACGTGGGCGGTTCAAAATGCGCAGATGTGAACGAGCGCATGTGCTTACAAACTTATCTCTGTCAGTTCTTACCGAGGGGCGGTCGACCAGGCAGCACGGAAGGTCCGCGTCTGCGAACAGCTCGACAAGAGCGTGGCGCAGACGCTCCTGCGTGACGCGATGACCGAAGAACTGAGGGATCTGCCGTCGACCCGCCTCGACACCGCGCACCCGAACCGCACGTGCCCGCACCATGGATGTCGGGGTATGCATCAGCGTGCTCCCACGGGTCAGGTCCGCCTGGCACCCCCGGGTACCCCTTCGCTGGAAACTCCAACCCTGGCTTCTTGTTGGCATCAGTGAACAGGCGATACCAGATCTGGAAGTGAGGCATGTGGAACGAGCGCATGTGCTTCCACGCCGAACCAGTGCTGCTCTCACCCCAACCGATCGGCACCTCGCATACCTTGCAGCATCGCGCCCCATCCCCCCCCTCTGGCTGAAAGAACATCCCCTGCATAAGCCCAGGGACAGTACCCCAGTAGCGACTGTCACCTGAGAGCTGTCGCTCGCTCGCGACCGCTTATGCTGTCCACCTGTGCCCCTCCCCCCCCCACGTGGGATGACAGGCCGCCCCGGCGCAGGCGTACCACACTCCGCATGACCCCCTCCCCACGCCCTCAGCATCCCCAAAGCGCGCTGCATCCCACCACCGACATCCAGCTCCCCCTCCACTATTAGTGCCACTGCCGGCACCAATCGCCCCTGCCCTCCCCCCACCAGGTCCACCACGGCCGCGACCTCTTCCCCTCCCCCTCCCCCTTCCCCTGCGCTCCCCCTCGCCCTCCCCCTCCCCCTCCCCCTCCCCCTCCCCCCCCCTCCCCCTCCCCCTCCCCCTCCCCCTCCCCTCCCCCTCCCCCTCCCCTCCCCTCCCCTTGGCCGGTCCATCTCCTGACGCCTCATCCTCCTCTTCCTCCGCATTGGGATGCCACTCCTGGACACCCTCGCCTCCCCCCCCCCCGTCCACCACCCTGCCCACCGTTCCCCCCCCCCCTGGGTTGCCCCATGCTCCCCCCCTCCTGCATCGCCCGCCTCCACCTCTTCCAGGAAGTCATCATCCTCTCCCCCCTCGTCCGCACGGACACCGCTCGCCAATGCAAAACTCTGGCGGCCGCTAGGGAGAGGGAGGCCTGTCAGAGATGCTCCAGGCATGGCACCGCTCTGGAGCCCGCCACCCTCAACCCTCCCGCTCCCGAAAGGGACGGGACGCCCGTCACGGTCGTAGAACTGCATGACGGGATAGTTTCGAACCCTAAACTATGCGCTACGGCAAGGATTTCGAGTGGGCGAATACGTCGTGTAACTCAAGATCTCCAAAACCCTAACCCCCACGTGCAACCAAGTTCTCTCCGTTTTGTTTTACCTAAACCCTAAGTAATGTCGGGAAAAAACGATTTAGAGAGCGGGGAATGTTTAGATTAATGTGGGTGCTGTAGTTTGGTGGCGCGAGTATGATAGGGACTCTACGAAACTAGGTCTGCAAAATTGGGGAGGAAATTTCGACCAAATGGTCGAAATTTCCAACCCTCCCCAATTTTGATCGCGCTGCTGCCGACGGGTAGTAGCGCGACCCGATTTCGGGTCGGGTATACCCGATCCGACTTCGGGTATTTACCCGAACTCGGGTATGTAATACTCGACCCGGCGGGTACCCGCTACCCGCGTCGTCGGGTAGCATTTCGGGTAGCGGGTATCGAATACCCGCCCGGGTGACCCGGACCCGACCCGCCGGGTATTTTACAGGATTTCAGATACCCGACCCGCCCTAAAAGCGGATCCGGGTACCGGGTACCCGACCCAGTCGGGTAGTTTGCTCAACCCTAACTGCCCTTATCATTGGCAGATAGGAGCTCAAACCCCTCAGCGTAGGCATAGGCAAGGGATGGGCTCGGGTAGACACGGGCAAAAAACATCTTTTTTATCATCGCGCGATGCGATGAATTATTTATCGCGCGATTTAATTTAAATCGCAGTTTAATCGCACTGGAAAACGCGATTTGAATGCGATATGCATGCGATGTAGCACTGAAACCCACTACGAAACCACACTATTTATTTGCACTCTAGCTTACGACTGCCCGTGATTCATTTTCCCGCAGCCATGGTTTTTTTTTCCTTTTTGGGTGTTCTTTCATTCTGTTTTAAAACGCGATGCGATTTAAAATCGCATCGCGCGATGTAATTAAATACCGCATGCGCTTTAAATATTAATCGCGCGCAGAACGCGATGTGCGATTTATTTTTCCAGAAATTAAATCGCGCGATGCGATTTCAAATCGCATTGGATTTGATTGAATTGCCCCCCAGTGCGATGCGATTTAAATCGCAATCGCATTTTGCCCATGTCTAGGCTCGGGCCGGCCTGGCCCGAGCTGCCCCGGCCCGTCTATCTAAGAGACGGGCTTGGGCTAAGCCGGCCGCCACCCCCGGCCCGAGGCCTGTCTGAAGTCGACAGGCCGGGGTGCTGTGATGCGCCTAGTGGCCCTTGGGCCCGTGGCGTTCCGCCCAATTAGCGCGGTTCCGGTGTTTCGCCGCCGGATCCGCGTGGATTGGGTCGTTTCGCCCACCAATTCGGGCTGGCGTTTTCCTCCTAATCGTCGCAGATCTGGGCGAAAATTGACCTGAGGGTAGAAAATATCGCCCAGCATGACCTGTCCCCAGCCTGTCGTCATCGTCAGAGACGGAGCAGACGTGTCGACCCAGACCCGTTGACACAGGCCGTCCACTAAGGGGAGAGGAGACTGCCTGGCCCAAGGCCTGCCCCTCTGCCCATGAAACCTCAGTTTCTTCCTAACTGCACAAGCTTACCCTAATCTTTGGGAAAGCTAGCGCATTTGGTGAGAGTAGAATATAGGCCGTTGGGTAGCTGAAATGGTGAGAAACCCTACGCTAGTTCTGCGACGTGGTGTGGCGGGTAGTGTTTGCCAAAAACCCTAAAAGCCGAAATGTTGGACCCCGCGCCTTGGTTTGCGGGGGCCGTCGACAGGCCGCATTGCAGCCAGCCCGGCCCTCTGCTCTATCTACTGCACGGTCCCACAAGTGCACAGCTGCAAGGCAGCTTCCACAACTGCAAGCAGGTAGTTCAGTCCAACTTTGGAAAACTCACCAAAGCATTGGAGAAAAGTTTCTCAAAAGCCTTTTCTCTTCTTCTGTGCTCTTCATATGATCCTTTGTTCCATGTTCTTATGTTCTTCCTCCAATTGCTCTCTCACCTTCCCTATCCTTGGGTCATGTTTGCACATGGAGTTTGCAGCACGTCTGCATGCACCTTCGGTCTTATCATCACATCGCAATCCATGGCAAACAATTCCTCTCCTAACCCCCTATCCTGTCCCTGTGTCTCCACACGCTCCAGAAATGTCCACAACTCAGCCATCTTATTCATGTAGCATTTTTAGGCATCTCGCCAATGAATATACTTCCTATCATGTGAACTTGAAATCATTGCTATTTTCTGTCACATGCCTGATTCATATTTATTGCGACAGGAGTCTTTGCCCGAATCAGCTCACTGGTTCGATCCCTGCTGCAACCAGCAACTCTACACGTCTTCAATTCCTGTAAGCCCTCTGATTTCCTATCTTTGCCCATCTAGCCAACTCCCGTTTGTCCCTTTTGCCCTCCCCCCCCCTTCACTTCCTTTGTATCCTATTCTCTCCAGCCCACTTACCACCACTCTCTTCTCTACTCTACATGCTGTACTGCATACTGGTTCACAGCGCTGGAGTGGACTTGTAAATGACGCGAGACAAAATGCCCGCAGACGTTCTCATTGGACTAACTTAGTGGGTGCGAGACTCTGGTACCTTGCTGTGCTCAGTTGGTAAGGGAGCGGGTTGCTGCATTGGTATCTAGAACAGGCTCGCACAAGCGCTAAGCTGTAAGGCAGCGTCTACAACTGGCAGTAGCTATTTGTGTTATATTCTCTCAATGACAGCAGCGACAGTACCGTATGGCCTTTCCCTCCTCTTGGTTCAAGTCGTTCCCTTTCCTATGAGTTTGTTCGCCTCTGTCTTCTCTTCTACTTTCCTATATTACTCTATGCTTCACTCCTCGATTTTGTGTCATCCCTCCTCGTCATTCCTCTTCTTCCTCCTCGTACTGTTTTCCACTGTATCATGTTCATAGTTTAATGCTAAATCAAATGACCTTGTTGAATACGGACACATGTTGGAGCAGGCAAAGAGTACCCTTCTACATATGTTCAGTGCCGGGCCGGGGGCATACCGGCCCAGCCCGAGTCGTTCGCGGGCGGGCTCGGCCTCTGCTCAGCCCGTGTTGATAGGACCGGGCCGGCCCAGTCCGTGGCAGCGCTGGCCCCAAGCTCGTCCACTCGGTCGTCAGCGTTGAAGATGGGCCGAAACAGGATGGCCGGCTGGGAGGCCGGCGACGGGCCGAAGCATGTCCGGTCGACAACCTGCACGACCCGAGTTGCACGGGTCACTGACCCTTAGGGGCGAAAATCTACCCAATTCATGCAGACCAGATGGCGATGTGCCTGACAGGCGCGGATCAGCGGTCAAAACGATCCGCCCCCCCAGATCGTGCAGAAGATCTGCAAAGTTTGGGTTGCGAAACGTGTGTTTTGAGTCGACTCAAGACACACGGGGCCTCCCCGATTGGAGGACGGGCCTACCCCGGACTGTCCTCTCCAGGTGGGGCTCGGCCCGGGGGCCGGCACGCTCCCAACTGGGACTGGCCAGCTGGGCCATAGGCATGTTCATGGGGCGGTCGGGCCAGGCTGGGCTACACCCCGGCCCGAGGTCCATGAGTAGAGGGCGGGCCCGGGTAGGCCCATCCTTGGGCCGGGCCAGCCTGAGACGGAACTAGCGACCCATGGGTGCGTGGCATTTCAACTGCCGATCCGCGGGGATGGGGGCATTTTGCCTGCTGAGGCGGATCTGGCTTTTCGCCGCCCGATCCGCATAGATTTTATCACTTCGCCTGCCGATCCGTGCAATCTGGCGTTCCGCTGACCTAGGCGTTGAATGTTCGGCCCGCGCGACTTGGGTCGCGCAGGTCGTCGACGGGCTGCGCTTTGGCTCGTCAATGGGTCTTTTGGCCTGCCGGCCTGTGTTGTCCCGTAGACATCGGGGCTCGGACCGGGCCGGCCCGACCATGGCCCCTCCCATGAACATCCCCACCGTGTCGGCGTCTCCTCAATTCTCCTACCCCCGCCCATCCTCTGCTATGTGTGCGCACATTCCAGGAACAATGTCCACCATGCTGCCGTGTGCTATGTGTGGATGACACATGCTGGAGCCGGCAATCAATGCCCTTCTGTCAAACTTCACTAACCAGTTTAGTCTCCCTACTCCTTTTGCATGCCTGATTCGTGTTCATCATCACAGGCGCATACAAAGTTGTCAGGTGTCTGGCTCAATTCCTGCTGCAATTGGCTCTCTGAAATCCCTGCAATTGATTTAAGGCCTCTGCTTTGCTTTGCTCTGAATGCTCTGCCTCTCCTGTCCAACCTTTCAGCGTCAATTTGTTTGATGCTAAGCATAACCCACGCTCTCCATTGCGCCCTCGCCCGTTTTATCCTCTTTGACAAAGTCCACATACCACCACCCTCCTTCACTTCACTGTGTTTTGTGTACGAAGTGCTGATTGTGTGCACAAACCGAAGTCACTCGATTTTATATTGTAAGCAGCTGTTTTCCGGAGGAGTCCAACAAGTCATGTGCATACAGCAAACAGAGTCCAGCAAGACTCGTACTATCCCCCATCTGCTGGTGGATTTGCTAGTTGTTGCAGTTGTGTCCACATCAGATTGTTCAATTGCCATCTGTTCAAACGGATTTGTGCAATGAGATCTCTGCAGCTATATCACTTATAATAAACACAAATGATTGAGGGGCAGGCTCTACCCCATGCAGGGTGGGTGGCAACCCCTGTGAAAAAGGTATACACTTAGACTTGATCTTGATGTGAGTCACTCTGTTGATTGTTATTGTCTGTCTATTGATCATCTTATTCTAAACCCCTCTTTGTCATCTTCTCGTCTCAATTCATAACTGTACATCCGGTTCTCTCCAGTAGTCACATTCTGTCAAACTTCGCTTCTGGACTTCTCTCCCCTCCTCTTATCATCCCTGCAATATATATGTCGTACCCTGATCCCTGATCCATGTCTTTCCCACTTTGCCACCCCATTCGTCGTGCCTTGCTTGACGTTTCTTCGCAATCACAGGTATCTCGGAGACATTCAGCTCAGCGGCTCTATTCCTGCTACTATTTCCTCGTTGTCAGGAACTTTGGGCTTACTGTAAGGCATTGCCTTGTTCTCTTGTCCTAATTGCTATTTCAGCTCTCACTTGGACACTCCGTAAGCCGTGTTAAGTAGGCAGCAGCTGAGGATCCGCATTTCGTTTGAATGCACCACTCATGGCCCACCTGGGCCGGTGTTGAACTGATGTACGCTGCTTTTGTTGGGAGGGTGTTTGCAATGTTCTTGGCATTGCTGTGCAGAGCCACGAGACACCTTTCCCTTCCCATTCGCCTTCCATTTGTACACCCATCCGTGTGCCCCTCCCCGCCTTCCCTTGTCCGCCTTAGCATCCTCCCAGCCACCATCCCCATCCCTCTGCCCCCTCCTTCCCTCCTGCATCCTCACTTAGCGCCGCCTTTCTCCCCCTCCTGCCATGGGCTGGATCTTGCATTTGCTCAGAGTCTGCCGCAGAATGCCACTGTTCTCGTGTGTGCTTGCTGCCATGCCCACTGTTCTCACCTGACTTTTCCCAACCCACGCCACACAGGGATCTCTCAAACAACTCGTTGACTGGCTCCCTTCCTGACAGCATCACCTTGCTCACTCGGCTCTCTTAGCTGTAGGAAGTTCACTGGAATCATGTGCCAAGGTTGCATCATACTTTCCCGTCGGTCGCTTGCCATTTCGCAGTCAATGGTCGTCGGTTCTCCAGAGCACTCCTTATCCCAGTTCCAAAGCATGCTCAAATTGGATCAGCCTGAGCAGTTGAATGGCAAGTAAACCTTGTAGCAGGCTTGCACTCTGCATGCTCCCACCTTCTCTAACCTCTCCAATGTGCAACCTTCTAAAGTTGCCACTTCTGAAATCCCTGGCCTGTTGGACTGACCAATCAGTTCTTGTAGATTTGTCTCAATGCATTGACTGTTTCATAAGAGTGCACAACGCGCTCTTAGGGGTCAGCAGAGCAGAAATTCATGTCGACTTTCCACCCTCGTCTGTTGCAAGGAATCAGCTTATCGGGGCCATCCCTTCTGGAATTGGAAACCTCTATATGCTGACCTCGCTGTAAGCTGTGTGAAGTAGGTTGGTGCAGAGGACCCACTTTTGTAGGAACAGAACCGAGCTCTTTTGTTTGGAAGACGTTGGGAATATTCTTGGCCTTCCTGTTCGGAGCCAAGGGACACCTCTTTCATCTCCCACCTCCCATTCGCCTTCCCATTCGGCTCCTGTGCACCCATTCGCGTGCCCCTCCCCGCCTTTACCTTGTCCACCCCATCGTCCTCCCACCAGCTACCATCCCCATCTCGTTCTCCCTCCTTCCCTCCTCCATCCCCACTTAGCCCCAACTTTCTCCCTATTTTGCCATGGGCTGTTTCAACGTTCTCCTCTGTGTGCCAAGCAATGCTTCCCACCATGCTCGTCGCACCACTTCTTGAGTTGGTTGTGTGCTTTTGCTGTCCCTCCTGCCTTGACATATATCTAGCGTTTTGCTTGCCGGACCACGCAGATCGCGTAAAACATTTGGGTTTACGCGCCGAAAATTTCAGATCAGCGAGGCTTGTTTTGCGTGTTAGAATCGATGGGCAACTGCATGGGCCATGGGCCAGCCCGTGATGGACTGGGCTGGGCACCACGAGAGGCCCCGTTTACTGACAGGAGGGGCTGGCCCAGCCTGTCGCCGGCCCATCTCTCTGCCCATGTCTACTACATCGAGACCTGTAGTAGTGGCAAGGGGGGGCAGCAGGGGCAAGGGTGAGAAATAGGGCTGGTGCCGGAGAAGGAGCAGTAGCAGCAGCAGCAGTTGGGAGGTGACTGTGAAGTTTAAACTATGCCTAAGAATGTAGGACCATGACCAAAGAGGGTGACACGAATTACGTTCTCAGGAGTGAGGCAGAAGAATGGTGCCACAGTAGGCAGATGCGAGAAGAGCTGCAAGCGGAGCATCTACACGCGGGCAATGCAGTTTGCCATGGAGGTTAAGTCGGACAGGCAAAGGCTGATGAAGGGGTTTATGGCGCTGATGTGAGTCTGCATTTGAAAGTGCTATTTGAGATAGGCGTGAAAGTTATGGAGCTTGCAGTAGTGAGAACACTGCACCAGAAGAAAGGGAGGCAGGCAGGTGAGAATGACCTGGCATACCCTCGTAGTGACGACATTCCAGTTAGCAAGTTGGAGAAAGATGAGCTGGCAGCAGCTCATGCAGCAGCAAAATAAGAGGCTGCACCGGAGCGGTGATTGTCACTCAACTGGACAAGCCGCGCGACAAGGGAAGGCGGGCAAGGTGACAAGCAGCAGCATCATAAGGTGCTGCATCAGCCGCCAGTGAAACATCATACTTTCCCTGCGCCTCGGCAACTGAGTCAAGCAGCACATCAATGTAGGCAGCACGGTACGGATCACCAGTAGCAGCGGCAGACGGAGAGGGAGTAGCATGCGAAGTGGGCTTGGCGCCAGCACGACTTAGCATGCGCTCGAGTAGACACGAGCAGTGGGCTTGGCTCATCTTAGGTTGCCTGATGCAACTGATCAATGCCGGCTTGGCTCGTCGTTTAAGAGTCGAGCCCAGCTCGAGGGCCAGCCTGGCTCGGCAGGG
The DNA here is from genome assembly GCA_027943415.1 of Closterium sp. NIES-67. Classification (NCBI taxonomy): domain Eukaryota; kingdom Viridiplantae; phylum Streptophyta; class Zygnematophyceae; order Desmidiales; family Closteriaceae; genus Closterium; species Closterium sp. NIES-67. The sequence continues at coordinate 423,449 of BQMB01001599.1, read as the reverse complement.
GCTAAGGCGCGGCTCGAGCTGCTAGGGTCAAAAACTTAAATCTTTCTGCCTAGAGCTGCGTGGATCGGTGGTGAAACGCCAGCAGTCACAAGCTTCGGAAGAGCTCCGGAGGGCTCCTACGCTCTCTCTCTCAACTGGTCCTTTGTATTGCTGAATCCTGGGTACAAGCTAGGCAACGGTGCAGGGAACAGGTACGTGGTAAAGCCGGCCTAGGGAGTCTATGGGCCTACTCGAGCCCCGTGCGGGGTTCGAGGAAACAGTCCCCGAGGGACATGTCTGCCTCTGGGTCGCCGAGGGAAGGCCGCTCCGTCGGCAAAGCTTCGTTGACCTTCCCGAGGTAAGAGAGGGCCTGCCCCCGGTTGGAGTGTGATGGACCAGCGCTGGCGGAACTGGCTGAGCAGTTTCCCTGCCTGGTAGGAGCTTGGATCCGCGTCGAAAAGGCGTCCGGCTCCCGTGTCCCCCAAGAGATTCAGGAAGGTGGGTACCTCGTCGCAGGGGCAGCCATAGGTCTCGACTGCGAGTGGGAAGAAGACCACGTACTCCGCCCGGTAGGAGTAGTGGTCTATCTTCTTGGCCGCCTGCTCTCGAGCCATATATCCACGGCCCTTGCGGGCCTCGGGGTCGCGGGTGCTGATGGGGTCTGTGAATGTGACGTCGCAGATCCACACCGCCCCGGAGTCCCTATCCCGAATGGCCAGGTCGGCCGTTTTGCCGTCCACAGGGCTGTACATGGCCGTCTCCTTCGTGACAATGAACTCGGCATCCCGGGCCATCCGGATGCACTCGTCACGGAGGGCATTATGGGTGTTGGTGCGGCCATGGCGGGTTCCGCAACGGAACAGGTGGTTTGGAAGGCGGGGGTCCGGGAACTTCACACGCTTAAAGCAGTCGCAGAGCTTGGGCGCGGGGAAGGGCAACCCCAGGCGGAAGGCCAGCGCGATGGCAAAGTGGGGGGGGGCTAGCCAAAGAGAGGGGAGAATGGGTATGGTGAGGAGCCAATCCCCGGCCCCATACCCTGTTAGTGAGAGCATCCGCTGGGTATGCCCGCTCAGAGGGTTCAGCTCCATCCCCCGAGTGGCGGCCAGCAGCTCTGCAAATCTGGAGCAGGGCGAGGCGGTGTTGCAGGGGGACGTCCGAGGGCTCCAGCCGCTCAGACTGCAGCTGGTCCAGAGCCGCGTGTGGGAGCTCTGCCTCGCACGCCGCCAGCCAGATGTGGAGTGGGGTGGGGCTGGAGTAGGCCGGGGCAAGGGACTGTGCAACCAAGGCCATTGGGCCCGCAGGGGCGAGTGGCAGGGAGGCCAGGAGGGCCCGGGCCCGTGCCACTCTGGTGAGGAAGGAGTGGGGCCCCTCCAATGTTGGGTCCGCCAGCCCCAGGCCTCCGAGGGAAGGAGGAAGGGAGGCTTGAGCCCAAGTCCGAGCCTGTTCTACCTCCCCCTTGGCGGCTGCAGGTTGCAGGCTGAGAGGAGGGTATGGAATAGATCCCTCCCCCAGTCGGACCACTCTGCCAAGGGCAGGAGGTCGAGGGGTGTTGTAAAGATGAGGTATGCCACCCTTCGGGAGATGCAGCGGGTGAGTAAGAGGGTGGTCGTCTGGGGGTCCATGGAGGCCAGGGTCGGAAGTGGGCTGGCCAGCTCCGCCAGTTTGTCCCGGAGGAAGCGTGCTGCGGCCCCCGGTGGTCCGACGTGGCTTCCAAGCACGCGCAGGCCTTTGGGGCAGAAGGGGATGCCAGGTGGGACGTTGGAGGCGGCAGCAACAGTAGCCGACAACGCCTCACACTTAGCAGGGTTGTGGGAGAAGCCTAGGTGCCTGAGCGCGGCTGTGAGGTAGGTAAATGCCGCCGCGCAGGCGTCCGGCTCGCCAAGGAGCATCACGTCGCCCGCATACGCGAGGCACATGACATTGGGGTGGGCGAGGGACGTCGCCTGGAGGGCGGGGTGAAACGCCAGCAGTCACGAGCTTAGGGAGAGCTCCGGAGGGCTCCTAATCTCTCTCTCTCTCTCTCTCTCTCTCTCTCTCTCTCTCTCTCTCTCTCTCTCTCTCTCTCTCTCTCTCTCTCTCTCTCCCCCCCCCCCCCCCCCCCCTCTCTCCCTCTCTCTCAAGCGATTCTGCCCATGATGTTGTACTTATAAATGTCGAGATGCAAAGTATTATGGTGGTGGCGGTAAAGCCCTTACCAGTCCTAGCATGAGTTCAGTTTAGGAGCAAGCAGCATATGATGAACCTAATCTGAAACAATTCTAAGGTTGGCCGATCGAAGATCTGAGGCCAACAGAATTAGCAAAGCAAGCCTAGGAACAACATGTTTACTTGCTTGTGTCTGACTTCTTCCGACCCACGCCACACAGGGATCTCTCGTCCAACAGTATCACTGGCTCCATTCCCAGCGGCATCACCTCGCTCACTCAACTCGTTTCTCTGTATGAAGCTCATTCAAATCTCGCTGTCACTCTATGTATGCCAGGGTTGCATCGCTATTGCTTGTGACACCATCTCTAGCACATTCCTCGATCCAGTTCCAGAGCATGCTTGGATGATCTGACTCTTTAAACGGCATCCATACCTTGTGGCAGCCATGTGTTCCGTATGCTTGCATGCACCTTCCATCCATTCCAACATACATGTTTTCAACAAATTTCCCTCGATTTCCCTAACCTGTTGGCATATTCTGTGCAACCCTAGTTGGATGTACGCTAACGTTTACGAACGTTTTCGTAGTGTTTTTACATTTTTTTACAACTGTCCTGTTTTTAGCTTGTGGTTATGGTGATGTTCAGCTTATGCAATTCTCTGGGCTGCCCAGATACTTTCATGTTGGATGATTCCGCATCAGAGCTCGCACCGAATTTCTGCAATTGATTTTTTTTTTCTTGCTCGCCACTCGACCGGAACTTCGGCATCCCCTAATTTACGCGCCATGCCCCCTTATCCGTGCCACTTCAACTCTTTAACTTCCCTCTCTACAAACTCCAGCACCTCTCCTTTCACACGCGTATTTGGAAACATTCCATACCTCCTAGTTGTTTCAGATTCGGTTAACGGCCAAACTGTGGTAGTGTCTTGTTTTTATCGCATTTGTTTTGGACCAACTGGCACATATACGCTAGAGTGTTTTGACTTTGACGTTGAAAATAACGCGCAAGTTACGTTGACATGGCTTAAATCAGAAGTGAAGTGATGTAACAACCAATGTTCCAACAAAAGTTCCTGATTAGTTTTCTTTTTGGTAGTTTTTTTTTTGTTTTTTTTTTGTGGAAATTCGGTTTCACCCTCTGCTGAAGACATGGTTTTCGATCAATATACTCTATTAAACTTTCTGCCTGGCCCTACTACTCCCCTGCCCTCCTTCCCTCCCCATTCTCCCTCGTCTTTGCACAGACTATCTTCACGGGCAAACAGAAATATAGGTGGGAATCACTTGAATGGATACATTCCAGACTCTCTTGACTCGATGGTCATGTTGGAGAATCTGTAAGTATCATGACAACAATAGCTGGGGTGTTGGAGCCCACTGATGACGACACTTGATGGCTTTTCCCTGTATTACTCCGGAGTGTGTCGAATTTCTCAATCAATGTTTTATATTCATGACCCTCCTTTCATCTATCCCTTTTATTTCCCTCCCTTGGTTCCTTTACCCCTGGGTTTCCATCTTCTTTACGTTACCCATGGGTTACACCATTACTCTTTACGGACTGTCAGAAATATGAGTGGAAGCCACTTGAAAGGGTCCATTCCAACTACTCTTGGCAACATGGGCAGCTTGAAGTCTCTGTGAGTATAGACATTGGCAGCAATACTGCCACTTCTTCTTTAAGGCGCACTAGCTTCTGACTATTACATTGCTGCATACACTCCTTTTCATGGCTATCATTGCAGTGCCTGCAGTTCTCTTCACAATATCGGGAACCTTGCTTGAGTCATCCTTAAGTTTTAGAATTGTCGACAGATTCTTTTGCCACACATTTCCGTATCAGCGTCTTCATTGCAAAATATGTTGGTCCAAACCACCCAACTGTGGAAGGACAGGTAGAATCGTAAAAGCACAGGTTTTGTTTCCCAAACCCTTGAGTGTGATTACTACACGAGTTTCATGATAGATATAACACTTCGTCCCTGTGCACCAATGTTCAAATGAGCAGGTACATGAATGATAACCAGCTCACTGGGAGCATTCCGGGCTTCATCAACCCAATGAATCTGACTGAACTGTACGTATATGTCTGAATTTTGTTATTCCACAAGCACAAACTCAAAGGACATCATGCAAGTGCACACAAGTGAAACAACAGTCACTTGGAGAATGAGTACCTGGCATACATGCACACATGCACACACACACACACACACACACACACACACACACACACACACACACACAGGGTGAAGCGCACACCTGGAGAGCCGCCAATGTTCAAGGCGCTTTAGGTGGCTAGAGGCTTCAGTCAGCATGAGGGTGTGGACTTCTTCCAGACCTTCTCCTCGACCCCGAAGATGACTACACTTCGGGTCCTTCTTCACATAGCCACGCAGCGTGACTACGAGCTTCACTTTCTCGACTTCTCCACAGCGTTCTTGCAGGATAGTATGCATGAGCAGATCTACCTCTGGCACCCTCTAGGCTTCTCTGGGTCCTTCCCACCTGGGACCCAGTGGAGCCTGCGCCGTCCTGTCTACCGCCTTCGTCAGGCACCACGTGAGTGGCACGGCACGCTTCGCACCACTCTTGCTGAGCTGCAGTTCTTTTCGTCCTCTGCTGACCCCTCTCTCTTTGTTCGCACGGGTCAGACACCATTCTACATTCTAGTGTATGTAGATGATCTTATCTTTGCTACTCCTGACAGAGTCGCACTGGCCTTAGTGAAGGCCGAGTTACTTAGGAGACACACCTATACAGACTTGGGGAAGCTGAGGCGCTGTCTGGGCTTGGAGATCTCTCGTGACCGTGCCACTCGCACGATCACTCTCTCCCAGTCCCATATGGTGCAGCAGATCCTCCAGAGGTTCAGTCTCCAGTTCTCCTCAGCACAGCCCACCCCTCTGCCTATGGATCACAAGCTCTCTGCTCCTGTTTCGGCTGAGCTGGTCGAGTCTAGTGGCCCATACGCAGAGCTGGTGGGGTGCCTCATGTACTTGATGACCTGCACTCTACCAGATCTAGAGTACCCTCTCAGTCTCTTGGCTCATTTTGTTGCGACAAGCAGGCACCGACGAGTCCACTGCTTGCCTGCCAAAAGGGAACTACGATATCTGGCGAGTACATCAGGAGTGGGGCATGTGCTAGGAGGACGGGAGCCAGTGGTGCTCACTGGACACATAGACGCGCTGTGGGCTGATAACGTGGAGACGCTCAGATCTTCTCAAGGCTACTGTTTTAGTCTTGGTGCTAGTGCAGTCTTGTGGAGGTCCACCAAGTTGTCGTCGTTTGTAGCTCAGTCCAGTTGTGAGGCAGAGATCTTTGCTGGGCCCATGGCCGCTGAGGAGCTCCGCTGGCTGAATTTCTTGCTCACAGACTTAGGTGAGCAGCCTAGGTCTGCCCCGGTCCTGTTTGCTGACAACAGGGCCATGATCCTCCAGTGTCAGGAGGCTCGACTTGAGGGCAGGGTGAAGCACATCCAGCTTCAGTACTTCCTGCTGCGTGATTTGCAGCAGCGCAGTCAGGCTCAAGTGGTACAGTTGGCCTCAGAGGCCAACACCGCTGATATCTTCACCAAGGCACTTGCGCCTCATGACCATCAGCGGTTCTGTACTCAGCTTGGTCTCGTCTCCGTATCAGCACCACTCCTTGTAGCTTGAGTCATACTATACCTGCTTGGACTTGTTGTTCTATACCTGCTTGTCTTCCTACACTTGCTGACTGGCCTTGTGGTCTCTTATCTCAGTGGTCAGACTAGTAGTGCTGCCCTGAGTTGCCTTGTTGCCTTCACCACAGGTCAGACTAGTAGTGTTACCCTGGTGTAGTCTGCCTTGTTATGAACTACCACTATCTAGGCTAGGGGGTGTGTCAACAAATATATTTATATAGATTCGCTAGGTCATTTTTGTTTATAGCCTAGCTAGTTTAGTTCTTAGCGAGTACAGCCCTAGTTTTGTATCCCTCGACATTTTCCCTTAGGCACCACTTTTTCCCGCCACTCTAACAACTACACACTAGGGTCATATATGTGGGCGCTTGCGGTAGATATGAGTATATAGTAATAAATGTTTGTTGACAGAATCGACTCTTAAAGCCATGGTGTGGTCTGGGACCGATCCGAATTGGCGCTTCGTGAGAAGGCGGTCGCGCGCCTGACTGTTTGCTTTGACATGTTCGAAGCGGCAACGAATTCCTGCGCACCACGATTGCCACATAATGTACACGTATGCCTTGCAAATATCTACTACCTAGTGATTCGTTATGTGAAAACGCCTGATCACGCGCAGAGTCGTATCCGACTCCTACGACTGTATTATTTGCTGCGACCGATCCATCGTCGACCTACGTAGGAGGGAAATGACAGTGAATTTTCGATGACGCGGTTGCATTCGTAAAAAGCATTCAGATGAAAAATCCATGAAGTGACCGACAAACTGTCACTTTGGCTTGGGTCGAACGTGCGCGGCCTCTGATTCTTGAAAATTCCCGGCGCCATGTTGATAATCGTAGTTTGAAGGCCAACGGGAGAGATAATGTGGGGCGGCAGGTTGGCATTCGCCCCTTCGCCAACTTCCATTCGTCAAATGATCAGTATCGGTTTGTCCGTCGAGCCCCCAAGCGAAGCTAGATGTGGTTACTCATGTTAGAATAGCAGAATGACTAGAAACAAGTGAGAACAAGGAAGTTATAGGGTTGGAGTTCTACCCCCTAAGAACACAAACATATCTAGCCTATAACTTCTACATACAAACATATGTATAAGTTGACACACCCCCTAGGCTAGATAAGGGGCAGTGCTAAGCAAGAAACATGCAGCTCAGGGTGGCACTACTAGTCCAACCGCTGAGGCAGGGGTCCGAAGGCCAGTCAGCAAGATTACAAACAAGAAAAGAGCAAACAAGGGCGGCACTACTAGTCCGGCCACTGGAACCAAAGCCACAAGGCCAGTCAGAAAGGTATATATAAAGAGGAGTACACAATCAAGGTCCTAAGACATGAGAAGCTACAGGAACGAGCCCAAGTTGCAAACAGTGCCGCTGATGATCTTTAGACGCAAGCGCCTTAGAAAAGATATCAGTTGTGTTGGCACCGGAGGCCAAGTGTACTACGCGGGCCTGGCGACGCTGCTATAGCTCACGCATGAGGAAGTACCGTAGCTGAATGTGCTTCGCTCAGCCCTCAAGTTGAGGCTCCTGACATAGGAGGATCATGGCCCTATTGTCAGCGTATAGAACCGGGACAGAACTAGGCTGCTCACCTAAGTCGGTGAGCAAGAAGGTCAGCCAGCGGAGCTCCTGTGCTGCCATGGAACCGGCGTAGATCTCAGCCTCACAACTAGACTGGGCAACAGACGAGGAGCGAGTGGACCTCCACGAAATGGCGCCTGAACCAAGGCTAAAGCAGTAGCCCTGCGAGGACCTGAGGGTCTCAGCATCGTCTGCCCAAGAAGCGTCTTTGTGCCCAGTAAGGACCACTGGCCTGCGTCCTCCTAGCACTAACCCCATGCCCGATGTACTTGCTAGATAACGCAAAACCCTCTTAGCGGCCGACCAAGGCTGTGGTCGGTGTCTGCCTGACGCCACAAAGCGAGCCAAGATGCTGAGAGGGTATGCGAGATCTGGACAAGTGCAAGTCATCAGGTACATGAGGCAACCCACCAGCTTGGCGTAAGGGCCAATGAGCTCTACTGACTCCTCAGGAATTGGAGCTGAGAGCATGTGGTGTACTGAAGATTGAACCTCTGAAGGACCTGGCGCACCAAGTATTACTGTGTAAGAGTGATGATGCGCGCTGCTTTGTCCCTGGAGATCAGCAGGCCAAGGTAGCGTCGCAACTCTCCTAGGTAAGTGCACGCATGTCTCTTCAGCAGCTCGGCCTTCACGGAGGCCAGTGCGTCTCTGTCTGTAGTAGCAAAGACCAAGTCGTTAACGTAGATAAGGATGTAGAACGGAGTCTGGCCAGCACGAACGAAGAGCGAGGGGTCTGCACAGGACGGAAAGAACTGCAGGTCAGCTAGTGTAGCACGTAGCGTGTCGTGCCACTCATAGGGCGCCTGTCACAGGCTGTAGACCGGGCGCCGGAGGAGCCACTGGGTCCCAGGAGGGGTACCTGTGAAACCCTGTGGACGGCGCACGTAGACCTGCTCGTGTAGGCTGCCCTGAAGATAAGTAGTGGAGCTCCCAATAACGCTGTGCTGCTACGTGTAGCAGCGACCAAAGAGTAGTCATCTTTGGGGTCGGGGCGAAGGTCTGAAAGAAGTCCACCCCTTCGCGCTGGCTGAAGCCTCTAGCTAAGTAGCGCACCTTGAACACAGGTGGCACTTCCGGGGGCGCTTCACCTTGAAGAGCTACCGACCATCGACTACGTTCACCCCAGGTGGGGGAACTGCGTCGACGTAGGTGCTGGTGGATCTCCAAGATGCCATCTCCTGCTCCATGGCAGCTATCCACTGAGAGGCTCAGGGTCCTGAGGTCGGCTCAGCGTAGGTGCGATGGTTTGGGATGTCAAAGGCGTCTGGGTCAGACTCAGGGACTAGCAGCATGGAATAAAGATGGGGAGCGGCCTCAGACAGGAAAGCAAGCTCATACACCCTATTCTCTCGGACGTCACTGCGAAGGGCAAGAGCACCCCCGACGGACGGAGGACCGACACGGTCAGAGGCCAGAGCTGTGGCGTAGTCAAGGCAGCAGGTAGAGGCAAAGTCAGCAACAACAGAGACAAGAGCGTCAATACTGTAGACAAGAACAGGCGACGTAGCGCACGGCGAACGGCCACAGAAAATGGGTTGCACTGGCATGAATCATGGAGGTATGAGCCACCTCCATGACCAAACCGATGCGTCGCTCAGCAACCCCATTCTGCTGCATGGAATCTGATAGGGTGTACGACTGGGTGATGCCCTCCGCACGACAGAACTGTCCGAGCCGACTGGAGGCGAACTCGCCGCCTCGGTGGGAGTGAAGACACAGCACAGGGAGACCGTGGTGGAGACGCGCAGCTACGACCCAGGGGATAAGGAAGTCAGGCACGTTGGCCTTCCGCTGCAGGGGAAACACCGTTATGTAGCGCGTGAAGTCATCGACGAGCACGAGAAAGTAGCACTCGTGACGCGGTCCAGGGACGGAAGCCGGGCCCCAGACCTCCAGGTGCAGGGTCTGGAGGGGTGTGGTGGCAGGGCGAAGTGAGGAGGAGTGAGGAGCACGTCGCAGCCGGCCCTTGACGCAGGGCGTACACAGTGGCGTAGGCGAGGGAGGGAGGGCACGTAGCGACGCAGGCAGACCTAGGACTAGACCGTGCTGAGACATGTGACGCAGACACGGGAGTGCGGGGTGACCTAGGCGGTGGTGCCACAGAAGCGAAGAGTGAGTGAGCGACTGACACGAGCAAGCCGCAGGGAGCTGGGAAGACGCAGGGCCCGGGGAGGACGCGCCAACCGGGGGGGAAGCAGTGTCCAACGTAAACAGGCCAGACACCAGGTCCTAGGGGAACGTTGCAAGGGGGGAACCTAAGGCAGCCTCGGTACAGTCAGCGTACCGCTCAAGACCAAAAAACGTAGTGTTGATGCCGAGGTCCTGAAGATAGCCGACACCAACTAAGTTCCTGGAGAACGAAGGGAGGTGCCGGCCTATAAGGGAACCCGAAGGGACCGCTGGATAGGGAAGGGTGGTGTAGCTGTGAGCAACTACTGGGCCAGAAGAGGGGTCAGCAAGTGCGACAGCGGTAGGCGCGGCAAGTGGCGTGAGAGTGGCGTGGTCGCGGAATAAGCAGGCAGGCGCTCCAGAGTCAAGGGTGAAGGACAGCGAAGCAGTAGCAGCAGATGAAGGAGGAGCGAGTGTGGAGCCTAGGCTAGACAAAGCAAATGGTCCTACGCCTAACGCAGCAGGGGAGTCTTTACTACACCGAGGTGCTACGCCTAAGCTAGAGAACACAGGGTAATAAGGTCCAGACATACTAGAAGCGTCGGCATACAAAGAATGTAGGGCAGAACTAATCTGATCCATGTCTAACTAAAAAGCAGGCACACCGTGGCGCGGCAGACTATGCCAGTCAGGGAGGTCCGGGGCCGGGCCGTAGCGGCGACGAAAGAGGTTGTCGAGGCAGCGGAAGCAGCGGGCAGTCGGGTGCGGGCAGCGGCACACAGTGCCATGGAGGGGCCCGGTCAGGAGCTGGTACTGGCAGCTTACAGCAGCGACGCTGTCGGTGAATGCCAAGCTGCGCAGGCAGCCACCGCGGCCACCACCTCCAGAGGCTCCTGGCCACCCTGGCGGGAGGCGGGCCCACGGCTGCTGCTGCTGCTGCGGGTGTTGCTGCGACTGCCGCTACTGTGCTGACTGCGGCTGCTGCTGCTCCTGGTCTCCAGCCCCAACCCCCTCGTCAGAACCACTGTCCCTGCCACCACCCCTACCACTACCAGCACCACCACCATGCCCCCCCTTGGGGCCACGGTGGCCCTTACGCTGGCGCTGCTGCGGGAGCACCGCAGCTGCGGTCTCAGCGGCAGGGGCAGCCGTAGCGACTGCTGCGGAAACGTCAGCATAGGTGCACTGGGAGGGAGCACAGCCCAGAAAGATAGGGACTGCCGCAACACCACTCGATTGAGCGATAGTGCGTTGGCGAGTCTCTATCTCAGACAGGGCATTGACATAGGCGGTCATGGTGAGGTCACCAGGGTGCTGGCTAAGGAAGTGGTTGCGGGCAGTGGCTAAGAGGTCAGGCCGTTGCATGGCAATAAGGTACAGGGTAGCGCAGAACAGTGGGGGGGAAGGCAGTGAGCTGGGCAGCAGTGCTAGCAGCGCGGTAGCTAGTCTCTAATGCACGGAGGTGAGTGGCTAGGTCAGCGACAGTGGGAAACGCGGCAAGATCTGGGAACAGCATGGGGAGGATCAGGCGGCCAGCAGAGGTGAAGGCGGGTGTAGAGTAGCGCACAACTACTGCATCTAGGAAATCCTTGGCATTTGCGACAACAGTGAAGCGCGGACGCTCAGACAGGGGAAGGACATGACTAATGTCGAGCTGCGCTATAACATCGCGTGAATCCCAGACAGAACAAGCTAGCGCAATAGCAGAGAAGGCCTTACGCTCAGCAGTGGTGGGGTCAGCAGGGAGAGGATCAGGCACAGGGGGGTGGGGAATCAAACCATCAACATGCACAGCCAGGGAGTGCCCATCCTGGCGCTGACATGTCAGGTGACGGCGAATATCGACAAGCCAGGCGACGAAGTCGATTGCGTGCCCCTCCGCGTCGAGGCAAAGTACGGCGTCCGCCATCGTGCAGCCTCAGCATCACAGCTCCACGGCGGCACAGCGACACGGCGGCACAGCGAAACGTCGGCATAGCAGCATAGGTACTCAGCGGCACGGCTGTACAGCGGCGCGGCGGCAGGACTCTCCGGAGGGAAGACCGGGGGGGGAGGGCCGAGCAGAGCGCTTAGTGCCCTGGACGCGCAGCCGGCCGGCGAGGCACGAGGATCCGGCAGGGCGCAAAGGGTCGGCGGAGCGCTGGGGCTAGGTGGGACACTCGAGGGGCGGGTGGGGCGCCTAGGGCCGGCGGTGTGCGAAGGGCCAGCGAAGCGCAAAGGGCCGGCGGGCACGTGAGGGGCCGGTGAGGGAAGCGAGGAGACGGCGGGCACACGAGGGGCTGGCAAGAGCGAATGGCCGGTGAGCACACGAGGGGCAGGGAGGGTGCACGAGGGGCCGGCTAGGCGCTAAGGGCCGACACGGCGCGCTAGGGGCCGGCCAGGTGCGTGAGGGGCCGGCGAGGGGCGCTTGGGGCTGGTGAGTACGCTGGGGGCCAGTGGGCACGCTAGGGGCCGGCGAGGCGCAAGGAGCCAGCGAGTACGCTAGGGTCCGGCGAGCACATGAGGGGCCGGCGGGGCGCTAGGGGCCGGCGAGGGGCGCTAGGGGCATGCTAGGGGAGGGCGAGGGGCGCGTAAGGGATCAGTGGGCGCGCGAGGGGCCGGCGGGGCGCTAAGGGACCGGCGTGGCGCTAAGGGCCGGTGGGGCGCGTACGGGGCCAGCGGGCGCACGAGGGGTCGCCGGGGCGCTAAGGGCCGGCTGGGCGCTAGGGCCACGTGGGGCGCGTAAGGGACCAGCGGGGCACGCTAACGGGGCTGGTGGGGCGCTAAGGACTAGCGGGGCGCGCTAAGGCCAGCGGGGCGCGCTAAGGGAACGGTGGGGCGGTAGGCTAGGGCGAGGGCGGAAGCGGGTGGGCGGACCTAACCTACTATGATACCATGTTAGAATAGCAGAATGACTAGAAACAAGTGAGAACAAGGGAGATATAGGGTTGGAGTTGTACCCCCTAAGAACACAAACCTATCTAGCCTATAACTTCTACATACAAACATATATATAAGTTGACAACTCATTGTCGCCACGTATTTCGGTACGCTGCTGTGTAACTTGCTCTTGTTGTCCTCCGTTTGTCGTTGGCGTCATCGTGTTGTGTCATGTCTGTTTCATCTGGCTTTGCAACGCAGAGATTTCCGATTCTGCTCGGGCTTGTTTAGCATGCAGGAGCGTCAATTCCTCCTGGTACAACTTGTTAATAAGATGCACTTCGTTGAGTGCTACCACCCTTTCTTCATCGGCCATGTCGTTAGATGACGACGACTCCACCATTTCGTAGAAGTTATGGACGGCTTTCAGCACGCTCAGTCGTAGTTGTAGGTTACTATTGATTAATATCAATGAGATGTCGGGTATGCAGTAAGCACACGGCGCTAGCCTCCCTAAGTGTCGGTATTGCAGTGGAACTAGAGCACAATGTTGAGAATTGTTGGCTCTGATGGCCACGTGTAATGCAGCGCAAACAACGAGTGTCGAATAATTGAGTCACGAGGAAACAATACAATGAGGCAATATCAAGACAACAGGGGGGGCTGGATATAGCTAGGTCTGGAGCATACGGTTGAGGCTCGGCAGAGCTGAGACGCGTGGTTTGTAAATTGGCGCGGAGCGCACATATCCAGACATGAAACTGCAAGGCGGGTAAAATGTATGCGGCTCGTCAGGAGACCACATTTGGATTCCGCGATTTGAATTTCGTGGCACAGTGCACGGCAACCCCGTTGTAGCCGTGTATGCTTTATAAACTAAAACCTGGGATAATGAAATACCATTTCCTTATTAAGCGTAAGTCCATTCCCATTTTGTATGACTCTAAAACCCCCATTGAAGGAAAATCTGCTCTACCATGGTGACTTGGTGGAAATTCTGTCCCTCTGCTGACCTCGAGTGTGATGGGTGAGCCTTATCTTGGGTGATGTAGCTCCAGCCTGACTAGGGTTTGGTGGGCACTGGGCAGCATTACTCAGGCAAGCTCTCCTCACTCACGGCTCTGCTGCATGCCCTCTCTTCCACACCACCACCCATCAGTCTCGCCCAACTGCTTGCAGCCTCATTGTCCGTGTTTCCTGCTAGACCACGCCTTGGCTATTTTTCGCTGATAACACCAACGCCATGCTCGCTACCCCAGTCTTGCTCGTGTCAGGGGCGCTGGCTCTACACGCGAAGATGCATTGCCCGCTGACGACATGTGCGCTGGTGCTATGCGCGCGGGGCCATGCGCGCTGGAGCCAGGCGGTTTAACGCCGTGGTCGCTATCGCCATACGCGCTGCCACATTGCCTTCCTCATGGCGGCATGCAGAATGGCGGAATGCTTCTCCTCAAATGCCGCTGTTTAATCCCAGCGCGGGCGCCACGCTCCTCAAGTGCCGTTGCTTCCATGACCCCTTCTCCTCCCCTTCCCTCCTCCTCCCTCCCCTTCTGTCCCCTTACCTCCCCCCTCCTCCCTCCCCCTCCCCCCCACCCCACCTTTCCCTCCCCTTCCCTCCCATCTTTCAAGCTTCCCGTCATCCGTTTCCCTGTCATGAAGAACGAATGAGTCGCATTGGACTGGCATGTGGCGGGCGGCAGCACGATCATCAGCGAATTTGAGGGGCACGCGTGGACACGCGGGGGCACGAGTGGGCACCGTCGATGCATGGCGTCCGCTGCACTCCTGCGACTGCCGCGCGCGCCTTCGCTGGGGCTGTCGACGGCGTCGTTATGGCCATGGTGAGCGGCACGAGGGGAAGGAGAATGGGAACGGCATGAATGAGGATGGGTGAGGGTGGGGTGGGGTGGGGGAGGGCATGGGTGAGGGTGGGGGAGGGCATGGGTGAGGTTGGGGGAGGGCATGGGTGAGGGTGGGGGAGATGGGGAGGTGAGGGAAGGTGGGTGATGGGATGGCCATGGGAATGGCTGTGTGGAATGGTTATGGTATCGTACTCCGTCTGCTATTTGCGCCTTGTGCTTGAAACCAGGCGCCTTGTGCAGGAAACCAAGCTCTGCTTTCAGCTCCTTGCAGCGCCTCTGCATAAGCCTGCTCCTCTTCCTGTGCTGCCTAACCAGCCAGCTGCTTCCCTGAAGGCGCCATTCATGACTGAAGGTTGCCCGTACAGCTGCGTCTGGGTACCTCACAGAAGGTCCTTCCCGCGGGGCGTCCTCCTCCCTGCGGGGCTTCTTCCTCCCCGCAGGGCTTCCTCCTGCCTCCCGGCTCCTGCGCCCAGCTTCAGGTTCCTCTCTCCCTCCGGGCCCTTGCCGTCCACTCTGCCGAGTCCGCCGCTGCCGCTGCTGACATCATGCGCTACCCTGCCACGTGGTCTGGGCGCCACGTGGTCTAGACGGCAGTCGGCAGCGGCCTTGGCCTTATTGTGGCAGCGAAACTTGAACCGACTGGCCTAGCCCGTGTGCCACGGGGTTCGAGAAGTTTTGAGCTGATGAGCCGCGGCGAGGTTGAAGGCGCGGTGATACGGGCCCACAGCAGCATGGCATTGGGAGGGAACGAGCATAGACTGGAGTCAAGCAAGCACTCCCACCATCCATCATGAGCCAGGCAGCATCTCCTCTCTCTCCTCGATTTTCATCCATCCTTTGCTCCCCCTCCTCCTCCCCTCCTCCCCTCCCCTCCCCCCCGCGTCTCCCCCCCCCTCCCCTCCCCTCCTCCCCCTCTATCCCCATTCAGTTGCTTCTCTCGCTAGGCCCGAGCCAGAGCCACTCCCCCAGCCAGCAGATCCTCCCCCCCGCCGCCACCCTCACCACGGGGACCAAGCGCGAGACGGCAGGGAGGTCCACCGAGACGCCTCAGTGGAGAGGCAGAGGGAGGAGTGGGGTGGGAAGGAGGGGTGAGGTGTGGCTTTGTGTCGGTTCCATGCTGCGCCATGCCTCAGTGTGTGTGCATGCGTGCGTGTAGGTGCGCTCGCTGTCGTTGGGTCACGGGATGGAAGTTCGTGTTGGAGGGCTTAGTGCACGCAGTTCCAGATGAAGTACCCAGTGCAGGCTGGCCTTCACAGCTTCCCAATGCGATGGTAAAGCTGAGTGTTAGGCTGGGTTGTTGAGCGAAGATGTTTGGAACCAGATCGTGCGGCTGCGATGCCATGCTGCCATGGCTGCATGGCTTCATTGCAGCACAGCAGCACGGCAGCGCAGTCCGTCTCACAGGTCTGCCACGTTGACCAGCGTGGATCAGAGCAGATGGGCTTCCATGCTGGTGCCAAAAAGGAGCTGTGCACAAGGGAGTTGCAGGCTGCTACAAGTTGAAGAGGTCCATGAGCGTCGGTAGAGGCAGCACCATGTCTTGACTCACCGTGACTCACGCATTCGTGCCAAGTTACGTCATTCCACCTGGCCCACCTAAGCACAGGGGAACCTCTCTTAAAGCCATCGACTAAAAAGGCAAACCCAGGGCTCTCTTAAAACTAACTTTTTATTTTGGGCCAGAAAAAATATTGCAATTAATTGAAATGACAGCCTAGACAAACCCAAAACAAAAGCAACGGTGAGCGAGGACAATCTTTGGCGCGCGGCAACTTCTGCGCATTTCATACACCCAAACGAAGGCATACGACACATGACACCTCGCAGCACGACACTCGATGACTGCGCCATACGACCACACCCCTCCCGGCAGTTTCAAGAGGGGCTCGGGTTTGTATTAGGTGCGGTGTAGTCACCAGGGAAGGACCATCTCACCCGCGGTGAAAACGGCGGGAAGCCTATATTATTCCATAGAACCTAGGAAACTCTGTTAGCTGCGAGGTTAGGAACGCTGCGCCGTGATCGGAGCTGGGCTGCGGCAGAGTTTCGGCGCATCGAACAGCCACAGTGCCCCTCTCTCCCCTCTCCCCTGTTGCGTATCTCGTCCCTCCCCTCTCTCCCGGTGCGTATCTCGTCCGTCTCCTCTCCCGACGCGTATCTCGTCCCTCCCCTCTCTCCCGGTGCGCATCTCATCCGTCTCCTCTCCCGTCGCGTATCTCGTCCCTCCCCTCTCTCCCGTGTCGTATCTCGTCCGTCGCCTCCTCTCCCGTCGCGTATCTCGTCCCTCCCCTCTCTCCCGTCGCGTATCTAGTCCCTCCCCTCTCTCCCCTCGCGTATCTCATCCCTCCCCTCTCTCCCGTCACGTATCTCGTCCGTCTCCTCCTCTCCCGTCGCGTATCTCGTCCCTCCCCTCTCTCCCATCGCGTATCTCGTCCGTCTTCTCCTCTCCCGTCATGTATCTCGTCCCTCCCCTCTCTCCCGCCGCGTATCTAGTATCTGTCGCATGAATCTCTATGATTGGGTTACAGAGTTTCAAGGGACAGCTCGAGAGGATGTAAGGGAGGCGAGAATGTTGTAAATACTGTACATAGGTTATGTCAATCGTGCGCAATATATAGTGATGGGTGAGTCGGGTGCGGAAGCACGGCAATGTCAGTTGGGCAGTTGGCAGCTGGGCTCGAACACATCAGCAGACAGGATTGCAAGGCTGAAAAGGGCCATGCAGCATGCAAGGAAGGGGTGGATGGCAGAAATCATGGGACTGCCACCGGAGGAGAAAACATCAAAACGGCGCACGGCGGATTCAGCTGGGAGGGAAGGGTCAGGCGCAGGAGGGCATCCGCTAGGAGGAGTAGCACAAAGCCGTAGTGGTTTCGCCTTGGTACCTACTCTGTTTGTTCTCTCGACACGGCGGGAATGCTTGTTTCCTAGTGGATTCTTTCCTGAGCAAATGCTAGACCCCTAAGGAGAGGCCAGACAGAGGGTGGCGAGACTTGGAAGTGTTGCTTGTCCAATCTCGAAGCTTTTATTAGAGCAAGGAAAGTCGGAGTTAATCACGTACAAGCGAAGGCAAGTGAAACCAGCTAATGAGCCAGGGTAGAAGCCAGCAAGGAGGGTTGCTGAAGGAAGGGGATGGTGTGCGACATCCCGCCCCTTTCTCCCGTCGCATATCTCGTCCCTACCCTCTCTCCCGTCGCGTATTTCCGTCTCCTCCTCTCCCGTCGCGTATCTCGTCCCTCCCCTCTCTCCCGTCGCGTATCTCGTCTGTCTCCTCCTCTCCCGTCACGTATCTCATCCCTCCCCTCTCTCCCGTCGCGTATCTCGTCCCTCCCCTCTCTCCCGTCGCGTATCTCATCCCTCCCCTCTCTCCGGTCGCGCATCTTGTCCATCTCCTCCTCTCCCGTCTCGCAACTCGTCCATGGAGATGCAGATGCAGATGAAGGACACGGGGAGGTGAAGGACATTGGATCAATGGAGATGCAGCAGGGGAGATGGCAGGGGAGGGGGGGATGGGCTTTGGGAGGAGATGGGCTTGGGGAGGGGATGCGAAAGCGAGTGCTTTTGCAGGGGAAGGGGGGAGATAGGGCTGGGGGAGGGGGATGGTAGAGAGGGAGATAGGGATGGGGGAGGGGGATGGTAGGGAGGGCCTTCCGTGCAGCCCACCGCGTGCGGTTAGCGCAGTGGGCATGCGGTTAGTGCAGGCCTTCCGTCTCCCTATTTTACGTGCAGCCCACCGCATGCCCGCCGGCCCCCTGTACTTCTGCTGGGTACTACACAGGATGGAGTGGACTTTAGGTCTTTTGTTTGGTTTACTGAGGGCAGATGTTGCAATGCTGCCTAAGCCCAGGGGCTTAAATTCTTGTGCGTTTGATGATTGTTTTAAAACAAATTTAAGTAATTTTCTTACTGTCCTAACGTGCCGTTTGTAACCACTCACCACTGTTATGCAATAAATTTTGGTTCACTCTTGTGCATTTGTGTACATGCAATGTCAGGTCTGTCGGAAGTCAGTCACTAACCACTGAGTTAAAAGGGCTTGTTAAGTAGCGGATAAGTGCGCCCATAACCCCCCAGGCTCTGCACTTGTGACCCTTCCCGGAGAATCTCAAGGGCAACCCCAACAGGTCTCCGACACCCCCCCTTGCTGGGATAGGAACGGAAGACCTTGCACCTCTGCCGGTGCACATACTGAGAATTGAACCCAAGAACTTTGGCTTTGATACCATGGCAGAACTCAGTCACTAACCACTGAGTTAAAGGGGCTTGTTAAGTAGCGGGTAAGTGCGCCCATAACCCCCCAAGCTCTACACCTGTGGCCCTTCCCCGAGGATCTCAAGGGCAACCCCAGCGGGTCTCCGACAAGGTCTAGTTGCATGTATACAGTACCATTCTTAGATGCATTGTGATCAAAGTTTGTGTCAGGGCGTGTTTCGAAGCGCGGAATTCGGATCCTAAACAGTGTTTCTGAATCTAGGTTAGGCACAGTTGGGTGCACTATCGACGACCCTCCTGGCGAAACTTTGCTCAATTCAAGTGCGTAGTACACACCCCAGTTTCAAACTTGTTTCCTACGAATTTTGTCGTCTGTAGCTTTGCGGATGCGTCGCTGGCCATAAAATGACTGTTTGTACAATGTTGTCGTGTAAAGGTGCAATATTCAGATCTTGCAATCTAATTCAGGTTTTGTTCCATTGGCAGAATGACGCATGTCGAGACCCTCATGACAACAACGAAGATGGATACAGTTGCAACCTTCAAAGTGGTTTTAAACGAGCCACAGCACAACTGTCGACCTGTCTGCAATGCACGTAATGGGAATGCTTTGTGTGGCATGCCTGTAATTTACCTCTGTCAGTAACAATGCGCACATGTGCTCTTCACACGGATCCACATCAATCTTGTCGATTGATAACATCACGGCAACTCTCATCGTGGAAGAGAGCAGTAAGTTAAAACTTGCATGTGATTTGGCCCATACCATATGCCCAATGAACGTTAAGTGATCATTTTTTTTTTTTTTGTCAGGCTCGTACAAGCACCTGTCCAAGAACATCGAAGTGGAGCCAAAAGTTTTGGCAAACGCAATCTCGGACTTCCAGATTACTACCTTCTTCGCACTCAATGAGGAGGAGCGTAAAAAAGCATTCGATGCAGTGCACGGTGAATGGAAAGCTAAGGTGCGTGTCTGGCAGTATAAAATACGTGCGCGCTTCAATTTTCTATCTTATCAAATTGTTTCATGAATTTTTTAGGTACACTTCCATTTCGATGTAAGCCGCATCTTCAAAACCGTCCTTGACATCACTAAGATGCCAAAGAAAACCGATCCGGCTACCAGCAAGAGTACATCTTGTGCAGCCCCATCCACACCTGCTAAAAGGAGGCATGTTGTAAGTAATTAAGAGAAGCATAGTTTTGTCATTGCAATCTCATTCCTTGACTAACTTATGTTTGTTTTGTTTTGCATGTCTAATGATAGTGAGACGGGGGTGGCAGAATAGTTGTGGCAAGGAGGGTGTAAACAGTAGTATGGGGTGGAAACTGTCAAACATGTATGCGTTATGTTTGTCTAGACTGCATAGGTTCATCTCTTAGAGGGTACAACACTTAGGTATATTCTCTTGTACTCTCACTTCTCAATCATTATTCATTCTGATATGGTATCATAGTAGTTTAGGTCCCCCCCCCTAGCCCGCCCACGCTTCCGCCCCTAGGCCCTAGCTGCCGTCTTGCCCCGCTTCTAGCCGGCCCCCTGGCCGTCGCGCCCGTCCCTAGCTGGCCCCCTGGCCGGTCGCGCCCGTCCCTAGCCGGCCCCCTGGCCGTTCGCGCCCGTCCCTAGCCGGCCCTCTGGCCGTTCGCGCCCGCTTCTAGCCGACCCCCTGGCCATTCGCGGCCGCCCCTAGCTGTCGTCGCGGCCGCCCCTAGCCGTCGCGGCTGCCTCTAGCCGCGGTCGCGGCCGTTTCCCGTCGTCCCACGGCCGCCCCTTGCTGTCGCGCCCGCCCCTAGCTGCCGGCGCGGCGGTTCCTAGCCGCCGTCGCGGCGGTTCCTAGCCGCCGTTGCGCTCGCTCCTAGCCGTCGCGGCCACCCCTAGCTGCCGTCGCAGCTGCCCCTAGCCGCCGTCGCTGCCGTCTCCAGCCACCCCACGGTTGTTCCTGCCGTCGCGGCCGCCCATAGCCGCCGTCGCGGCCGTCGCGGCCGGCTCTTCTCTCCGTCGCGCCAGCTCCTAGCCGGCCCCCGTTGCCGCCGTTTGCTGGACCCTCGTGTCCGTCGCCCGTCGGCCCGCCCCTGCATTCGCGTCGTCGCCAGCCCGCCGCCATCTCGGGTTTGGCACGTTCTTCCCAATCAGCACCGCCCTGCGAACCCCCTCGATAACGTACTCAACCATCTTGCACCGCACTGCACCGCACTGTACCGCACAGCACCGCATAGAACCACACTGTACTGCACTCCACCGCACTGCATCGCACTGCACCGCACTGCATCACACTGCACCGCACTGTACCGCACTGTACCGCACTGCACCGCGTTGTACTGTACTGCACCACACTATATTGCTCTACACTGCCCTCTATTGTCACTGATGGCGGCGGTGCTTTGCTTTGACACTGAGGGCCAACCGATTGAGTTTGATGCGTGGCTTGATGAACTCCGTCGCCACCTCACTGGTCAGCGACAGGATGGCCACTCTCTGTCTGTCCATCTTGACGGTACTCTCCCCTGCCCTGACCCCCCCCGCTGCACTGTCTACCGACCCCTCGTCCGCTAAGCGAGGGTCCGCTGTGGCCGCTGCCCTTGCTCGCTCTGTCTGGCTGTCCCGTGACGCTGTCGCACAGCTGGCTATTAGCAATGCCCTCCCCCTGTCCGAGCAACCTCGCTTCAGGTCTATCACCACTGCCCAGACTTTCCTAGATGCTGTTGTCCAGCGCTATTCCACCCCGCCTGCTGCCTCGGTAGGTCGTCTGATCCTCCCCATGCTCTTCCCTGACCTTGCGTCGTTCCCCACTGTCGCCGACCTGACCGCTCACCTGCGCACTATAGACGAGACATGGCGTGCTGCCTGCACTCCCACACAGCTTCTAGCCCAACAGCCGCCCCTCACCTCTACACTCTACCTGCTCCCCACCCGCCTCCCTGACCGTCTTGCCACTGCCCGTGACCACTTCCTTAGCGTCCACCCCGCAGACCTCACCCTCACTGACTTTGTTGACACCCTGTCCGCTATAGAGGCCCGCCACCGCTCTATCGCTCAGACCAGCGGTACTTTGCCGGTCCCTATCTTTCAGGGTTGCGCCCGCGCTCAGTGCACCTTTTCCGACGGTTCTGCTGCTGTGGCTGAGACCGCCGCTGCAGCACAGGTCCGTCCGAGGAAGGGTCGCCGCACCAAGGATGGGCGTGGCGGCGGGGGTGCGGGTGCGGGTGGAGGTGGTGGTGGAGTCAGGTCGCCCGGTGGTGGCGCGGACGAGGGGACCCTGCCAGGCGCAGCCGAGCAGCCGCAGAAGCCACAGCAGCCGCAGCAGACGCCGCAGCCGCAGCAGCCGCAGCAGACGAGGCAGGCGAGTGGCCTTCCGCCCGGGTGGCCTGGCGCTGGTGGTGGTCGTGCGCGTGGTGGTGTGCGGGGTGGCGGTTCGGGAGGCGTGCGCTGTCAGTACCAGCTTCAGACCGGTCCTCGCCGCGACTTCGTTTGTGGTAAGATCTGTCACACCACTACCCACTGCTTTCATCGCCTGGATGACCTCTTTCGTCAGCGCTTCGGCCCGTCGCCCGACCTCCCGGACTGGCACAGCTTGCTTAGTCGTAGAGTTCAGATTTTTTACATGGATATGGATGCCATTGTTGCTGCCCTGCATGTGATGTATGCTAATGACTCGAGTGTGCTTCCCTCTTATTACTCCTTGTTGCCTAGTGTAGGTGTGCCTAGCTTAGACTCCACTGCTGCGTCAGGCGTAGGATCTCCTGCTTTGTTTAGCTTCGGTGCTTCCGCAGCTGCTCCGCCGCTAGACGCCAGTGCTGCGCTTTCCTTCACCTTGGACTCTGGCGCTTCCCGGTGTTTCTTCCGCGACTCCACTATGCTGACACCGCTTCCTGTTCCTACTGCTGTTTCTCTTGCTGACCCCTCTGGTGGTCCGCTAGTCGCCCACAGTTCCACCACCCTTCCCTGTACGGCGGTTCCTTCGGGCTCTCTCACAGGTCTGCATATCCCCTCGTTCTCCAGGAACCTAGTTGGTGTCGGCTGCCTCCAGGACCTTGGCGTCACCACTACGTTCCCTGGTCACGAGCGATATGCTGTCTGTACCGAGGCCACCACTGGTGCCCCCCTTACCATGTTCCCCCGGGACCCGGTGTCCGGCCTGTTCACACTGGACACCGTGAACCCCCCGGCTGGGGCGCCCCCCCAAGTGGCTGTGTCTACCCAGGTTGCTGCTGCTTGCTCTTGTCGGTCCC
Source organism: Closterium sp. NIES-67 (assembly GCA_027943415.1). Classification (NCBI taxonomy): domain Eukaryota; kingdom Viridiplantae; phylum Streptophyta; class Zygnematophyceae; order Desmidiales; family Closteriaceae; genus Closterium; species Closterium sp. NIES-67. The sequence continues at coordinate 400,794 of BQMB01001599.1, read as the reverse complement.
TCACGCACCCGACTCTCTTGTGGCACCACCGCCTAGGTCACCCTGCGCTCCCGCGTCTGCGTCACATGTCCCAGCACGGTCTCCTCCTTGGTCTACCCGGTTCGTTCCCCGAGTTTCCCTCCTCCCCCGCCCCACCGTGCACGCCTTGTGTCGAGGGTCGGCTTCGCCGTGCCCCTCACTCCTCCTCATTTCCCCCTACCGCCGCGCCGCTGCAGACCCCGCACATGGACGTCTTGGGCCCCGCCCCCATCCATGGGCCGCGTCGCGAGCGCTACTTCCTCGTGCTTGTCGACGACTTCACACGCTACACCATAGTCTTTCCCCTGGAGCGGAAGGCCGACGTGCCTGACGCTCTCATCCCCTGGCTTCTTGCTGTGCGTGTCCACCATGGTCTCCCTGTCTTGCCTCTTCACTCCGACCGTGGTGGCGAGTTTGCCTCGGGTGTCCTCGGTCGCTTCTGTCGTGCGGAGGGCATCACCCAGACGTTCACCCTGCCGGACTCCCCGCAGCAGAATGGGGTCGCTGAGCAACGCATCAGCTTGGTCATGGAGGTGGCTCGTACCTCCATGCTCCACGCCGGTGCACCCCATTTTCTGTGGCCGTTCGCGGTTCGCTACGCCGCTCAACAGCTTAACCTGTGGCCGCACCCCCAGCAGCCGCAGGTTTCGGCGACCCTTCTCTGGTCTGTTTCTCCTGGTGACGCGTCTGCGTTCCACGTCTGGGTCTGCCTTGCTCACGTTCATGCCTCCGGCACGGATAAGCTCACTGCCCACACCCTTCCCTGTGTCGTCCTCGGTTTTCCCCTTGACGCGTCCGACTGGCACTTCTACCACCCACCGTCCCACCGGTTCTTTCACTCCCGCGACGTCACCTTTGACGAGTCCGTCTCCTTCTACCGCTGCTTCCCCCACAGAGGTCCCCCGGTTACTCCCCCCCTGTTCCTGGTCACTCCTTCCCCGGTGGTCCCTGCCCCTCCCCCCCCCCCTCCCCGTCCTGCCCCCTCTGGTGTGTCTCACGTTACCCCCCTCCTGTCGGTTGTCACGGTCGAGGAGTCTTCTGACTCTGGTAGTCCTCCCGCGCAGTCCTCGCCGTCTGTCCCTCCCCAGGAGTCTCCTCCTCCACCGCCTCCACACCCGCCGTCGCCGCAGCTGCTGCAGCCGTCGTCTCCGCCGCAGCCGCCGTCGCAGCCGTTGTTGCAGCCGCCGCAGCCGCTGTTGACGCAGCAGCAGTTCGAGGACTCTGGGGGTGTTGGCGTTGAGGTGGGTACTAGTCGCGGGGCTCGTGTCGTGGCTTGTCCCGGCTGGTCTGGGGGTGGCACCGGTGCTGGCGGGGTTTCGGGCTCCGGGGGTGTCCCTTCTGGGGGTGCAGGAGTGGAGTGTTCCGATGGTTGCCAAGGAGCAGCTTGCGGCCCTGGTGTTGGTGTTGTGTCGCTGCAGCAGCAGTCCCCGCTGATGTCCGCCCTTCGCCTGCTCGGCCTTCCGTCCCCTAAACCTGCGTCTGTTCCTCTCCTGCCGTCTCCTCCTCTTTCTGTCTACGGCCCTGTGTTCCCTCCGCCGGACTCGTCCCCGGCTCGTCTTCCCCCTCGTTCCCCTCTTGTGTCCCCTCCTTTGTCTCCTGACCCGACGCCTCCGTCTCACGTCTAGTCTCGCTGTCCCTCCTGCGCTCGTCCTGTCTCCCCTGTCATGCGCTCTCACCCTATGTTGCTCCGTTCCCACGCGTCTCGTACTCCCCTCCTACCGTTGCCTCCTCCGTCCTCTCTTACCGTTGTCCCTCCTCCTCTGTCTGACTACCTTCGTGCTGCTCGCCCTCTTGTTTCTCGGGTCCTTGCCTCTCTCGTTACTGACCCGTCCGTTCCGGTCTCATGTCTTGACGCTCTTGTAGCTGCGGTCGCTGACTTCGCCTCTACACACCGCCTTGACTACGCCACCGCTCCGGTCTCTGACCCTGCCTGTCCTCCGTCCGTCGGGGGTGCTCTTGCCCTCGGCAGTGACGTTCTGGAGGACCGCCAATTTGAGCTTGCTTTCCTGTCCGAGGCTGCTCCCCGTCTCTGTTTCATGCTGCTAGTCCCCGAGGGTGACCCAGACGTTTTCGACATCCCGACCCCTCGTACTTAAGCTGAGGCGGTTTCGGGACCTTGGGCCTCTCAGTGGATAGCTGCCATGGAGCAGGAGATGGCATCTTGGAGATCCACTGGCACCTACGTCGACGCAGTTCCCCCACTTGGGGTGAACGTAGTCGATGGCCGCTGGCTCTTCAAGGTGAAGCGCCCTCCTGGAGAGCCACCTGTGTTGAAGGCGCGCTACGTGGCTAGAGGCTTCAGTCAGCGTGAGGGGGTGGACTTCTTTCAAACTTTCGCTCCGACCCCGAAGATGACAACTCTTCGGGTGCTGCTACATGTAGCAGCTCAGCGTGACTACGAGCTTCACTCCCTCGACTTCTCCACTGCATTTCTTCATGGCAGTCTTCACGAGCAGGTGTACCTGCGTCGCCCTCAGGGGTTCACTGGCACCTTCCCTCCAGGGACTCAGTGGCTCCTGCGGCGCCCCGTCTACGGCCTGCGGCAGGCTCCCCATGAGTGGCACGACACGCTGCGTGCTACCCTTGCTGACATGCAGTTCCTTCCATCCTCTGCAGACCCCTCACTCTTCGTTCGTGCAGGCCAGACTCCATTCTACATCCTTGTTTACGTGGACAATCTGGTCTTTGCCACCGCAGACAGGGACGCACTGGCCTCGGTGAAGGCCGAACTGCTGAAGAGACACACTTGCACTGACCTTGGAGAACTGCGCCATTACCTTGGTTTGCAGATCTCCAGGGATAGAGCAGCGTGCACCATCACTTTGACTCAGTCACACTTGGTGCGCCAGGTCCTTCAGAGGTTCGGCCTTCAGTTCTCCTCCGCACAGCCCACCCCTCTGCCTGTAGACCACAGACTCTCTGCTCCAGTTCCTGAGGAGTCAGTAGAGCCCAGTGGTCCTTACGCTGAGCTGGTGGGTTGCCTCATGTACCTGATGACTTGCACTCGCCCTGATCTCGCATACCCTCTCAGCATTTTGGCTCGCTTTGTTGCCACATGCAGGCACCGACCTCAGCACTGGTCTGCCGCTAAGAGGGTTTTGCGTTATCTTGCAAGTACATCGGGCATGGGGTTAGTGCTAGGAGGACGCAGGCCAGTGGTCCTTACTGGACACTCAGATGCTTCTTGGGCTGACGACGCCGAGACCCTCAGGTCCTCACAGGGCTACTGTTTCAGCCTTGGTTTCGGTGCCGTCTCGTGGAGAGCTACCTGCTCCTCGTCTGTTGCCCAGTCCAGTTGTGAAGCCGAGATCTACGCCGGTGCCATGGCGGCACAGGAGCTCCGCTGGCTGACCTTCTTGCTCACTGACTTAGGTGAGCAGCCTAGCTTTGCTCCAGTCCTGTACGCTGACAACAGGGCCATGATCCTCCTATGTTAGGAGCCTCGACTTGAGGGCAGAGCGAAGCATATCCAGCTGCGGTACTTCCTCCTGCGCGAGCTACAGCAGCGCCGCCGGGCCCGCGTAGTACACTTGGCCTCAGGTGCCAATACAGCTGATATCTTTAGGAAGGCACTTGCGCCTAAAGATCATCAGCGGCACTGTGTACAGCTAGGTCTAGTTCCTGTAGCCTCTCACTTGCTAGGTCCTTGACTTTGCACTGTCCTTTATATATATTCCTCAGACTGGACTTGTGTCCTCTTCCAGTGGCTGGACTAGTAGTGCCACCCTGATCTTGCTCTTGCTCTTGCCTTGCCTGTACTCCTTTTGACTGGTCTTTAGACCCTTGTCTCAGAGGCTGGACTACGTACTGCCCTGAGCTGCTGTGTCTCGCCTACGTACTGCACCTATGCAGTGTAGGGGGTGTGTCAAACATGTATGTGTTATGTTTGTATAGACTGTATAGGTTCATCTCTTAGAGGGTACAACAATTAGGTATATTCTCTTGTACTCTCACTTCTCGATCATTATTCATTCTGATAGAAACATGAATGCAAATTGATCGACCATGAGGAAAATGTGAATGAAGAATGTCTGCGAGTTGAATGGAGACTTGGGAGCAAATGTGACTGTTTAGTGGGCTAATACTGGCGGGTTTTTGTGGTATACTATATTTGTTGCCAGATTTCGAAAACTTTGCTGATTTGTCTTCATTGTTTTATGCATCCACCATCCCAAATCAATGCAAGTCTGTGTTTTTCAAAAGGAGAAGCCTTACCCATCAAATCGCAAAGGTTCACAGACGCGCTCCTTGAGTGTAGTCTTTTGAACTTGATTTGATGGGTTGGCTTCCTTACAGATTGTGTTGTTTCATGACACTGTTGATGATTCAAACATCACACGTACTAAATCCCCACCCATGCTAGTGCTGGGGAAGCGGTAGCCAAGAGTTTGAGTTTTTTTTATAGTGTCGCATAATATCATCCATTTATTGTAGATTCATCATCATCGACCGTGACTTGTGAATTCCAGCGCATAACTCGATTGGATTCGTCGTTAACGACGTGATGCAATCGAACACAAAATTCAAGATTGACTGCAATAAGGGCGAATTCACAAACCGGGATCAGAAACAAGTTGGATCAGAAACATGCGGTACTGTGCGGTGCAAGAATTTGGATCTCGTCTCAGTGAGGTTCATTTTGGTTACGCGCATTTCTGATTCTGATCATTCTAGCTAGGAACTCACGATTCAAGTTTCAACAACGGGCAAGCTAGCCTACAAAGATTGCACATATATTTCATAACATATACTTTATTATATATAAGTTACAATAGGAAGTTATTGAGACATTTCATCGATTTCCCTGGTTACGTCTCTTTTTCCCCAAAATATGCGAGATTTTTTTTTTTTTTTTTTTTTTTTTGCCAAAATCAATCGTAATAGGTTGCTCCGCAACCCAAAAATCCTCTGTGGGATTCAATCTCCTCCGACTTCCATGGGACCATGTCTAGTGGCGCGTTTCCCTAAGCGCCGGACGTCCACGCTAGAGTGCCACCTCCTGATGTCTCGGAGTTTAATTTTGGGGTTTCTGAAAATGTGCAGGAGACGGTTGACTTCCCAGCGGGAAGAATCGGCTTCCTAGAAAGATAGGTATAATTCTGTTAGAGTGTCGAAGCCCTCGTCGTCGCTAAAGTCTTCGGAGACGCCGTCAGTTGACTCGTACGTGCGACACCCTGAAATTGCAGCCTGTGGGGTGTCAGGCGGTGCGCCCTCATCCGCGTGCGTCGCACGCGGGGCTGAGCCGGCTGGCATAGAACGTAGGGACTCCGTTAGCACCACCGCCACTCTCCAGTCTAGCGTGGCGTCTACCTTCCGCCGACATTTGGGCCGATTGGACAGGTGAGACTGGAGCTTATTGTCATTGGCAAACAACCGCTCGCATGCTCCGCACCTGTTCCCTGTCATGGCGGTCTAGTTGGCTATGGAAACCCTAGCGGGTGGAGGTGAGGCAACTGTGGGAATGATGATGGGGATTCACCACCTCGTTCAAAGGCTCTGAAGCCCCCTCCCATTGCCCACGCAGCTGCAGCAAAAGCAGCAGCCACTGTGCAACAGCGGTTTCCTAGTGTTAACATGTCGGAGCCGCAGAGCAGCAAGGAGCTGGATGAGTGGGGCATGTGTCCAAAGCTGAAGGGCAAGTACGAGTTGCCCGAGCTTGTGGGATTGAGCTTTGACGAGGTGACATTGAAAATCAAGATGGAAGGGCCACGCATTCCGAATCGGCGGAATGGTAGTGATTTTGCCCCTCTAGATGTGGAAGTTCTACGATCGCAGGACCCAGTCTCAAAATGACATTCCGCCCTTGGCTTGGAGCCTGCCATCCAATAGGCGGAATAGGGCCGCCGTCATGCTGCTCATGCCTTTAGGGGTAGCGACCATCGGAGCTGGTCATAAGGGGTACTGCGTGTTACTGTGTGAAGAGATGTTTGGAAAATGAAAAATCCTTTTCCTCTAAAATATCAATCAATATTTCTGCTTTCTAAACAAGACACCCCAATAGGAGAATTTGAATTTCCTGAAATTTTAAATACATAAAGTGTTGCACCTTCGTTGTTTCAAGTAGCTGCATATACAGCTCTCCATGCCTCTTATAGATAAATTTATAGTGTGTAATCATCTGAAGCAAAATCTTAGTGCCGGGTTGCTTTTATGCTCATAAATATGTGATCACAATCATTACAACCATTTTAGGTTATCTATAATGGAGACCATAGACACGTTTTCCAGCAATTTGTAAGGAAATAACACTTCCTTATCCCAGGTTTTAGTTCGTACAGCATATACCACTATAAAGGGGTTCCCGCGCTTTTTATCACGTTCATCCGAGCTGTGCTACCCAATGTGGCGTATCCCGAGCCGAATGCACATTTGTGTGCTTTTCAAATTTATTGCTCATCGAGTGCGCTCCGAGCTTGTTTTCTTGTAACACGTCCGAGCTTTGCCAAGCTTGCCTGTTTGCTTCGTGCCTAGCGATATCCTAGTGCTGGCCTGGTTTTGATGTTGCCAATTATGTGATCTTTCTCGCTAGTGCAGTTCCCGATTCTCGTTTGTGCACATCATAACACTTGGTACTCAGAGCTAAGGCAGTCACTGGCCAGGGATAGTTTTGTTGCGATAACTTTTGGTGGGCAGGGGGGAGGGGGGGGGGGGGAAGGTGGGGGGGTTGTCATAGTTGCATGCACGCAGCTGTTCCTGCGTGATGGGAGATGCGCCGTCCTCCTCGCCGGCCTCTCGCTCATCTGCCATGTCGTTCTCGCGTCCGTCTGCAAGGCGACCGTCGGGGTCCGCAGCGCCGGGGTCGTTGTCGGACGGTGCGGGGGTATTTGGGTTGCTTGCCCCAGCTTCGTCGTGCATGATATCGGCCATCGCGTGTGCCTTGCCAGACGCAGCGTGCTGCTCGGCCGCCTCGTCTGATGAATGCTGCCCATCCGCGACTGACGCTGCACGTGTGCCATCGCCTTCTGACACCGCGCTCAGTGTGGCACCTACGTGCACGTGGGCAGAAAAACTGCAACATTAGACAGAACCATGGAAGAGGTGGCACACCAACTGACGGGGCCACTACTGAGGCGATCAAGGAACGAGCCTAACACTCGAGGTTCCATCTAGCCTGTTTACCTTCGGTACGCCCGGTGTGCCCCGCCGCTTCGTTGCGACTGCTCGCAAACACCTTGTGGAATTTGTGTGCTCTACGCCCTTCTGCGATGCGCCTGCCAGGTGCTACTCGTCGTGCGCCCGAGGTGAGACGGTATGTCATGCTAAGGTAGGCCGGAAGGTGTGTTGCACGTTGGCTCCTGTTGCTCAACTGGGATGCCATCCTCAGATTCCAAAAGCAGTGTACTACTCGCTAGGGCTGGGAGTACGCACATATGCACAACTATTGTGGCCAAGTATTCTGGAAGTCCAAGCCACCGATCAACGCCTGCACTTTTGCGGCTGGCCAACACTGGTGCATATGTGCATAAAGCGCCAAGTGACCTTGCGTCGTAATATCGTGCTGTCGGATAACATCGTGTTGGAACAGTCTACGTGGACTTGCCAGCCCTACTGCGAGATATCTGATCGTTCAACGTGTGTGACCGCACAGTAGTTGACTCGTTTGAAGCGCAATGCGGCACATATCTAAATGGTTACATGCGTACTATTATTTTTTATACTACTCCCTGCCATAGTTCACCCTTTGTACACACTGCAGCAACAAGTCGGGCTTCTCCGCTGCAGGGATGAGGGTTGTGCATGCTCCCCAGGCATCTGGAAACACCAGGAACCAGAAATGCAATAAAAAGAGACCATCACACACACACAAGGTCGCGACAAAACACCTTCGACATACAGAGATGGCCCAAACTCAAGCCCCGCCTCAACGCACCCAACAACCACCCTAAACCCACATATCTTTGTCGAAATGCACATTCACTCCTCGCCCTCCCCACCATCTTCCCCACCATCCCCTCCGCCCGAGATCTCCTCCACCTCGTGGCCATCTCCGCCCTCTGCACACCTTGCAGCTGGATTAGCTAGCTCGTCACTCCCCCCGGACGTGTCTGGGCTAACATCCTGCATGCCATCCCTGATGTCATCGCTAGCTCGGCGCCCGCGGGTGTGCCGTCTGGGATCCCATGGCTCAGCAATAGCCTCCTGCCACTCGAGCCATATGTACTATATGCAGTGACCGGCCAGTGTCCGAATGTCTGCCTCTGTGCACCCGACCAGGAGGTCCTTTTCCTCCCTGGCGAGGGGCATTATCCTTGCAATCCCACCCTTTGGGCACAGTATGTATGCCGCTACTACATAAGCATAAGCCGCATCATCCTCGACCTTGTAGTTCCCTAGGTGGCACTGGTTACGACCCTTCTCCCCAAACACGATCTTCACAACATACCGGTCCTTGTCTGGCTGATACAACGCGCCTGTCCAGTTGGATTCAAGCTTGCGGCCAGCATGTGCCACATCTATGCCGATCGTGATGGGCGCCGCTGGTGGCACAGTAGCGGCGCCGGGGGCGTGTGTGGGTGTCTGTGCCGGAGCAGGTGGTGGGGAAGGCACCGTGGTGGCGTGGCTGGATGGCACTGTTGGCAGCGGCTGGGGATGGATGGCTGGCGCAAACGGCACCATGTACCACCCCCCTAGTGGCGCCCTAGGCCACGGAGCAATTTGTTCGCCAACAGCCATGCCATAGTGCGGAGGAAGCACCGCGTGTGGATGCTGGAATGGCGGAGCACCAAAGGTACTGGAGGGTGGTCAGAATGGAGGATCTGCAGGGATGTGATGGTCAACCCATCCACGTGTGTGTGGTGGATGCATGCCCGGGTCCACCACTTTGTGCACTGCGCCGCAGTTGCTGCTGCTCGGGGTCACACTGGCATTGAGCAGCTGGGCGGAGGCTCGTGTCCCAACGTTAGGGGAGTGTCGTGGGTTGGGGGTGGCCGGCATGCTTTGCCCCTGCTCGATTTGCCCATATCTCGGAGTGGGCAGCGAAGCTGGCGCCAGCTTTTGTCCAGGCGTCTTGGTGTAGGCTAGGCAAGCAACTGCGCCTTCCAGGCCCGACTGCGACAAATGCGCGCCGTTATGGCTGGTTGAGGCGGAGATGGCGGACGGGCTGTGTGCCATAACGCGGGGCTGTGCGCTTGCGTCACCCCCGGCCTCGGGCGCCGTCGGCCCACGGCGTGACGCAGCTGCCCTGCCGCACAACTCTGTCGGCAAAGGGTACACTTGGCCGCCCAGAGCTTGGCTCGTTGCAATGACGACGGCGTTCTCGTCCACCCCCAACATCCTAGCCAGTGCCGCAACACTAGCATGGACGTAGTGCACGTTGCTGTTCAGATGGGCGAGGAAGTCGCAGTGCCTGTCGAAGTGGCACACATCGACCGAGGTGGGAGCCATTGACGGGATGGTCTGAATCTGCTTCGAGATGACGCACCCTTCGCGAACCAGATGCGGTAGGAGTTCGCCTTTGGCATGCACACATATCTCCTCGCGTATCTTGCGCTGGTACTAAAACATTGTCACGCCCCTGAAGTTGACCCACTGTATGACAGACTCGAATCCCGTCGATACGAGTGCCTCTAGGTACTAACACGTGAAGATCCCACAGTCGACCTGGTTGTCCTTCCTCCAGAATAGCAGCACATAAAAGCGTGTCGTGAGACCGTTCGTTCTAAGCGGGCCAACTAGGGACGAGATCACACGTGCTTGAACATAAAGCCCTTACCCACATCACTGTGCACTCCACATCGACCAGACGCTGCTCGACCTGTGCCTAGTCAGCATCGAGAAAGTCTCTTGCGCATGTAAAGGACAACATCCTGCAAGCAGAACCAGTCGAAAGACGCAGGCATGTTTCAGTGACCGACGGAATGGGTTTGAGGGCGATAAATCATAATGCTAGTTTAGACCGCACTTACGTCTTGACGCCATCAAACACTTTTCCGTCCGATGCATAAAGGCCATCACTGTCAAACAGCACGAGCTCCGTACGGTTCGATTTGTCGCCCCCGACGACGCAGTGAACCATCGCTGAAGGGTCCACCACCACCACGAGAGAGAAGTGCCCTGCCATGTGGGGGTCACAAACACATCGGAGGGTGCTAGGGCGTGACGACATCCATATGCTGGGCAACAGACCGGTGCGGGTCGAGCCTAAGACCGTAGGGAGGCGGGTACTCACCCCGTGTAGACCGGAATAGCGAGATACTTGACTGTGAGCGCGCTAGGACCAGAACCTGCAGATATCACTCCCCAAAAGTCCACCGCGTAGCCGAAAGCCTTTCTATCGAGTGCCATCCACGCCTTCCTGTTGGCCAGCCTCGGGTATCGGATGCTCAGAGCACTACACATGTCATCGCACTAACTCTTCCATAGTTAGTGCATGGCAAGAAGTCCGTACCGAGCACGGGAAATAATAGATACACGAGGGAACTTACGCGTTGTGAAAATCGATGACCGGCTCCGACGTTTTCTCTCCATCAAGCAGGCGCTCCATGTCACACCGGAGATGTGGACCCCAACACCAGCGATATTTCTTTGAACGATGCGAAGCTCCCCTGCTACTTCATGCCCGCAACCACGTCGGATGGTTCAGTGTCAGCATGCTGAATCTTGATGCACGTGCTCCAGTAGAATCTGCGGCGCGTTCTGGTGGCTGACTCCGCCGGCGCCGGACGCTTGCCACACCCCATCGCTGGCTGGTGCATGGAGGTATCCTTGCCATCGTCTTAACGAAGGCTTTTTTTACTAGCCCGCTCCTTACGCAGCATAGCGCTCATGGCACGAGTGAGGGGACATTCCGATGTGCTCACCATGGCGTGCACTGGATTAGTGAAAAAACAAAGAGGTGCTGCACCTGCCCTACAGGAGTGTCTGGGCTTGAGCAGTTTAGGTATTTGTTTATCTCTGGCAGGCATGGTGGTGTTGTGAGATGGGGGGAAGGCTTGCGAAGACGTTTTGAATGGCGATGTGGCATGGGGCCAGAGCGACGGGGTAGACACCTCATCTTTGGCAATTTTTCCACGTAGCGCTAATACCTATGCCCATCATGAGCGTGCTATGCCGAACTTGAATGTGAAGCCCGTTTTGGCGTGCAGGGCATGCATACAAATTTCTGCGCCAACTCCGCAAATCATGATGCTCTGCCAATCATGTCTGGTGTGCTCGCCGCCATGACGGCATGGCCACGTGTCCCGTGATTGAACCCGTACAGAAGCCGCAGCCATTGGCAGATTGCATGCTTCTGCCGAGAATTCATGTCGGACATACCACCCCACCATGTGCCACATAAGCACACCCTAAACCCCCCATATCGCACCGAGGGCATCGCTGATTTGCCCTTCCGATATGCTGCATAAAATGGTGTACACTTTGGTGTATCGGTAGAAACTCGTTGTAAATATATTCTATTGTTCACACGCCAGGTTGTGAATAGATAATAGAAGTACATGCGTGAAATGCGCCATCCAAGGTACGTCGCACGCGGAGCTAAGGGTTCAGAGATGTGTCACGTTCAAAGTTGCGACTCGTAAATGGGCAGGTTTTTTGGACACCCGCACCGACACCTCTTACGCATGTGGCGTCTGTACTCCTGCAGCACGAGTCTATACGATGGCCTCTTCAAGTGGATTGGGGGGGTCTCCAAGGGGAAACGGCAGGTAGGCTTGCCGTCGGAGGCGTGCTATGGCTCTGCGTCTTCAGGAGCATTCACCCACCATGCTAACATGCTTAGCACGTGCGCGAGGTTCACGGCGTGCATGCCATCCATGCCCCCCAACGTTGGACGAATATGGCTGTGCAACGCCCGTGCTACTGGGCAGGCGCGCGTGAGCGTAGATGGATTCAACGTCATGTGATACTGCCTTGTCATATATGCCACACTGGACCTGCGCGGATCGCGCGAAAAAGGGTGTGTGAGTCGGTCATAAATGTGGCATTAGAGATGGGAAAAAATGAGTGCGGCTTACCACCGATCCTTCGCTGTAGGTGAAATCCATCAGGTATTTCCGGACGTCGGGCTGCGGGGGAGTCGCGTCCCCGGAAACCACTTCATCGTACGTGGACATATCGTAGTTCAAGCTTCAATAGTCCCTGGTCGCCACGCGCACAAAGTTGTTGACAATGTGCCAAAGGAGCGGCCCCTCGTAGCGGTCGATGTGGACGGCGTGCATGCACGCGCGTACCGGCAGATCCCTCCTGCCTAGCAGACCAAACGAGGATGCCAGAGACCTCCCTGCGGCCTCGACGCGCAAGTACGCTGGCACGGCTATGCGGGGCGCAAGGTGCCCAGCAGTGTCTTCCAGCATTCTGGGTGTGATGGACACGCCCGCACGATGGAAGCGCGAGTACGCCGCCTGCATGAGAACAATGGCGGCGTGCGGGTAGTCGCGCAGCACGGCATACGTGGAGAGCAGCGGCGCGTCGCAAGCAGGACGAGTGCGCCACACCGGTCCTGCATGAATGTCGCAAAACGCAGTTGGTGGCTTGTCACCAAACTGCCAGGAGCAAGGCTCTCCCGGAGCAAACATTACTGCAGCCTCGAGTGGTATCGTCATAGACGTAGATGGACAGGACGGGGGGTGGGTAACCAATGAAACTCTCAACTTGGGCGAGGCGGACTTATGGCCGGGCGCCTGGCTGGTGGTTTGACGGAGATATTTGTTGAACATGCAAGCAGGTTATTGCGCCATGTGACGCTGACATGTGAAGCTATCGTGTGCTCGATGCAGATAACACAACCATAGCCAAATGGTGTCCCAAATACACTTGGTCCGACCTATACCCTTACGCACACGTCACCCGAGTGTAACGTCATTGGAAGGGGCGCCGTGTGTGGCGTTCCGATTGACTTCTCCGTTGTGGGGCGTGGCAGCTTGCACTCCCCAACATGTTTAACACAACACAACCGCTTATTTTGCATAGATCAAAGTGCAAAATGGCAAACTTGAGAGTGTCGTTCGAGACATGTGGGTGCCACCCGAAGGATGTTTACGGATTCTTAGAAACTACTCTTATTGTCAACCTCATGCCCACATGGGACAACTTTTCCAAATTCGGCTGCAATAACTTCCACGATACATGGGCACACGCGGCGAACGTCTGCGTGTTGTTCAGTGCCGATGGACGCGTGAAGAGTAAGCCCCTCATCATCGTCCGCGACATCCACCCACTCAGTCTCCCCGACGATTTTCCATTGCATAATCATTGCTATCTCAAGAGCACCCCGGATGGACACATGACGCCAGAGGTGAGTACTTTGCAGGACATCAAGCCTTCCATGTATCATCTGTGCCATGCCCATATGCACTGTTTACTCTCCGCGTTCTCATGTCGTACAGTTATTCACATGCTACATGGAGGGCTTCAACATGGCGAAGTCCGCAGAGGATATACACACCATTGTCCTGGTGAACGATGATGCGCGACACCACCTGACGACTCCGGATTCAGCGGCATATACCCTTTGCGGTTTTGACGTCGAAGCACTCACGCACACGCGCATAGTTAACGTGAAAAGAGCGGTCCCCTTGTTGAGAAATCCAATGCTGCACGCATCGAGCCTGCGTTTAAAGCAAGGGTCTCAAAACCCTCAAACAAAGACACATGCATAGCATGCGGGGTCAAACCAGTAACTAGGATGAAGTTGTTCTAAAAACAAAACAACAACCATCAGCAATGACCGCCAGCATGACGGTCAGCCGTTCTTTCTCGTAGCCCACCAATTCGTCGGGATAGCAGTTGAGTTTGCGCTCTGATGCACAAACTCCAAACACTTCTCCATTTTTGCCTCACGATCTGCAAAAGGCAGTTAAACACAACATCGTACGAACGCAAACATGGGTCAACATGCGTAAATACGTACCAAATTCACTCGAAATGACAATGGAGCGAGGAAGAACTAACCGCTAGTGAGGTGTTGTCCAATCATGGTCTTGACGCACCTCGTCAAATCCCAGTGCGTGCGGAAGCAGAAGGTCGAATATGACGATGCTCACCAGTCGACTTCGGGGTGCCGCTTCCTCATGTATTTCCGATTGTTGCCAGTTGATGGAGACCGCCAAGCCACGCACGCGATGGGAGAGGAAGCACTTGTAGAGCTCACTCTCCATGTCAGAAAACTAACGCCTTGCATCCAAAGCCGACGAGACGACGCGTGCAACATGCCGCCGCCACCAGTCTTGCCTTGTTCTTTTTCCACTCGCGAATCCGACAAAATTGGACCCTCGCCATCTTCGCCAGCTTGCGGTTGTTATCACCCACTCATTTTTTTAATTAAATTGTTATATCCACCATAGGGTGATAAATACAGGGGAATATAGATGGTAGCATCAGCCAGAGTGCGACTAAATACGGCCAAAACTTTGTTTGTAAAAAAGAATCATAAATAAGATCGAAAACTTCAGCAATTCACTTACAATGAGCAAATAAAGGCTCCACGAGCCTAAGACGATACCATGTGTTGAAGTAACTTGACAGAGTTACCGTTTCAGCATTCCTGATAATAGTTAGACTGTACTAGTAAAACGACACCACATATAGACGGGCGTGCGTGACGACGTCAGCAGTCGCGAGTCAACGCGTGAATAGTAGGTTCACGCGTATTGTCACCCGAAGAGTCACTAGACAATTCACGCGGATAATCACGTTAATATATGAATAAGTACAATTCGAATAGGTACTTCCTAGCCTGTGTATGTTTTATCCATTATTATTATCCTTTTTTTTCGCAGATTTCCTTTGCAAGGTGTTAAGTCTTCTGCTGACTTCTACCCTTGGTTCCTCCAACTCTAGATCCTGACCACCCTAAATACGTGGTTTACTTCAATATGGTATTCTGAACAAATAGAGTTACACGGACTTGTTACGAGCTGATTTCAATTACCCCATCAGCGGAACTTAGTGATCTTCCATTATGTCAGTTAATAAGACAGAAAATACAAATTCTTCTACTTCTGGCTATCTACTGATGGTCTAACTGACTTTGCTGAGCCTTGATAACTAAAGTTAAATAAGAGTTGCTGCTTCCGCATGGCCTTCAGCCCCTGGAGATGAATCCGCCAGGTCTTTTGACTTTTGTGGATGACCTGTACAACAACAACAACGACAACAACAACAACAACGACAACAACAACGACAACAACAACGACAACAACAACAACAACAACAACAACAACAACAACAACAACAACAACAACAACAACAACAACAACAACAACAACAACAACAACAACAACAACAACAACAACAACAACAACAACAACAACAACAACAACAACAACAACAACAACATATTCAGTACCCAACGTCACAAGAAGCACTGTTCGTTGCACCAACTGTTGTCAATCAAGCTGAAGACCTCAACTTCTTTTTATGACCACAACTTCTATACTTGGAGATGCAAAATTAAGCTCCTCGCGCAATCTTTGGGTATCTGGGGATAATTTGATAGTACAAGCCATTTCGTGAAACATGAACAACCGAAGAACAACACATTATTACAAGTATTCGCTAATTGCCTACACTTTGCTGGTACGGAATCTCTCACCTGAAGAATTGTTGGGAGTACGGTGCTTCAAACCTTCAATTGATCCTGCCTTCTATGCTTGGGATTACCTGCACAATTGTATAAAAAACAATATTCCATGACAGAGAGCATGTTATTAACTCAACTTACAGCAACTCAAACGCTACCAGGAGAAAAGATCGGCAGCTATATCAACAAATGCAGCTCGGCAAATGCGGAGGAAACCTCAGCAATGAATTATTTGTCACTATCCTCTAGCAGGACCTGGACCCGAATGGAGGCAATTCAAGTTCCTAATTCGTTCCCAATATAACATCTCGAAAACTCCACTTTGTGCGACTCTCATGGCAGAGTCGCAAGACTTGGATCTATATAATGCTAAGAGAGGCAAGGCCAAAGATGGGTTAAGCTTCTATACAGAAGGACCATGTCAAGGGGAGGAGACAAGAGGTGGACCAAGTCAATGGGGGCAGACAAGAAAAGGAAAGGGCTTATGCAAATTTTGCAAACGAGCAAGTCATTATATTGACAGGTGTCAGAAACTGAAGAACAGGAATCGGGAGAAGTTGGGTGAAGCTGCCCCAGTCAAAACAATCTCGCCGCCTTCAGCTTCTTCAAGTCAATCTGCAAAAGGCAAAGCGATCATTGGTCTAGTGGTACTCGCCACTGAAGACGACGACTCAATGGAGATAGTGAGAGCGAGATTGAAGAAGAACCTGATGACTTACCTCCACAACTTCATTCTCCTCTTGAAATTCCAGAATTAGCAGCAATCAATGAAGAAGAAGAAGCAGAACATCTCACAAAATTTTCTCGACGATTGAACGTGCTGCCGTACGCCCACATCGCCAAGCGAGCGTATCCTTGGCACGTCAACACATGGTTTCATTATAGCTGTTGCGGTCATCACATAGCGTCTTCAAGCCGATATCTTCTCAACTAGTGAGATATGCCAAGAGAAGAACAGTTTACAATACCAGAGGTCAACAATTAGACGATACAAGCAGCAGCAGTTGGAGACGTTCTTCACTCCGACTTGTACCTGTGTTCAACGGAAATGTGGCACAAGCGGTTAGGTCATGCTTCGTAAGGAGCTCTCAACAGCTCAATTAAAGCCACGGTCTTTGACAAAGACGCACTTCTTTTAACCAACGGCTGAGAGCTTCCACCTAATAGACGCCAGTAACCCTACACCATCTGCCCCATCGCTCACCTGCGTTACTATACGCTATGTTCCCGTCCCACTTTTCAAGTGCTCCCAAGTACTCACCAATGGACGTCGTATTTAGTGACTTATTCCTTATGCTATAGAAAGCAGACAACATTAGTGCGGAATGTACAGACTTGGGAAAACTACATTCTTCTAGTCGCCTATGTGGACGACTTACTGTACACAGGCTCCTGCAACCATCTTCTCCCTTGCATGGAAAAACATATGCAATAGATTCTCGACATGACCATTTCCCACAGCTTGCAGCCCCGACGCCAACTATCTCTCGTTACGCAAGTATGTCGGAACACTTGCGAAAAAGTTCGCCATCACTCCCATCAGCCTCACTACTCCTTTTCGTCATATTCTGCCCAATTACACACCCAACACTACCCCACTTAACACCTCCGAGCATCAGCTTTACTAGCAGCAGCTCAGATGTCTTCTTTTTGCAGCCGTTAACTGCCGATCGGATCTTGCTTATATCACTAGTCAGCTCGCACAGTAGCTATGCCTACCTGAAGGGGAGAATATGGTTGATCTTCGCCGAGACCTTCAATATTTCATTTCGACACCTCCTGTCGGCCTCAACTGTACGACAACTACTTCAGCAAACTTTCGACTTACATGATATGTTGACGCGGATCACGCTGCTACCCCGACAACAGGCGTTCGCGTAGACGGCTCATCTTCAAGCTTGAACCGGATGGTGTACTTTCCTGGAATTCAACGAAAAAAGAGGTTATCGCACTTTCATCAGCCGAAAAGGAATTCATTACAGCTAGCTCTACTGTTTGCAAAGGGTTACTTCGCGAACCCTTTGCGAAGGGCTCTATCTACAAGGGTTACTTCAAGAGGCAAAAATCACAACGACTCGAAACTTCAAGCTATTCTGCAACAATCAGAGTGCTATCAAGATTGCAAACAAGCCCAATTTTTTCAACAGGACAAAACACATCGCCCTGCGATATTTCTTCGTCAAGGGCAAAGTTGACAAAGGAAAGGTCAGGCCCTCAGATTCGTTTAGGATCCCCCTGATTGTCTAGAACCACCTACAAAAAAAAAAAAAAAAAAAAAAAAAAAAGAACCGGTCAGTGTGGCTGGCCGCTTTCCCCCCGATTTGACAGGGTGCTCGATTGGAAAAACACTGATAGTTCAGTGTCCAATGGTAGACTTTTGCTTTCTACCTTTGACTGGGTTTCCAACATCTGACTGGGTACAGCTAGTGTGTAGCATATAACCAAGTTAGGCAGCGACTGACTACACCTACATAACCTACCCCACACGAAATTTGCCAACACACTTGTCACTAGGGCACCTAGCACCTGTTCTATGCAGGTAGCATAGCTGGGCTGCAACTAATTTGGCTTCGCATTCATCTACTGACATTTCCACTGCCTGGCGCTCATCCCAACGGTCATCTGACGCATCCCCCACAAGCTGTCCAATCTCCTCGTCCTCTGCAAACAGGGCAGAAGCTCCGCAGTTCCTTAAATGCCTTCCGCTTGTCAATCCCTGACATGCGGGAAACAAGCAAGAGGAATTTGACGGGTTAAGTTAAAGCAGAACATGGCAAGGGGTAACAAGGGACAGCACGTACTCAAGCATTGGACAACGATCCGATCAATCAGATGCTCAGAGTGTTCAGGATGTTCAGAGTTCAGGATGCACGTACCTGGTAGGATCTCGTCCTTCTGCTGCGCCCGAAACATAGCTACAAGAGGCATCATGTTCTCTTGACAGATGGCGTTACGCTCCTGCCTCTGGACCGGCCAGCCATCGGAGATGAAAAGTCGGCAGCCCGACAAGTTGTCCAGGTCCCCAAGTCGATCCAGCAGGTTCTGCACCATGGTCTCCGCCATGGCCGTGCACAGGTCCACGGACCTGTCATGGTTGAATGGCCCCTCGTAGCCCTCGAGCTGGTCGTCGTGCAGGAGGTACGTATGGGTGACGGGTCGCCTATCAGCATCAACACCCTGCACCGTCACGCTTCGGCTCCCTCCCTCGCCGTGGGCCTTCAGGAAGTTGGAGAGCTGTTCACTAAGCCCCCCATTGAAATCGTCGCCGCAGTCGACGTAGTGGGATTCGATAAAGCTGGTGGTGCAGGCGATCTGTGACTGCACGCCGGCGATGTCGAGCTGCAAAGTCAACGAACAGGGAGTCTTAAAACGCTACAGGGGAACTTAGCATGGAATTGATGTTGTTATGAAAGTATAAACGCACCTCGCGCTGTTGGAATGTCTTGTTCAAGACGTTCAGCTGCTCAAGCAGATCGGCAAGGAACTACAAGAGAAATTGAAACGTATAGCTTGTGATGAGTTGATACACGGCCACATCGCTCAACTCGTGCAACATCACAATAACAGCAGGCAGCACAGCAACCAACCTCAGCACGGCCTCACCGCGGGACAACCAGTGGACGTTGTGGATGCCCTGCATCTCCAACGATTTCATGATGAACAGCTCCTGCAGGTCCAGGAACCTTTGATGCCAGGGTCCAGAGCAGGCAAGGAACTCCGACAACCATCGAAGAAAAGCATCGATCATGCTGAACAGTGGAAGAGCATCTGCTGCATCTTTGGCTGCCAATGCCTCTCTGCAATGAACGAATGGGTAGTTAGAATACCGTCTCATGACATAAACAACGCATGATAGGACCAGCTGTCAAAATCCACTGGTGGGCAATGTAGTGACAAGAAACCAGAAGGGGAACTCGCATCCTCAGGCGTGCGACCACCTCATTCCGGACCCCCATCATGACAGCGGCGCCGTCGGTGCTTATGCCGGTGATACGCATGAGGTCGACACCCACAGCTTGAAGATGAGACAGGAGGAGTCCCAGCAGTGATGATGCGTCCGCCTTGTCGACATTGTGAAGGGAAAAAAACTCAATCACGATAGTGTTGTCGTGCAGGAAAGTAGCGTACACAATCAGGTGCTTCTCTCGGCACCTATCCGTTGACTCGTCGATGCTCAGGCCGAAGTAAGGACTTGCGCGGATGTAATCAAGCTGTGTGGTCTGCGGCCACGTCGTAGTGGCCTGGGTGAATTCTCCAAAACCGTACCCGTCACAACGGCGGCAAACAAAGGAGTCATTGATTGAGGGAATATTAACCAACCTTAACCAACATTAACCAACAATGTTAACCAACAGTAACCAACAACCAACATTAACTAGCACTTTCGAGTTGTAGTAGGTGCCGTAAGCTTTCTTCGGGAATCCAGCAACGCCCTTGCCCGAAAGGTACTTGACGAGCCGAATCCATGCTTCCATCGGTTCATTGCTTTGAGAGTTGAAAAGTAGTGCATCGAGCAGTGCTGTGACGCGCTCCTTCTCCAAGGCCACAGCAACCGGGTGCTCGTCGATGCGCGGCTGGCGTGTCGCCTGCTACAGCAAGTCCGCCTGGCGCTGCGTAGCCAGTTTGTGCTTGTTCATGGCGGCGTGTTGCTTGAAGGCCTGCGACTGGACATCCTTGGCTCCTCGCCTACTCGCCTACTCGCCCGGTTTTGCCGTTATCCCCAGCATGCTCGGAACAGACACTGCACTTGAAAGCGGGAAAACCAGCCGCAGTTTTAGTTAGTACCAACCACGGGTAACGGTCAGTCCAGAGCGCCTTAAACTTCTCGAGAGCATCAGCATACAGAAGTTCAATAAAATAGCTCGTCGGGGAAAAGGGGACTCGAAGAGGAGACCCAGGTGCCGGGAGCGACGGTTGACGCGGTTGCAGGTGGAGCCTTGGCGAAGGGCAGCGTCTCCTGTCGATACCACACGGCCCTCTTTGCAGTGCCGGCACTCGACTTGGGGATGTCAAGCGGTGGCGCCTTGACAGGCTCCTCCGACGCCAGAGTGTGAGCGTCGCCGGTGAAACCCTCGTCTCCAACGCCAACCTAAGCTGGCATTGGAAGCGGGGGCAGCAGGACTGGCTTGGTAGAAGCAGGTGATGTCTCTTGCACGGACACACTTGGTGATTGCTCAGGACTAGGTAAAACGACGGCTTCATTCTCTCGATGTGGACTTCTGTTCGCACTGGCTGCAGGAGTTCTGGATGATGGGAGCACAGCAGTAGCTGGGGTTACTGGGCGGCTTGCCCAAGAAACACGTCTAGGCAGGACTGGTGGCGAGAGAGTGTTAAGCAGAAAGTCTAGGGCATGACGGGTAACCTGGCCAGCGGGGTGGGAAGTTGCCTGGTTGTCAGCAGACCCCATGTCGCCTCCCTCCCCGTCGAGTGGCATTGGAGAGGCTGGCTGGGCAGAGACGATAACTACACAGGAACAGCGCTGAGGTGGATAGGCGAAACTAGCGTCCCTACTGTGGGCTAACCTGGTTGTCGTGCAACACTACCCCAGGCTATATGATACAGCACTAGCGTCCCTGCTGTGGGCTAATCTTGTTGTCGTGCAGCACTACCTGGCTACGTATGGGCATGATGGGCCGTTGTGCATGATGGTTTCCCACGACGGGGCGCATCGAGGTTTCCTTGGTTGGAATGGAAGTGGGGAATCTACCAAGGCGCAAGGCAGCGATGCTAGGGTTGGAGGTGGCAGGTTCCACAGATTGGACTGTGGCCCAAAATTTTGTCAAGGACCAATAGGCAGTCCTGTCGAGTGCAAGCTGTCGACAGCATTCAAGATGCCCCGCGACCCGACCCCAGTGCGCTGTACAATCAGTGCCATGATTTGACGGGTTGAGGGATGGGAAAACCGCCGCGTCAAGGAAAATGTCCGTAACTCAAGGGAGTTTGTTTCTGTGTCGATACCCTATACAGCGTAGAGCCAACAGAGTGCACATGAAAAAACACTCTAAGAAATCAAAGTCTCATACAAAAAGAACGCTGAAAATTCAGGATAGCCCAATAGAAAAAAGCTTTCACATCAGTGTTGGTACATTACGGCAGCCTGAAAAAAAAAAGAAGCAAAATATGGATAAAAATCTTGATAACTGGGGGCCTAGGAAAGGTCATCCTGAAGAAATGGCAGCCGAACTTCTTACGAAGAAACTCCCACGCGGAAAATTTCAGTACTGCTTCAACCTGGTTGGAATCTGCAAACGAGGCGATTCTTATCCAGAAACATGGTGGGTAAGGAATCAAGGAGAGTATCGAGGTATACTCGACAGAGTTACCGTCTATGGACTGCTGTCTCAGAATAACGAAATGACTAGAAATGAGAATACATGGTGGGTTTGTTTTAGTGTGTTGTACTCTCTATGAGCAAGCACCTATCTAGCCTATAATAACATATAAATATAAGTTGGCATCCTGATATCAGAATGAGAGAATGACTAGAATGCATGAGTACATGGGAATATAGCCTAGTGATTTGTACTCTCTAAGGCACAACCCTATATAGTCTACAAGAACATACTCAAATATGTTTCACACACCCCCTGGACTCTATAGGGGCAGTGCTTGGTGAGAGACAAGCAGCTCAGGGTGGCACTACTAGTCCAACCTCTGAGGTAAGGGTCAAAAGACCAGTCAAACTAGTACAGACCAAGGCAAGAGCAAGACCAGGGCGGCACTACTAGTCCAGCCACTGGGAGAGGCCACAAGGCCAGTCAGGGAAATATATATATAAAAGGTCTGTACACAATCAAGGTCCTAGCAGGTGAGAGTATACAGGAACCAGACAAAAATGCAAGTAGTGCCGCTGATGATCTTTAGGCGCAAGTGCCTTAGTAAAGATATCAGCTGTGTTGGCACCGCAGGCCAAGTGTACTACGCGAGCCTGGCGGCGCTTCTGTTGCTCACGCAGGAGGAAGTACCACAGCTGGATATGCTTCGCTCTGCCCTCAAGTCGAGGCTCCTGACACAGGAGGATCATGGCCCTGTTGTCAGCGTACAGGACCTGGGCAGAGCTAGGCCGCTCACCTAACTCATTGCGCAAGAAGGTCAGCCAGCGGAGCTCCTATGCCGCCATGGCACCAGCGTAGATCTCAACCTTACAGCTGGACTGGGCAACAGACGAGGAGAGAGTAGCCCTCCACGAGACGGCACCTGAACCAAGGCTAAAGCAGTAGCCCTGCGAGGACCTAAGGGTCTCAGCGTCGTCTGCCCAAGAAGCGTCTGTGTGGCCAGTAAGGACCACTGGCCTGCGTCCTCCTAGCACTAACCCCATGCCCGATGTACTTGCTAGATAACGCAAAACCCCCTTAGCGGCCGACCAGTGCTGTGTTGGGTGTCTGCCTGTGGCCACAAAGCGAGTCAGGATGCTGAGAGGGTATGCGAGATCTGGACGAGTGCAAGTCATCAGGTACATGAGGCAACCCACCAGCTCTGCGTAAGGACCACTGGGCTCTACTGACTCCTCAGGAACTGGAGCTGAGAGCCTATGGTCTACTGGCAGAGGTGTGGGCTGTGCGGAGGAGAACTGAAGACCGAACCTCTGAAGGACCTGGCGCACCAAGTGTGACTGTGAGAGAGTGATGGTGCACGCTGCTCTATCCCTGGAGATCTGCAGGCCAAGGTAGCGGCGCAGTTCTCCTAGGTCAGTGCAGGTGTGTCTCTTCAGCAGCTCTGCCTTTACGGAGGCTAGCGCGTCCCTGTCTGCAGTAGCTAAAACCAGGTCGTCTATGAAAACAAGGATGTAGAACGGAGTTTGGCAAGCACGAACAAAGAGCGAGGGGTCTGTAGTGGACGGAAAGAAGTGCAGATCAGCTAGGGTAGCACGCAGCATGTTGTGCCACTCATGGGGCGCCTCTCGCAAGCCGTAGACTGGGCGCCGCAAGAGCCATTGGGTCCCAGGAGGGAAGGTACCAGTAAAGCCTTGAGGGCGGCGCAAGTAGACCTGCTCCTGTAGGCTGCCCTGAAGAAACGCAGTGGAGATGTCGAGGGAGTGTAACTCGTAGTCACGCTGTGCTGCTACGTGTAGAAGCGCCTGAAGAGTAGTCATCTTCGGGGTTGGGGCGAAGGTCTGAAAGAAGTCCACCCCCTCACGCTAACTGAAGCCTCTAGCCACGTAGCACGCCTTGAATACAGGCGGCTCTCCAGGGGGGCGCTTCACCTTGAAGAGCCAGCGGCCATCAACTACGTTCACCCCAGGTGGGGGAACTGCGTCGACGTAGGTGCCGGTGGATCTCCAAGATGCCATCTCCTGCTCCATGGCAGCTATCCACTAAGAGGACCAGGGTCCCAAGGTCGCCTTACCGTAGGTGCGAGGGGTCAGGATGTCAAAAGCATCTGGATCACCCTCAGGGACTAGCAGCATGGAACAGAGATGGGTAGCAGCCTCAGACAGGAAAGCAAGCTCGTAATGCCGGTCCTCCAGAACGTTACTGCCGAGGGCAGGAGCACCCCAGATAGACGGAGGACGGGCAGGGTCAGAGACCAGAGCGGTGAGGTAGTCAAGGCGGCGGGTAGAGGGGAAGTCAGCGACAGCAGCGATAAGAGCGTCAAGACGCGAAAAAAGAACAGACGGGTCGGTAATGAGAGAGGCAAGGACCCGAGGAACAAGAGAACGAGCTGCACGAAGGTAGTGAGACAGAGGGGGAGGCGCGATAACAAGTGAGGACTGAGGAGGCGACGGTAGGAGGGGAGGATGAGACACGTGGGAACGAAGCAACATAGGGTGAGAGTGCCAAACAAGAGAGACAGGACGAGCACGAGAAGGACGGCGAGACCAGACGTGAGACGGAGGCGTCTGGTCAGGAGACAAAGGAGGAGACACAAGAGGGGAACGCGGGGAAAGACAAGCCGGAGACGAGTCTGGAGGAGGGAACACAGGGCTCTTGATTGGAAGAGGAGGAGACGGCAAGAGAGGCATAGACGCGCGGCCAGGGGAGGGAAGGCCGAGCTGGCGAAGGCCGGACACCTGTGGCGACTGCTGCTGCTGCTGCACGACGTCGACACCGGGACCGCCAGCTGCTCCACGGCTACCTCCGGAACACTCCACTGCAGCACCCCCAGAAGGAACACCCCCAGAACCAGGAACTCTCCCAGCACCGGCACCACCCCCCGGCCCGCCGGGACAAGCCACGACAAGAACCCCAGGACTAGTGTGAGAGTACGACCCCGTTACACCACTTGTCCCTTTTCTTATTTCCTTCCTTGTTCGCTTCTTCTTTTTATCTCATCTCATTTGGTTTCCTATTCTCCATTCTTCCATTATCCTTTGGTTGATCCTGCTATTATAATTATATCACCGACCAGGCTTGGGATGTACTGGCACATTATCCAGCGTAATCCTGCAGTAATCCCTTAAAGCCAATAGCCTCGCGTGGCTATACGCAGGGTGATTCTATCTTCTAGAAGGGTCTATTCCCTTAGGATAAGATAAACCTGGTTACCTGATGTACTCTGGAAGTATAAAAGCGCCTTGTACTGATCGATAGTGCAACCTTTCCTCGACACATTCGATCCTGTGACACTTGGTAATCAGAGCTTTTCTCACTCGGCCGCGCTCAACAAAGCAGCAGCAGCGGGAAAACCTGCCTCGAAAAACCGCCGGGGGCGACCAATTCGACGCCGATTCTGGTAAGCACCAGCTCCGCGATTCTCGAATTACCCCCTCCGTGCGTGTTTTGAACAGGATGGCAACCTTCGACAACGCCGAGGTTACCCAGCAGCTCTTCGCGCGCATCGCAGCCCTTCAGGAGGAAATGCGAGCGGATCGCGAAGCATGGCGAAACCAGTTCGAGCGAGTAACTCGACTCGCCGGAGCGCAGCACGAGACGACAACGGCGACGACGCAGCAGTCGCAGCAGTTTCTCGAGGCTCCGAAACCGCGCCCACCTGAGCCGTTCGATCCGAGCGATCGAAACTCCGACGCCCGCAGATGGATCGCCGGGATGGAGATCTACTTCGCAGCCGTCGGATGGAGCTCGCCAGTCTGGGACGGTCAACGTGTACGACTCGCGGCAACACTGATGCGAGGGCTGGCACTCGAGTGGATTGGCGGCAACAGTACTTTCATCCACGGTGAAGCCACGTGGCAGCAGTTCCGCACCGACCTGCTGAAACGCTTCGAACCGATAAATTCGAGTTTCCTTTCCCGGGAAAAAATTCATCGACACCGACAGTTCGGGAGTGTAGCACAGTACACGCAGCAGATGGAGGAATTTTATAACCGCATTCCCGACCTGACCGAAGGGGAAAAAGTACAATCGTACCTCGCCGGGCTGAAGACCGAAGTCAAACGACAAGTCGCAGCGTCAAACTACGCGAGCTACAGTGACGTCGTTTCGACAGCGGAGCGCTTCGACATGGTCAACGCCGGAACACGACGGACGCACGTCGGCAGTACGCGACAGGGCGACCGCTCGGCTCACCCCACGTTCGCCGACCCGATGGAAGTCGACAGATTCGAGGGGCGGCCACGTCCGAAAAACACCAACTACACGTGTGATTTTTGCGGGGTGCCGAGCCACCGAATCTTCGACTGCAACAAAATGAAGACCGCACGCGCAGAGTATCGGGCACGCAACAGTGGCGGAAATCTTTCGGCCAATCCGAAGACAAAAAACGGGAGTCGCCAGTGATTGCGGATCTAGCTGGCGAAAAGGAAAAGATCCGGAAACGGCCGCGGGATTCCGGGAAAATCAACTTCGACGAAGCTGATTCGACGCGAGAAGGAGGAAATGATGGGGGAAAATCTCCACCGCACGACCAGTCTTCGCCAGGGAAAATCGCCGAGGGAAAATACGACTCCGCGAAAAAAGACTCTGCCGAGACAGGGAAACTCCTTGAAGACCCAAGAAATTATAAGAATTCATTAAAGTTATCTTATAAAGATGCTTTAATGAAAACTTATGATGTTCGAGGGGCTAGAGCCTTGGAGAAATTTCGGGAGGGACTCCAAAAGAAGCAGACAGCTGTGGAGATTATACCGGTACCGGACAACCTGGAGACCAAATTAAGGAGTGTGGAAAGAAGCCGACCTTTCCACGGAGACAAGGTCCTCTCCCGACACCAGCCCACAACGACTACCCGCTCCCCAGGGAAGACGTCGGTGGAGCTGAAGCAGCTCAAGAGGAAGCTGGGGGTCTACAGGAAGCTGCACAAACCCCGAACTCCTCCAACGGATGCATCCAGTTCTTCGGCATCAGTGACGCGCACAGTCGTCAGGGAAACTCCGGGCCCTGGAGAAGAGCCGTTCTCCAAGCAGCCTCGGCCAGCTGCCAGCTCAGGAGTAGACAGCAACACAAAGGTGTGTACGGAATATTGGGATGTACCCTATGACCCAATCAATGAAACTATCTTTGGGTACTCCGAGCAACGACTGCCCCTCGTGCTCGAGGTCATCTGCAAAGGACGACGCCTCCAAGCACTCGTGGACAGCGGAGCGTCACACACCGTCTGCGACAAGGCAGCAATCGACCGACTTCGGGAAGAGTACAAGCCTTCAGGATTCTCTGCAACGATGGTGGACGGCAGCAAGCTACAAGTACATGGCGAAGCAGTGCTACACCTACAAATTGGACCACTGCGCTGGAGACCTGCACTCCCCATCACCAACATCAAAGGGCTTGACCTGATTTTCGGACGAGACTTCCTGAAAAAATTCAGCCCCGAGATCAACTGGGTGAACCGCACCGCAAGCATCTACAACAATGGACGGAGAGTACAGCTACCCAACTGGGACGATACAGGAGATATCCCAGTGGAGACACTCGCACGATTCGAGAAGGGCGTGAAGCGAACCGACACCGGGTTCCTGGCGTTAGCAACAGAGGTGGAAACCGACGGAGAGAAGACCTCGGAACCTCCAGGAGAAATCAAGAAATTGCTGGAGGAATTCCAAGACATCCTTCCCGACGATCTTCCGAACAAGCTACCGCCATACCGAACACATCAACACGAGATCGTGGAGGAACCGGGTTCGAAGCCGACCTTCCGAGCACCATATCGACTCAGCCCTACGGAGCTGACCGACATGAAGAAGCAGATCGAGTATCTCCTAGCTAAAGGACTCATCCGGCCATCCACTTCGCCGTACGGTGCCCCGGTACTCTTCACACCGAAACCGGACGGAAGCCTGCGCATGTGCATCGACTACCGAGCTCTTAACAAGCAGACCATCAAGAACAAATATCCGATACCGCGAATCGATGACCTGCTTGACCAGCTTCGGGGAGCTACGGTATTTTCCAAACTGGATCTGCGGTCCGGATACTGGCAGATACGGATGGCGGACAACTCTATCCACAAAACTGCTTTCCGAACTCGGTACGGATCGTATGAGTATTTGGTTATGCCATTCGGACTCACCAACGCACCGGCAACGTTCCAAGCCGAAATGAACCACATTCTACGACCACTTCTGGATGAATGCGTGGTGGTGTACCTGGACGACATACTCATCTACTCGCGCGACATGAAGCAGCACGTCGAAGACCTGCGACGCGTCTTCGAGATTCTTCGACGGGAACGATTCTACGTCAAACTGTCCAAGAGCGAATTCGCCCTTGAGAAGGTCCAGTTCCTAGGGCACATGGTGAGCGCTCAAGGAGTTCACGTTGACCCCAAGAAAATCGAAGCCGTACGTACGTGGAAGACACCCGAGAACGTGAAGGAGTTGCAGCAGTTCCTAGGCTTCGCTAATTACTACAACAGGTTCGTGCCACAATATGCGAAAATCGCAGCACCACTCACGAATCTGCTGAAGAAGAACACGCCCTACGAATGAGTAATCTGCATGGGGTTTCCTTGAGTTTTTACCTAGGAAATTGGGAGTTGTTTCTTCTTGGCGGGGAGAGAAGTGTAGCTGTGCTGCAATTTCCATCTGACCCTTCGGCGTGTCCCATCATCCATTTTCTACCGAAATTTGTCATCATTATGCTTCCGCGCCTGGTTTCGTCACTTCGTTGATGGAGTTCGCCGACTTTCGTGGGACACTGACACGTGCTCTCGCATGTGACACGAACGACCTCGCGTTTTAGTGAACGGGTTCTTCATTTTGTCGACTATCACGATATTCGCCAGTCATCATTCATCTGCCATACGCCATTATCAATTAACAGTGTTACTGTTTACTGTCCAAGAGGAGTTTTCGCCAGTATGCGTTCGGTCAGCTGAAGAAGTCAATTATCTTCAACGACTCTGATCGATTATCATTGTTGCGACATGTCTCAGCCATTGGATGGAGTTTTACCCCATGATGTCTCATCATCATTGCGCCCATCAAGATTCGACAATCAGGATCTACCACGATCGTTTCGACGCTTTCTGACCATTGGTCGTAGTTCGACCTCAAGACCTCGTCAGGCCGGCATAATCATTACGCTCGTCACAAGACTGAAGACCTACAGTTACTTTGGGGATTAGATCAGATAAACGGTTCGACCTCAATAAAGGGAGTGCCTTCCTTTAGAAGGTGGGAGAGTGTAAGGAATTACGATTCCTTACTGGGGCTCGCCACAGTGAGTACACGCGAACCTCTCGGGTCCACAGGCTCGGCCCTCAAGTCACGCGCCAAACCAGACCCCGCCGAACCCGTCGGCCCCAACCTGATCCCGAGTCACCCCGAACCCATTTTGACCCCGTCACCCTCCGGACTTTCGAGCCCTTGACTGGTCCAACCCTCGACAATCAACCTGGTCAACTCGCACTATATTAGCCCTAGGTCTCATTTGGATAGGACATTCTGTAATCACGTTCCCTTATAGTATTATGCGCTATACTTTGAGTTATAATTCATAACAATTATCTACTTCGAAAGCCACTAAGAGCAGGACTAGCGGGGCATCTGCTATGGTTATAATTGTGCGGGGATTGTGGATTCACAAAAATCACATGGTAACGCATGCGAGGCATGAGGGCGAAAAGCCGGTGCGATACTTTGATCATCAATCTGACCCGATGGTACAAACCACACTAGGAGACCAGGGGCTTATCCGATGATTTTCTATAATCGTTAGTGCACCTGTAGTAGTGGCGTCATGCCTATTAAATTCCACTGGGGATAAAATAGGGCGCAAATGGTTCTTTTTTTAAAGCCGCGGTACACATTCAACCGATTTGTCCCGAGCGCTACAGTAAAATTAGGCTTGCATGACGCGGATTGGAGGGCGAAAGTGACGAGCGGAAGAAGATATGAACGACGGGGAGCAGAAGCCAACCACCTCTCATCAATTTCGCAAATCCCCCCTTGCGAGCAAATGTCGGAAGAAACTGCGCAAATAAGTTGCGCCAACGCACCCCTTCTTGGCAGTATGCGCGAACGGCAAAGGCAGGCAGAGAAACGCATCGCAAGCAGCCGATCGCAACTAATTGCGACAGGCGATTGGTTGGCAAAAGGAAGAGAAGGGCCGCGAGTGAACGCAGGGCCAGAAACAGTCCACATGCCACTCATACATTGTACGAGGTATGAGGGAGAAAATCAAACCACCAATCAACAAGCCACCAATAAGAAAACCGGAGCCATACAAAACCGAGGACGAATGGCAACCCACAGACCCAGAAATCTGGAGGCTGGCGACCGCCCCACGCCCTACACCCTACGCTCTTGCCACACACCACATGTGACGCGAGCCCCCTCCTTGCCTTGAGTGCAAAACCAATGCGGACAGCCCAAAAACACACTCACGAAGCACCCAAAGGCGACCCACTGAATAAGCTTGGAACGCAGAGTGGGGGGCCTAGATATTAGGACAGCGACGAGAGTAGGACACGTAGGAAAAAGTCACGCGAGGCAAGGGGTGGCTGTTAAAGCCAGGTAAATCCCCCCCATATGAGGCAGTCCCTACAGAGAGCCGCACACGGGAAGCTGGAAAGAAAAAGCATGTGTCGTAAAGTACAGCAAGGTTCTGTCACCCTAACGCCTCCCGCCATCCGTGCATAGATCCCCGCATCAAATTACGCCGAGCTGCGCAACCCGTTCCAGTCGTACGTCATGTCTCTCCCCCCTAAACCCAGCTCCACAGGGCCACTAAATCCGACGATGGCGGCCCCCCATCGTTGCATTACTCCGAAACCAGGAAACGGCAAACCCAGAACGCGCATAACGCACCCTCGCAACGGGCGTTCCACGGGTAGCGCGAGGCGCGCGCCTCACTTCAGTGCGCGCTTCACACAACTGCCGCTCGCGGCGCAACTCAATTCCCCGCAATTCGCTGCTTGCTTTGCTGACAACCCGCTGCTCAATTTCCCTTCCATCTACACCTCAATGCCCATGACACAGTGCCCTTGCATACGCACCTCACTTCCACACCTCCCATGCTCCTCACCTCCACACCATCCAGTGTATGGCATGCGACGAAGATGCTGATGCGGGGCCAGCTGTACAAGACTTGCAGGATGTGGCAACCAATGGTGAAACCAAGACCTTGGCGGTATCGAAGCACATGCAACTGCCAATCTGCTACCTGCGAATCGGGGTGTCCTGCCTCATGGGAAGGATCGCAACTCTAGCGGACCTCATGTACTTCCTACTGATGGCGGGGGACGGGGCTAGGGAGAAGCTGATAAAGGTGGCATTCGCTGCCGGTACGTCATCATACTGGCTTGTCGTGACAAGGGCAAAAAAATACATTCGCACCCTGACAAATCTTCCCTCCATGTACTCCATGCAGGGTCTGATGGGAACGCCGCTGGCACAAGTGTTGATGTGCTCCTCCGAGCATACGGGAATGGGTATGGTGGAAAGGGGGAGGGGACTGTTGGGATGCCATCCGAGGTTATGGAGCGCGAAGCACGTGCCATCGCAGGACTGAAGTATGGTTTTCCAACATACACTATGGACGCGGATGGGAAGCTGCGGCAAAACGGAAAAGTGGTGTAGTGGGGAGGAGCGCAACGGGGCGCTGCGTATGCCGAGTCGAGGGAGCTTGGTGAGTGGGCGAAATGGATGAGGGCATGGCAGCAACTAGCAGAAGGAATGCTGTTGTGATACAAGGTTCTAGGTGCACATACACATGTGGTACAGCCATGTCTCAGCGTATAAGCACAACGACCAAGCCCCTGCCCCCATCCCTCGAGCCCCATCTTTGTTTCCTACCCTAACCCTCTTCACTACACCTTTCCCCAACATGACCATTACTCACACTCCCACGCAGCAAGGGAGAGCCAAACGTGCGCCATGATCAACATGCCTCTGACCGACGAAGAGGAGGAGTGGCATGATGTGATGATTGACCTAAAACCCCTCCGGTTACACTGGTTGGCGAGGGTGGAGATCGACACTACCCAGCTCATCCAGCACGAGGCGGATCAAGAGCCTCAATGTGACCAACCCACCGCTAACATCCCAAACGTGTGCGTACTCTCAGTTATGGTGTATGGGCAGGTAACTGTGCCTTGCAGTGCATTATTACATTTCGAGGAACCCAAGGTAGGTTGTTACCAGACATCGCGCAGCGTGTCATGCCATAACCGTCTGCACTCTTTCTGTTATTATTCACGCCTCATCTCTCGCCACATTCCAGAACAAGCACGGCAGAGCACAACTTCGATGCAACGAAAAGGCCCGACGGATGGTTTACACCGTCGTTAGTGGATGGATTGAGGAATGTCGTTTGCTTGTTGGACCCCATCCATATGCTGCACTTCTTCATCCTGCTTTCATTGCAATGCACTATTGGTGTTGGGTGCAAGGGGTGTATGAGGATGCAAGGATGGAAGCCAGGATGGGCCGGGTTTGGAATGTTGTGGGTATGTGATGTGTGAAAGAAGTCCACACCCGTTTGGTCGATAAAGCGACAGCCAGACGGGACCAATCCCACGGTGGCCGGTCGAAAAAGACTGCCATTGATGCAAAGGTTTATGGCTGCCTTTGCACTAGCGGGCATAGGCTACCAAGTCATGTCTGAGGTTGGCAGGAATATTGGTGTGCCGTTGCCATGTAAGACTACTCTCTACAAGTATATGAAGGGTGCCGGGGGTTTATGGGAGACCATCATTCGGCATGCTGACAAGTGCATGGAGTGTGTGAGGGAGGGCATGAAAAAGCGCCTAATCCCAGGGCATTGGGTATGTGTGGACGGCCGCTAGGGCCAACCAAGGGAGGCAGAATGGGCAAGTGTGACTTTTCTAGACCCTACGACCCGAAAGGTGCTGCATTGTGTAACCGTGTCATGCACCGAGGAGGGGGTTTCAGCGACGGCTCTTGAGGGGGTGGCGTTCCGCCGTGGGCTGGATGACCTGAAAAAATGGGGATTCAAGGTGGAAGGATTTATTACTGATGAGGGAGGGACTTTCAAGATGGTCATAATCGACACAGACATACTGCACCAGATGGATGTCTGGCACAAGGGGAGGTCGTTGGCTAAAAAGCTCGCGAAAGACATGGTCGATGAACGCAAACGCGAGTTGCGTGTTGAGGAGACACTGACCATTGAGGGCCTGTGTGATGTTCCACCTGTGCATTTGAGGGGATGGCTGCGTGGTAAACTTGGTGAGAGTTTGCCTGGAATAAAAAAAAGAGCGACGAAGAAGGATTTGATTGCTGCTGTATGCAAGGAAAGGGGGGTGGAGTACAGGGATCTCTCAGCATCGACATCACTATTCTTATACCCTGAGATGCGGCTGGTTCAGCGTGTCTGCTGTGAGAGCCCCATGAGTGCTGGCCATGATGGCGATCGACGGGAGGAGGGTGGGTGCGTGGGGAGTGGTAATAGGGACTAGATGCGGAGTTCTGAAAGGGTTGTCGGAGAGTTGGGCGCTGTTGAGGTGGAAGATCAGCAACAGACGAACCAAGGAGGCGTCGTGAACCAGGATGGATGCCACCTGACTCGGAAAGAGTTTCAGCCTGGATTTGTTTCAATCGATATACTCGAGGACAATTCAGACCCACCACTTGATACCCCCACCCCGGATGTTGAGTTCGCTGACGTGCGTGAACTTTGGGGGTATGACCCCCATCACACGAACGGGGTGCGACCCTGCTCGGTAATCTCGTTCATGATTTTGCAGGCAGCAGGCCAGACATGCAGGGGGAGGGGTGCAACCGCGGCAAGCACAAACGGCACCACCAACAACAACAACACTCCATCGGGTGAGTGATCATCCCCTGCCTGGTTATTCTACGCTTTAATCAAAGAAATGGGCATGACTCTTCCATGATTGGTTGTTGTGCTATCAGCTGGCCTCTTCACTGGTGCATGAGCTCCTTTGCTCCTATCCAACTCCTATGCATGTCCAAATAAGGTGCCTCCTCCTGCGCCCCACCTCCGCTAGAAACGAGTGCGGCACAGAAGCATGGTGGGCGAGTGAGTGGGGCTGGACGCAAGAGACGCTGGGAGAACAAGGGTGGAGGAAAGGATAAGGGCAGGTTGGGAGGGCAGGAGGGGGCGGAGGCCGACAGTTGGGAAGATGTCGTACGTGAGGTGTCTGTGGCGCAAAGGTTTTGCATACATTTTCATCACGTTATGGTAAGATGTGCGGCACGCGCCAAAGCTGGACTGTGGATGACTCCCGAGGAGGTGGCGGCAGAGATCGGCCTGGCAGCCGACCACTGGGCCGGTGATCACTCTGGTTGCCGTCGAGCATGCACTGTTCCACCACAATGTGTTGCGGATGGGTGGGGACCCGAGTGTGCCTTGTACGAGAAGGGGTCGAGGACGCACCTTGCCTTCAAAAAGTGGTTGGCGGACAACTGTGGGCATGCACAAATGTCTTCATACGTGCTTGGTGCTAGTAATTGGATGAATGAATCCTTTCATTCACTCATTTGCAAATATGCACCGAAGCGCATTCGCTTCCACGGCAGCATGAGATCCCGAGTAGGCCTTACGGTCTTGCACTTGAACCACTCTCTTGACCGTACGGTCCGTGCTACAAGGATCAGGCTGTGGCGCGCGACACGGGTTAGACGAGGGTCGAAGGACCGGGTCCTCGGCCCAATGAATTGGGATTGGGTAGATGACATCATGCGGGATTGGAAATGCTTGGAGCAGGATGAGTCGTTGAACGTCAACGAGCCTAAATCAAGCAATGCCACCGCCCCATCGACCCCTCTTCCCACCACCGCTGGTCCTCGACATCCTTCCGACAAGACCCCCGAGGTGTTTCACACACCGACTCCCACTGAGACTTCCAGCAAGCGACGCCGGACCGTTGGCAACTCTACTCCGCGTGCACAGTGATCGATCCTTGGTAAGTGCTCTCTCCCCCAATCGTTCAGCGTATGTCATTAGGGACCCCATGGTCCACTTTCCAACACACCAACCTCATGTTGGTGCATCCATGCATGGAGGGCAAACCGTATACATCCTGTCTATACGCACCCTCTCCCACCCATCCCAGCTGATTTGTCAAATACTTGCAGAGGTTCATGGGGTGCACGCATGGGTGGGTCAGCAGTCCCTGGGGAAGCAGCCATAGGCGTCGCAGAGGGAGCGGTAGCAGAGATAGTGGTAGCAGAAGCAAACAAGTGTGACCTCCGGTCCAACAGAGAGAATGCTAGCAGTGGGATGCGAAGCTAGAGGGGAAACATAGTCAGGGGCAGCAGAGGGTAGCAAGTCAGACTATCGGGGCAGCAAGAAAAAAAGGTGCAGCAGAGGGGGGTGAGGCAGGCCAGGGGTCGACAGAGAGTGGAGCAGCAGAGGGGGACGGATCAGGTTGCCGGACCAGCAGTGAGTCAGGTAGCAGGGAGGGGTGAGGCGGACCGAGCGACAGCTGAGAGAGGGGCATCAGAGGGGGATGAGGCACCGTGTGCAACAGCATAGAGAGGGGCAGTAGAGGGAGGCGTCGATGGTCCTCACCGTGCTGCGGTGGACACCGCAATGTGCTTCTCGACGAGCCGTGCAAAGGGATGGGGATGCTGGTGCTCGGGGTGGTCTGTGGTGCACTGGCATTGGTGCCGTTGACTCAATTCCCGTGGGCTGCAGGTTTGTTGGCACGTTGGGGTACGTGGGGGCGTTCAGGGAGTTGCCAAGGCATAAACTTTCTTGTGGCGGAGGTGGACCGTCTCCATTGCGCCAACCCAGTACCTCATGACCCCTCTACTAAATTCGGAGGTCTATGATGCATCCAATACTCTCATGTCAGCTCTTTACCCTAAACCATTTCAACCAAAGCTTATGATGTCAGTTGTTTTCCTGCTGAACTTGGTGCTTGTGCCAGTGATGGCGCTCATCACCACAGCATAATATACTGTATGTTTATGCATGTCGTTGTCTCTTTTCGACCCAATGTTTCTTTCATTGCATGAACTATTAGCACTGGCGCGGTTCCCGTTGCACCCTTCTCAGTAATAACTACGATACTCCACCAGTTGCTAGTCATTCTGTTGGTTCCAATAGATATGGTCCGTCAATGGGGGTTCAGCATGTTTGTGAGGCTTATACGTCACACTTTAATGGGCAATGGCAATCACAGTAGAGGTGCTTGATGACTCGCAATTCGGCAGTTGGTTGATGGCCTGTACGAACGCTCCTCTAAGGATCGATGGGGCTTGGATCTGCGCCGGGGACCTGTAGTATGGCGCATCTCTCCATCCGCACTCAACGGGCTTATGAATCTGCACCCAATGCGCGTCTTTCCTGGGAGAGTGCGAACTAACAAGCCACGCCACAGTTTGCCCCCCAAACGTGCAGAAACTGAGTGCTGGGACGGTGAGCTGAACAAGGCGAGCAGACAACAAGAGCAGGACAAAGGGAGGAGAGAGGGAGAGCGGGGAGGATTTCAGCACGTAATTTAAGCATGGCATCTTCGTGCACCGAACAGGGAGAGAAGGTCTTGGAGAGCGGGGCAGGGAGAGAGGGGCAAGGCGAGCAGGACAGGGCAAGCAGGACAGGGCTAGCAGGACAGGGCGAGCAGGACAGGGCGAGCAGGACACGGCTAGCAGGACAGGGCGAGCAAGACAGAGCGAGCAGGACACGGCTAGCTGGACAGGGCGAGCAGGACAGGGCTAGCAGGACAGGGCGAGCAGGACAGGGCGAGCAGGACAGGGCTAGCAGGACAGGGCGAGCAGGACAGGGCGAGCAGGACAGGGCTAGTAGGACAGGGCGACCAGGACACGGCGAGCAGGATTGGGAGAGCAGGACAGGGCGAACAGGACAGGGCGAGCAGGACAGGGCAAGCGGGATAGGGCGAGCAGGACAGGGTTAGCAGGACAGGGCGAGCAGGACAAAACGAGCAGGATAGGGCTAGATGGACAAGGCTAGCAGGACAGGGCGAGCAGGACAGGGCTAGCAAGACAGGGCGAGCAAGACAGGGCGAGCAAGACAGGGAGAGCAGGACAGGGCGAGCAGGACATGGCTAACAGGACAGGGCTAGCAGACAGGGCTAGCAGGACAGGGCGAGCAAGACAGGGCGAGCAGGACAGGGAGAGCAGGACTATCACAGGATCAAATGTGTCGAGGAAAGGTTGCACTATCGATCAGTACAAGGCGCTTTGATACTTCCAACATACATCAGGTAACCAAGTTTATCTTATCCTAAGGGAATAGACCCTTATAGAAGATAGAATCACCCTGCGTATAGCCACGCGAGGCTATTGGCTTTAAGGGATTACGGCAGGATTACGCCAGATAGCGCACCAGTACATCCCAAGCCTGGTCGGTGATATAATCATAATAACAGGAGAACCCAAAGGGGTAATGGAAAATGGAGAATAGAAACCCGAATGAAATGAGATAAAAAGAGACATGAAAGAGGAAGGAAATAAGAAAAAGGACAAGTGGTGTAACGGGGTCATACTCTCACACTTCCCCCCCTCAAAGCTGGATGGTAGAAGTAACACCCTGCTTGACAAGGTAGTCACGCAGAGGACGACAGGCGTTACCCATGTCGGACTCAAGGACCCAGCTGTCCTCAGAAGGATCACAACCCTGCCAACGGATGAGAAGGTCCACGGTGCAATTCCGACGTCAGCAGTGTGCAAGCACGGACTCGACCTCGTACTCGGGTTCATTCTGGACGAGGACGGGTGGCGGCGGCGGCGGTTGGCGTCCGACGAAGATCGTGTTCGGATCCCGATAGGGCTTCAGATGTTGGACATGGAAGGCGTTGTGAATCTTCCAGGTGGCTGGCAGACGCAAGCGGAAGGTAACAGGAGTAACCTGCGCTTCGACGAGAAAAGGCTCGCAGAAGCGAGGTCGCAGTTTAGATGGGAGGAGGCTGATGTCCAGGTTGCGTGTGTCAAGAAGCACCTGGTCTCCCACCGTGATGGTGTGGTCGTTGCGATGGCGATCGGCCTGGCGCTTTTGTTGCTGCTGAATGTCGAGGAGGCGCTTGTGGGTCCGATCCCAAAGCTGATGCATAGTTGTAATGAAATCATGTGCAGGTTGTACTGTAGCGGATGTGGTCGGCTTCTGTGGTGTGAGTGGGTGGCGTTCGTAGCAGAGGACGAACGGCGTCTGTCCAGTAGCGGCATATGTAGCGTTGTTGTAAGCAAACTCCAGAACGGGCAGGTGCAGGTCCCATTTGGAGATCTCGTCCTTGCAGGCTGCTCGGAGGAGTTGCTCAACAATTTGGTTGAGGCGCTCGGTCTGTCCGTCTGTTTGCGGATGGTAAGCGGATGACATGGCGAGTTTGGTTCGGAGAAGAGACATAAGTTCCTTCCAGAACTTGCTGGTGAACTTGGGGTCTCGGTCGGATACGAGTGTGGTTGGAATGCCATGCTGTGAGATGATGTGACGAACGAAGAGTTGTGCTGTCTCCTCGGTGCGTGCCGTCGTGTGTGTCGGGATGAAGTGTCCCATTTTGGAGAACTTGTCGATGACGACAAGGATTGCGTCATGACCACTGGTGGGAGGTGGTAACCCGGTGATGAAGTCCAGGCTAACCACTTGCCATGGTTGTTCTGGGACAGGAAGAGGCTGCAGTAGTCCCGCCTTTTTCTGCTTGCTGCTCTTCATCCGCTGACATGTATCACACGAGGTGACGAATTTCTGTACGTCATCTGCCATGTGGGGCCAGTAGTAGTGTTTGGCGATACCGGTGAGCGTCTTGTTGCTACCGAAGTGTCCGGCGTATAGGACGTCGTGGTATTCTTCGAGTAGTAACTGGTGCAAAGGAGGGTAATTGGGTACCCAGATTTTCGTTGATCCTTTTCGGTACGCGATGTCACTGTCCCACTATAGCGAATGTCGCTTTTCAGCCTAGGGGATTTCGGGGTCGATGGCGTACCCGTGTGTGGAGAGTCCCTTCAATCTGAATGGCGGCAACGTGTGCAGGCCGGCTAAGAGCGTCTGCTTTGTTTTTGTGGCCGGGCTTGTACACGATGTCGTAATGGAAGTGTGTCTCGAGGAAGTCGATCCACCGGACCTGCCGCCTGGAAAGGTTGGGTTGTGTCTTCAAGTATTTCAGGCTGCAGTGGTCAGTGTAGATGGTTGTTCTTCGTCCTTCGAGATAACATCTCCACGCTTTGAAGGCGATGACGATGGCAAGAGCCTCTTTGTCGTGTATCGGGTAGTTTAGTTCTGCTCCATGTAGTTTCTTGCTGAGGTAGGCGATTGGTTGCAGTCCATTCCCCTGGTCTTGCATTAAGACTGATCCCACTGCCTGGTCGCTGGCGTCAGCTTCGATTACGTAGTCGCGTTTGGGGTCTGGCAAGATGAGTACCGGGGTGGTCGTGAGTGCTTGTTTCAGCTGCTCCACGGCTTCCTGGTGCTTCGATTCCCATATGTAGGGCGTGTTCTTCTTCAGCAGTTTCGTGAGTGGTGCTGCGAGTTTCGCATACTGTGGCACGAACCTGTTGTAATAATTCGCGAAGCCTAGGAACTGCTGCAACTCCTTCACGTTCTCGGGTGTCTTCCACGTACGTACGGCTTTGATTTTCTTGGGGTCGACGTGAACTCCTTGAGCGCTCACCATGTGTCCTAGGAACTGGACCTTCTC
Organism: Closterium sp. NIES-67; assembly: GCA_027943415.1. NCBI lineage: Eukaryota > Viridiplantae > Streptophyta > Zygnematophyceae > Desmidiales > Closteriaceae > Closterium > Closterium sp. NIES-67. The sequence goes on along the minus strand of BQMB01001599.1, from coordinate 361,340 downwards.
GAGGGCAAATTCGCTCTTGGACAGTTTGACGTAGAACCGTTCTCGTCGAAGAATTTCGAAGACGCGTCGCAGGTGTTCGACGTGCTGCTTCATGTCGCGCGAGTAGATGAGGATGTCGTCCAGGTACACTACTTCGCACTCGTCCAAAAGTGGTCGTAGAATGTGGTTCATTACGGCTTGAAACGTTGCCGGTGTGTTGGTGAGTCCGAACGGCATTACCAAATACTCGTACGATCCGTACCGAGTTCGGAAAGCAGTTTTGTGGATAGAGTTGTCCGCCATCCGTATCTGCCAGTATCCGGACCGCAGATCCAATTCGGAAAATACCGTAGCTCCCCGAAGTTGGTCAAGCAGGTCATCGATTAGCGGGATCGGATATTTATTCATGATGGTCTGCTTGTTAAGAGCTCGGTAGTCGATGCACATGCGCAGGCTTCCGTCCGGTTTCGGTGTGAAGAGTACTGGGGCACCGTATGGCAAAGTGGATGGTCGGATAAGTTCATTGGCTAGGAGATACTCGATCTGTTTTTTCATGTCTGTTAGCTCCATAGGGCTGAGCCGGTATGGTGCTCGGAAGGTCGGCTTCGAACCCGGTTCCTCCACGATCTCGTGTTGATGCGTTCGGTATGGCGGTAGCTCGTTCAGAAGATCGTCAGGAAGAATGTCTTGGAACTCCTTCAGTAAGTCCTTGATTTTTTCTAGTGGTTCCGAGGCTTTCTTTCCGTCATTTTCCACCTCTGTTGCTATCGCTAGGAACCCAGTAACGGTTCGCTTCACGTCCTTCTCGAATCGTGCGAGTGTCTCCACTGGGATATCTCCGGTATCGTCCCAGTTGGGTAGCTGTACTCTCCGTCCATTGTTGTAGATGCTCGCGGTGCGGTTCACCCAGTTGATCTCGGGGTTGAATCTTTTCAAAAAGTCTCGCCCGAAGATCAAGTCAAGCCCTTTGATGTTGGTGATGGGGAGTGCAGGTCTCCAGCGCAGTGGCCCGATTTGTAGGTGTAGCACTGCTTCGCCGTGTACTGGTAACTTGCTGCCATCCACCATCGTTGCAGAAAATCCTGAAGGCTTGTACTCTTCTCGAAGTCGGTCAATGGTTGCCTTGTTGCATACAGTGTGCGATGCTCCACTGTCCACGAGTGCTTGGAGGCGTCGTCCTTTGCAGATGACCTCGAGCACGAGGGGCAGGCGTTGCTCGGAGTACCCAAAGATAGTTTCATTGATTGGGTCGTAGGGTACATCCCAATAGTCGTTGCTTCCTACTCCTGAGCTGGCAGCTGGCCAAGGCTGCGTGGAGAAAGGTTCTTCTCCAGGGCCCGGAGTTTCCGTAATGACTGTTCGTGTTGTTGACGAAGTTGCCGGGTTGGATGCATCCGGATAAGAAGGAGTTCGGGGCTTTCGCAGCTTCTTGTAGACCCCCAGCTTCCTTTTGAGCTGCTTCAGCTCCATCGATGTCTTCCCTGGGGAACGGGTAGTCGCTGTGGGAGAGTGTCGGGAGAGGACGTTGACTCCGTGGAAAGGTCGGCTTCTTTCCACACTCCTTAATTTGATCCCCAAGTTCTCTGGTACTGGTACGATCTCCACAGTTGTCTGCTTCTTTTGGAGTCCCTCCCGAAATTTCTCCAAGGCTCTAGCCCCTCGAGAATTACAATTTTTCATTAAAGCATCTTTATAAGATAACTTTAACGAATCCTTATAATTTCTTGGGTCTTCAAGGAGTTTCCTTGTCTCGGTAGAGTCTTTTTTTGCCGAGTCGTATTTTTCCTCGGCGATTTTCCCTGGCGAAGACTGGGTACTGTTGCCGCCAATCCACTCGAGTGCCGGCCCTTGCATCAGTGTCGCCGCGAATCGTACGCGTTGACCGTCCCAGGCTGGAGATCTCCATGCCTGCGATCCATCTGCGGATGTTGGAGTTTCGATCGCTTGGATCGAACGGCTCAGGTGGGCGCGGTTTCGGAGCCTCGAGAAACTGCTGCGACTGCTGCGTCGTCGCCGTTGTCGTTTCGTATTGCGCTACGGCGAGTCGAGTTACTCGCTGGAACTCGTTTCGCCACGCTTCGCGATCCACTCGCATCTCCTCCTGTAGGGCTGCGATGCGTGCGAAGAGCTGCTGGGTAACCTCGGCGTTGTCGAGGTTTGCCATCCTGTTCAAAAACACGCGCGGAGGGGGTAATTCGGAAAAAACGCGGAGCTGGTGCTTACCAGAATCGGCGTCGAATTGGTCGCCCCCGACGGTTTTTCGAGGCAGGATCCTCCGCTGCTGCTGCTTAGCTGAGCGCGGTCGAGTGAGAAAAGCTCTGATTACCAAGTGTCACAGGATCGAATGGGTCGAGGAAAGGTTGCACTATCGATCAGTACAAGGCGCTTTTATACTTCCAAAGTGCATCAGGTAACCAGGTTTATCTTATCCTATGGGAATAGACCCTTCTAGAAGATAGAATCACCCTGCGTATAGCCGCGCGAGGCTATTGGCTTTAAGGGATTACGGCAGGATTACGCTAGATAGCGCACCAGTACATCCCAAGCCTGGTCGGTGATATAATTATAATAACAGGAGAACCCAAAAGGTGTAATGGAAAATGGAGAATAGAAACCCAATTGAAATGAGATAAAAAGAGAAATGAAAGAGGAAGGAAATAAGAAAAGGGACAAGTGGTGTAACGGGGTCGTACTCTCACAAGGACAGGGCGAGCAGGACAGGGCGAGCAGGACAGGGCGAGCAGGACAGGGTTAGCAGGATAGGGCGAGCAGGACAGGGCGAGTAGGACAGGGCTAGCAGGACAGAGCTAGCAGGACAGGGCTAGCAGGACAGGGCTAGAAGGACAGAGCTAGCAGGACAGGGCGAGCAGGACAGGGAGAGCAGGACAGGCCGAGCAGGACAGGGCGAGCAGGACAGGGCGAGCAGGACAGGGCTAGCAGGACAGGGCGAGCAGGACAGGGCTAGCAGGACAGGGCTAGCAGGACAGGGCTAGCAGGACAGGGTGAATAGGGCAGGGAGAGAAGGGCGGGGTGAGCAAGAAGCCCAAGGCAGTGAGAGATACTGTAAGCTTGAAGAGCAGGGCAGGGAGAGGAGAGAGTTGAACAGGAGAAGGAAGGGCAAGGCAGGGGAGAGTTTTGGGGTTTGATTGGAGGCTGGAGATTGGGGGCAAGTAGCCCAGATTGGCGGATACGAATGGGCTGGGGGAAGGTGACGCGAGGGCGGATGCGAATGGGCAGGGGGAAGGTGACGCGTGGGCGGATGCGAATGGGCAGGGGGGAGGTGACGCGATGGCGGATACGAATGGGCGGGGGGGAGGTGACGCGAGGGCGGATGCGAATGGGCAGAGGGGAGGTGACACGATGGCGGATGCGAATGGGCAGGGGGAAGGTGACGCGAGGGCGGTTGCGGATGGGCAGGGGGAAGGTGACGCGATGGCGGATGCGAATGGGCAGGGGGAAGGTGACGCGTGGGCGGATGCGAATGGGCAGGGGGGAGGTGACGCGATGGCGGATACGAATGGGCAGGGGGGAGGTGACGCGAGGGCAGATGCGAATGGGCAGAGGGGAGGTGATGCGATGGCAGATGCGAATGGGCAGGGGAAAGGTGACGCGAGGGCGGTTGCGGATGGGCAGGGGGGAGGTGACGCGATGGCGGATGCGAATGGGCAGGGGGAAGGTTACGCGTGGGCGGACGCGAATGGGCAGGGGGAGGTGACGCGATGGCGGATACGAATAGGCAGGGGGGAGGTGACGCGAGGGCAGATGCGAATGGGCAGTGGGGAGGTGACGCGATGGCGGATGCGAATGGGCAGAGGGAAGGTGACGTGATGGCGGATGCAAATGGGCAGGTGGAAGGTGACGCGAGGGGGGAGGGGACTTGACAAATCAGAGCGGAGGTGACGGGGAGGAGAGGTGACGTGGAGATGAGAGGTGAGCCGACGAGGCTAGGTTCAACTACGAGGCTAAGTTCAACGACGAGGCTAGGTTCAAATACGAGGCTAGGTTCAAGGACGAGGCTAGGTTCGGCGAGGAGGCTAGGGTCGGCGACTTGGCTAGGCTCGGCAACAAGGCTAGGAGAGTCGACGAAGCTCCCTATTGTAGTGGATGGAGAGGAGAGGCGACGAGGAGAGGCAATGGGGACTAGAGAGGTGTCGTGGAAAGTCAAGCCACGCCACTAACCATTTCCCTATTTCGCCTAAATCCCGATAGGCTGGCGAATCAGCAGTGGGTGCTACTAATCTGCTTCTTGTGGGGTATCTAACATTGCCCCTCGCCTATCAGTGCGGCCTTCTGTGCCTAAACACTGAAACTGGTACACAAACGCCAGCACCTGTGTTTCAAAGGCTGCGTTCTACAGGCACGAAAGGAAAGTGCAGATTTCATCAGAGCACCTTCAGAAAGCGAGATTTTTTGCTTCGAATCGAGGGTCAGCCCGCAAAATTTCGCCCAAACCTGGCACAAGGTACCCGAATCTAGTTACATCAACATGCCTGCAGAACAGGTCTCGTACAGATGACATGTACGTCAGGGAAACACCCCCCCCCCGCTTCCCTCCCTGACAAATCTGACGCAAACTTGACGCAACGCTGACGTTCGATCAATCGCGGAGTTCACCTTGCGTGTGGCGTTACATCAGCCGCAAGGGTGTACTAGGCCTCCACACCCCAAAAAAACCAGTGCCACCACTTTACCCCACCTCTCGAACTTGGGCCTGCCCTGCAAAACAACTGCAGCTCAAAAAACCCATCGCCAAAGAGAGTCGTATGGCTTCTAACAGCACCACTCTTTCGACCTGCTGCCCTGGGGCAGCAGGTTTTTGTTGCGCAAATTTGAAAATCTCTCCTCTCTCCTTTTGCTTGCGGTTTCCACAATTTGGCCGCGTGGCTTCCAAGCGAGGTTTGGTAAGTGCACCTGGTTTGAGTGGTGACCAGTGCTCTCGAAGTCGCTTGCGGAGCTTCCTCAATGTCGACGTCGACGTCAACGTCAAATGCCTGTAGAACTCAGCCAATGTGTTCTCGCTGTAGAGGGCTGCACATTTCCCATTCTATCTGCGCCGCAAGTCCTCCGCCCCGCACTCAAGTTTCGTCCCTTTTCGTGGCTCCCCAATTTCCGTCGACACGGTAATCCTCTTTTCAAGTGATAAACATTTGAAACTTCTGGGTTGAATGTGTACCGCGACTTTAACTGGGTAGCTTCACCAAAAATTGTTTTGCGGAGTGCTATCTTAAAGCCGTTGACCCAAAACGTACAAGATTAATAAAGATGGACAGGGCAAAAAGTTGAGCTGGAGAAAGGACACGGGTGTGGAGGAGTGGTGTGAGGGTGGCGAGAATGGGCGAACACAGCACACTACGAAAACCAATCAGAACGAGCACACAATTTATGGCAGAACCAAAACGTTCGCAAACAACGACTGGGGGAAACGGAGGGTGGGGGCGCGCGCAAGGCGCAGGGGGGGGTGGGGAAGAAAACCTGGTCAGAGCGGCGCACGGCACAGCGTGGAACACTGGAAACAACGGGAAGGAAGGTCACGTGACTCTGGGTTGCGCATCCTGGCCGAGTTGCGCAACTCGCTTGGAACCGCCAAGCAACTTGACTTGCGCATATCAGGGTGTGGTACAACTCATATCACGAATATGTCTTCAAACTGAAATTCGAACAGCTGATGCGGTTGTAGATGTTTAGACTGTTTTTATCGCGATCAAGAAGGCTAGATAAGAAAAAAAAAATCAAGTCGCGTACCTCACTTGAAACGATTTGTACCGCGCCCTAATAAAACTGGCGTGTGCTGTGCATGGTGCTCTCGCTGCCTAGGGCGTAGTGGCGCTGGGCTGGGTTTGCACTCCGAAAAGTCCCAAAATGTATGGGGGGGGGGGAAGTTCAAGTTTCTTTCCGCTCAAACGCCTGTTGTGGCGGGGGCAGGGGCATAATCAGCTGGGGGTGGCGCAAGATTATAAACTGTTCCCCGTCGTTTCGTTGCGCGACTTTCGTTTTTGCTCTCACTCTGGGGAACTGGGTTACCAATCGTTTCAAGATGAATAAACTTGAAAGGCAATTTCTGCAATTTGGGTCAACGGCTATAATCTAACGCATTTCTACCAGTAGCATTCCAGCATTGTCTTTGTTTTTTAATCGAAGTACCCACTACCACAAACAGTTCTCCCCGCCAAAGTTCGATCTGACATGCACCCCTCCCCGTGCGCGCGTGTGTCCGTTGGAATCACTCGATTCCGCCCAACTGGTGGACGCCAGCCCTCCTGCTGAGAGAGTAATTATCCTTAATTTAGAACAATTAAGAGTGACTTTTCAAGTGCTTCCGTTTTTTTACAGTGCGATTTTTTTCCGAATCCGTCCAACTTACTGAAACAATCTCGCGCGATTCCTTAGCCTAACGAGTAACACTGCTTCTAATCCGTACCGGCAGTATTTGTAGCAGGGACATCTGTAGGGGGTAACGACCGCCCACCCCCTCCACCCCCCTCTCCCCCACCCCACCCCCCCCCCCCCCACCCACCGGCGCCCAACCCCGCCTTTGATCACTTGCTAGCCGAATTTGTAGCAGCCGATTCCTTTCGGTAAGGGGTTTTTTTGGGGAAATTCCGTCTGTTAACGGGTGATCCTGAGGCGATTCCGTCCCCTTCCGGAATACCCTGGGGCTTAGCGAGAGGCCTGGTGGATGCTCTTCGGCTCTGCTCTGCTGGCTCCGACCGGCGTGGCCCGGTTGATGTGCCATTACCACGTGTCGTGCATGCAGTGGCGCAGAGCAGCATGTGGGGAATTGACGGGGGGGAGGCGGAGAAGGGCGGAGGGGGAGGGGGGAGAGAGCTGTGAAGAACTCAACCACAAGGCAAAGAAAGGGGCCCGTTCTTTGCTCGTCCCCAGCTTCATTTCAGGCATTTTGACACTAATTTCCTCTTGGTTTTGAGTTCTGCGTACTGGCCATGATCGAGGATTTCGGGTTTCTACAGAACTGGAAACCCTGGTAGGTGGTGTTGAGCACGAGTCCTGACACGAATCCTGACACAAATGCTGACACGATCGAGCGGCGTACAAGTCCCTGCTGCCCAACCAAGCTCCAAATCTCAAGCTGCAAATGAGGGTGCTCGCAGCCGCCCAACTAGCTCCCCCCTGATGTTTTTTCCACAGTTGGATCAAATACACACCCAGAAGGTAGAACCCCGCAGGCTCTAGGTTCCCAGATCTCTCCCATTTGCCATTGCCTGCTTGTGTACATATGTTGATCGGCACTCAAATCTGTTCCGCTCCCCGACCCCGCACCCGAACCCCGGGCACTGCCATTCGACAAGCCCGACCCCTTAGCACTTCTGCCCCGCCTCACGCGTCAAGAGCTTGGCGAAGGCAACGAGACAGGCTGCGAAGGGGTAACCAGCCGCAGTTAGCATGTCGACGTCGAGTTCGGCGGCAGGCGACGGGCACGGCGGCAGCCGGCCTGCGATGGAGTATCGCAATCTGGGTCGCACGGGGCTCAAGGTCTCGGTCTTCAGCTTCGGGTCGTGGGTCACGTTCGGCAACCAGGTGCGGATTCGTTTCCCTTTCAGCGCTTTCGATCAGCCACAGCGGGAGTCGACCCAGCTGATCCCCGGCTCGTCTCGATGCGCTCATCTTCACATCCACTACGCGCCCCTCTTTTCGGCTCGCGCGCGCGCAGCAGCGCCCCCTCCTGCCATGCCACTCCGCTTCTGCTTCTCTTTGGGATCGAACTACTAGATCGCGCTTGCATCCCTATTCTCCCCTCCTCCCGCCATCGATCTCCGCATTCTCCGGTCGAGCTCACTACGGTCGATGCATCACGCGCCGCTCCCCCCTGCAGGCACGCCGACCCCCCTCGCGCTCCTCGTCGTCACTGCGCTGGATCCGGCCCCCACCCCCTCCTCCCCACCCCACCGCGTCCCCCTACCCCACCCCCCCCAGTCTTCCGCCCTCCCCTCGAATCCCCACCCTCTAGGCACCCCCCCAACCCCTCTCCCCTCCCTCTCCCAACCTCCCCCCCCACGCTCCCCCCTTCCTCCCACCTCCCCCCCCTCCCGGTGCGCAGGTGGATGTGGAACTAGCGAAGCGGCTGCTGCGGCGGTGCTTTGAGGCGGGCGTGAACTTCTTCGACAACGCCGAGGTGTACGCCAACGGCAAGGCGGAGGAGATCTTCGGCCAGGCCGTGCGTGAGCTGGGCTGGCGCCGCTCCGAGATCGTCGTCTCCACTAAGATCTTCTGGGGCGGCCAGGTGCGCCCGTTGTGCAGCCCCGCTCGTCCGCCTTCCTCCCCGTCCTGGCGCCGTGCGCCAGCTCGGGTCCGAAATCGTCGTCTCTACTAAGATCTTCTGGGGCGGCCAGGTGCGCCGGTGAACGCGTATCCGCTCCGCTCCGCTTGCGTGCGTACCTCCGCTCGTCCAGCGCTTCCCCGCAGCCACTCCTCCCGTCCCTGCGCCCCCCCTCCCCTTTCCTCCCTTCCCCTCTCCTCTTCCTCCCCCCCCCTCCCCCACTTCGCTTCCCACCTCCCCCGCCTTTCGCCGTTTGCGATCTCGGCTGGCGCGGCTCCGAGATTGTCGTCTCCACTGAGACATCCCCAAACCCCCCCCGTCCTGTCACCCACTCCCTGGCCGTCGGGGCGTGAACTAGAAGGGCCTGTAGCAAAAGCACAGAGCGGTGTGGCTCGCGCTTCTACTCATCTCATAGCCCGCCCCCTGCCTCTCCGTGCTCCCTCCCCTCTTCCTTCCCTCCCCATTCCCTTCCGCCCCCCAGGGCGTGAACGAGAAGGGTCTGTCGCGCAAGCACATCGTGGAGGGGCTGCACTTGAGTCGGCAATCCCCTCCCCTACACTGCCCCTCCTACCCCTCCCCTATACTTCCCTTCCCCCCCAACCCCTCTCAGGGTGTGAACGACAAGGGCCTATCGCGCGAGCACATCGTGGAGGGGGGCTGCGCGCCAAGCTCAGCCATAGCTTCCCCCCGTCCTCCCCATGCACCCTCCGCTCCCCCGGTCTGCCGTCCTTTCCTTCCCCCCCTCCCCAGGGCGTGAACGAGAAGGGTCTGTCGCGCAAGCACATCGTGGAGGGGCTGAAGGCGTCGCTGCGGCGCCTGGGCATGGAGTACGTGGACCTCGTCTACTGCCACCGCCCGGACGCGTCCACGCCCATAGAGGAGACCGTTCGGGCCATGAACCACGTGATTGACAAGGTGAGGGGGGAAGAGGGGGGGGGGGAGAGGGGAGGAGGTATGGAGGAGAGGAGAGAGCGGCGTTCTGGGGGGGAGGAAGGGTTTCTGTGTGGTCCCCGCCCGGATAAGCGTTGGGCGTGAATCTGGCACAGGTGGTGTGGCGCCGCACCCCAAGCGGGGCGGCTGGGCATGGAGTACGTGGACCTCGTCTACTGCCACCGCCCGGACGCCTCCACTCCCATAGAGGAGACCGTTAGGGCCATGAACCACGTGATTGACAAGGTGAGGGGGGAAGGGGGGGGGAGGAGGGGGGGGGAGAGAAGAGGAGAGGAGGGGGAAGGGAAATGGTGTAGGGTAAAAGTTCGGGTTTTACGGGCGATGGGAAGGAGATGGGGGACGGGGGGGATGGGAAGGAGATGGAGGGTCGCGCTGTTTGGGGGGGATGGGGGACGGGGGGGGTGTAAGGCGGGTAGAAGCAGGCCGCTAGGAGACTTTTGAGTCAACTCAAGAGTCAACTGCCAGGGCCAGGCTCGCTACTGGAGTAGGCCGCTAGGGGGGGGCACGAGTCTTTGTTCTGAGGGGTCTCTAATCGCCACCCCTCTTCCAACCCTTCCCCCTTCCCCCTTTCCCCCCCCCCGCCCCCGCCCCCCGCCCCTTCCCCCCGGGTCCTTAACCTCTTCCCCCAGGGCTGGGCGTTCTACTGGAGCATGAGCACGTGGAGTGGTGGATAGCCTCAAACCATGCCTTCTTCCCCTTCCCGCCCCATCGTCTCCCCGTTCCCCCTTCTCCCTCCCCTTATCCCCGTTCCCCCCTTCCCCCCTTTTCCGCTGTACCCCTTGATTTCTCCAGGGCTTGGCGTTCTACTGGTGCACGAGCGGGTGGAGTGGATGATGTGCCTTGAAGCATCTTACCCGCCCCAATCTTCCTCTTCCCCCCCTTCCCCCACGACCACGGCAGGGCTGGGCGTTCCACTGGGGCACGAGCGAGTGCAGTGGCTGGTGGCCTCCACACATGCCTGCTTCCCCTCCCTGTCGCAATTGTCTCCTCTCCCTCCCCCCACTCAAACATGGGCAGGGCTGGGCGTTCCACTGGGGCATGAACGAGTGGAGTGGCTGGCAACCTCAAGGCATGCCTTCTTCCCTCCCCGTCCCAACTGTCCCCTCTCCCCCACCACCGCGGCAGGGCTGGGCGTTCTACTGGGGCACGAGCGAGTGGAGCGCGGCACAGATCACAGAGGCGTGTGAGGTGGCAAAGCGGCTGAACCTCATCGGGCCCGCCATGGAGCAACCCGAGTACAACCTCATCGCCCGGGAGAAGGTGGGGGGGGTGGTGGGTGTGTGAAGGTAAGGCTCTCCTTGTGAGCATGGCGAGCAAGGGGGTACTCCCACACTAACCTCATTGGGCCTGCCATGGATCAGCCCGAGTGCAACCTCATCGCCCAGGAGAAGGTGAGGGGGTGGGGTGCAGTAAGGTAGGGCAATCTATGGGAGCTATTTTCCCCTGCTCTCTCCTTCGTCCACTCCACTCCCCCTCGTTCTCCACACACACACCGGACCAGGTGCCCCCCCCCCTTCCCCCCTTCGAGCCGTACATCTGGGTCTCACCACTGTACGGGTTGCCCCTGCCTTCCATGCAGTTTCAGTGTTGTCCTTCCCTTTCTCCCGACTCTCCCCCTCCCCCATGCAGGTGGAGAAGGAGTTTCTCCCCCTGTACGAGCCGTACGGGCTGGGGCTCACCACGTGGTCGCCCCTGGCGTCGGGTGTGCTGACAGGGAAGTACGCGCGCGGCCACATCCCCCCGGACTCACGCTTCGCCCTCGCTAACTACAAGGTAAGCGCCTGGCCTGGCTGCTCCTTGTCCTCTCTCACCCTCTCCCTCCCTTCCCCCCCCCCCCCCGGTTCCTAGTGGTGCGCAAGTTGGTCGAGTAGGTGTTGGGCGCGCTGAGATGCCTCAGAGCACCATATTTTTTCCCCTGTGTTAGTGTCCACACCCCACCCCTTGTGTGTTGCCCCCTTGCCATCCCTTCTCCCCCCCCCGCACCTGGTGATGTGCAAGCTGGTGGACAAGGTGGGGCGCATTGACCCACCTCAAACACCCCTCTGTTCTCTCAATAACCCTGTCCCTCCCGTCCTTCTCCCCCTCCCCCACCCCCCCAGCACCTGGCGACGCGCAAGCTGGTGGACGAGGTGTTGGACAAGGTGGGCGCGCTGGCGGCGGTGGCGGGCGAGCTGCAGTGCACGGTGGCGCAGCTCAGCCTCGCGTGGTGCGCCAAGAACCCTCATGTCAGCTCTGTCATCACAGGCAGCACCAAGGAGAGCCAGGTGCGTGGGTGGGGGGGGGGGGGGGGAGAGCAGGGGGGAGGGGTGAGAGCTGGGGGGTGGGGGTCTCTCTTTGGTTTGGTTTGGCTTGGTAGTGTGTGCACTGCTGCGTGGTGTGCCAAGAACCCATACGTCAGCTCTGTGATTACAGGCAGCACCAAGGAGAGCCAGGTAAGCCGAGGTGGTGTGGGGGAGTGTGCAGGAGTGTGTTGGCAGGCGTGCTAGTGATTGTGTGTGGGTGTGCGTGGCTGTATGGATGCTTGGGTGCGACAGTGCATGGCTGATGGTAACATGTGTGCATGTGATGCGTGCATGTGGCAGATAGAGGAGAACATGATGGCTCTGGAGGTGATGCCGAAGCTGACCCCAGCGGTGATGGAGAGGATAGACGCCATCATGCGCAACAAGCCCAAGTTGCCCGACTCCTTCCGGTAGACGCAAACCAGCAAGGGTTAAATGGGGGAGAGGGGAGGGGGGAGGGGGGGTGGGGGGGGTTGTTTTGGGGGGAGAAGGAGAGGGGGGGAGGGGAGGCTTTGGAGGACGGGAAGTAGCAGGTGAGGAACGGCAGTGCAGGGGAGATGGGTGCAGGGGGGGCTGTGTCCGTGCCATTATGTGCCACAAGTCCAGGCTGGATGATTTCTGCAGCAGGCCCAAGGTGTTTTCAAGTAAACCAATGTGCTTCAACAAGGTGTGCGTGCCAGATAGACCAGTGCGGAAGACGAGGACGCACGAGGGTGGATGGGGCTGTGGCGGCGTGGCGGTGTTGGTGGAGGGGGAACACGGGGCGGAAGGATGAGTAGTTCATGTGGGGGGGATAGAGGAGGGGGGCGCGGAGGGAGTGGTGGGAGCATGGACGATTGGAGCATTAAGGTTGTAGGGATATGGGTGTAGAGTTTGTAGACATGTCAGAAGACGATACTGGTACATAGGATTAGGAAGTCAGTGTCTGGAAAGGAGAAGCATGTGGCTGTCTAGTCAAAGCCCTAGCCACCCCAGTGACCCCACCCACCCACCTAGCGATGGCCGTGTGCAAGCTTAGTGGAATGTACCGTAGTGCCTATTGTGGTGTACGTACTGGACTCAATACTGCAGTGATGGAATGGAAATGGGATGGGATTAGTATGTAGACCAGGTTTGGTATGGGTAGGTACTATAACATGTGGCAAGGACACTGCAGTCCGGGACAATATTGGAAGCAAGAAATGCATTTCAAGTGAAAACATCAGGTCGTACATCACAGCCAGGTCCCTCCTCATACCCAACCCAGCTTCTCCCTGCTTCCCTCCTGGAACCATCCACAACTCAGAATAGTCAGCCTAGAGCCACAGCAAGCCAGTCATAGAGGCACCTAGAAGGGCATGGACCCAATGATGTTCCCCTGGGGCGAGTAATCACACACCCACATGCCACTCCCATCAGGGCACTGCGCTGCGGCGCACCCCACATGGGTCGTATCCCGCCACACCACCTGCGTATAATGCCCGCACATCTTCCCCTCGGCACACCCCTCAGGCACCGGGCTCGGGGTCCAGTCAGCCTTCTCCTCCACCCACGAGCGCACAGCCCCGCGGTCCTCCTCACTAGTGAACCCCGCAGGCATGCTCCAGTAGAGGTTCTGCCCAAGGCCCTCTGCGCCGCCGTGCTCCAAGGGGCAGTAGTTGGACGCGAGCTGGTTGGCCCACTCCTGAGCCGCGGCCGCCACCCCGTCATCCCATGCCAGGTCCGGCACGCCTGCCTCGCGCCGTGCGCTGTTGTGCTCCTCCAGGATTGCTGCCGCGTCCACTGTGCCACCACTGCTTCTGCTGTCAACTTATACATATTATCTATGTAGAAGTTATAGGCTAGACTGAGGTATGCTTCTAGTGAGTACAACCAACTAGTATTTGTTCTAGGTTTCCACCTCTAGTAATCGATTCGTTTCTACGTTAACATGGTATCACGCTTAGGTTAGGATCCCCCCGCCTACCGCTTCCGCCCGTCGCGCCTCCTAGGCCCCGTCGCGCCCCCTAGGCCCCGTCGCGCCCCCCCTGGGCCCCGTCGCGCTCGTTAGGCCCCGTCGCGCCCCCCCTGGGCCCCGTCGTGCCCGCTGGGCCCCGTCGCGCCTCCTAGGCCCCGTCGCGCTCCCCCTAGGCCCCGTCGCGCCCGCTGGGTCCCGTCGCGACCCCTAGGCCCTAACGCGCCCCGCTGGGCCCCGTTGCGCCTCCTAGGCCCCGTCGCGCCCCCCATGGGCCCCGTCGAGCCCGCTGAGCCCCGTCGTGCCTCCTAGGCATCGTCGCGCCTCCTAAGCCCCGTCGCGTCCCCCCCCTCTGGGCCCCGTCGCGCCCGTTCGGCCCCGTCGCGCCCCTCCTAGGCCCCGTCGCGCCCGCTGGGCCCCTTCGCGCTTCCTAGGCCCCGTCGCGCCTGCTAGGCCCCGTCGCGCCCCCCCTGGGCCCCGTCGCGCCCGTTAGGCCCCGTCGCGGCCCCTCTGGGCCCCGTCGTGCCCGCTGGTCCCCGTCGCGCCTCCTCGGCCCCGTCGCGCCCCCCCTGGGCCCCGTCGTGCCCGCTGGGCCCCGTCGCGCCCCTTAGGCCCCGTCGCGCCCGCTGGCCCCTGTCGCGCCTGCTGTTAGCGCTCGCCCGCCTGGCCTCCTCCTAGTGCCGCTCGGCCTCCTCCTAGTGCCGCCCGGCCTCCTCCTAGTGCCGCCCGGCCCCTTCCTAGCGCCGCCCGGCCTCTCCTCAGCGCTGCCCGGCCCCTCCTCGTGCCCGACCGGCCCCAGCAGCACCAGCCTGGCCCCTCCCAGCACCAGCCCGGCCCCAGAGCACCTGCCCGCCTCCCCTGCTCGGCCTGCCGTGTCCTCTCGGGCCCTGTGTCTTCTGCTTGCCTGCGCTGGGACGCCTAGCTGCTGCCCTACTGGAGAGTGCTGCCGCCGTGTCCCCGCGCCGCTGTGCTCCTGTGCCGCTGAGGAGCTGTGCTGCTGTGCCGCTGTGTCGCTGAGGAGCTGTGCCGCTGACCCTGCACGATGGCTGACTTTGTGCTCCGCCTGGACGCTGAGGGCCACGCGGTTGACTTCGCCGCCTGGCTCTCCGATCTTCGCCGCCAGCTTACAGGTCAGCGCCGGGATGGCCACTCTCTGGTTGTCCATGCTGATGGCTTGCTCCCCCGTCCCCCTGCACCTACTCCCCTCCCTGCTGACCCCTCCTCTGATGACCGTGAGGCTTTCTCTACTGCTGCGCTGGCCTGTGCGATCTGGGACTCACGCGATGCAGTAGCTCAGGTTGCTATTAGTCACGCCCTCCCTGTGTCTGAGCGCTCGCGTTTTGCTACTGTTGAAACGGCCAAAGCTTATTTAGACGCCGTTATTGCTCGCTATTCCACCCCTGCCTCCGCTTCTGCTGGCCGCTTGCTCTTTCCGATGCTGTTCCCAGACCTGGCTGCCTTCCCTACTGTCGCAGATTTTGCCACTCATTTGCGTGCCCTAGAGACTCGCTATCGCACTGCCAGCACTGCTGCCCAGCTCACTGCGCTCCCCCCTCCTTTCTGCATGACGCTCTATTTTATCGCTATGCGCCTGCCAGACCGCCTCGCTAGTGCTCGCGACCACTTTCTTAGCCAGCACCCGGGTGACCTCACCCTGACCGCCTTTGTCGACACCCTCACTGAGATCGAGACTCGCCAGCGCACTATCGCTCAGTCGAGCGGTGCGCCGCCAGTCTCTATCTTTCACGGCTGTGCCCCATCCCCGTGCACGTTCACTGACGTTTCGGCTGCGGTCGCCACGGCGACCCCTCTTACCGAGACGGCTGCTGCTGTCCACCCGCAGCAGCGCTCGCGTCGCGGTGGCCGTGGCCGCCAGGGAGGTAGGGGTGGTGACGCAGGTGGTAGTGGTCGTGGTGGTGGTGACGGTAGTCCGCCTGAGGGGACTACCACCGGTGGGCAGGAGCAGCAGTCCCAGCAGCAGCAGGACCAGCCCCAGCCGCAGCCGCCGTCCCAGCAGCACCCGCCGCAGCCGTGGGCTCGTCTCCCGCCTGGTTGGCCCGGCACCTCCGGAGGCGGTGGCCGTGGTGGCGGCCCGCGCAGCTTGGCGTCTACCAGCGGCTCCAGTGCTGTGACCTGCCAGTACCAGCTTCAGACCGGGCCTCTCCGCGGCACTCTGTGCCGCCGCCCGCACCCGACCGCCCGCTGTTTCCGCCGCCTCGACGATCTTTTTCGTCGTCGCTTTGGCCCGGCCCCGGACCTCCCTGACTGGCACAGCCTGCTCCGCCAGGGCGTGCCGATCTTTGAGTTAGACATGGATCAGATAGGTGCTGCTTTGCATGCTTTGTATGCTGACGCTTCTAGTGTTGATGGATCTTACTACCCTGTGTACTCTAGTTTAGGTGTTTCACCCTTGTGTAGCTTAGCTTCCCCTGCTGCGACAGGCGTAGGACTGCCTAGGTTGCCTAGTCTAGTCGCTGCACCGGCTCCGTCCCCGGCCCCCGCCACTGCGTCGCTGTCCTTCACTCTCGACTCTGGTGCTTCTGCCTGCTTCTTCCGCGACCGTTCCACGCTCACGCCGCTTGCTGCACCTGCTGTTGTCTCTCTCGCTGACCCCTCTGCGGGTCCGGTCGTCGCGCGCAGTTCTACGTCCCTTCCCTGTCCGGCAGTTCCCTCGGGCTCCCTTACTGGCCTCCACGTTCCCTCGTTCTCCAGGAACCTGGTTGGTGTCGGCTGTCTCCAGGACCTCGGCGTCACCACCACGTTCCCCGGGCACGAGCGGTTCGCTGTCTGTTCTGAGGCTGTCTCAGGTTCCCCCCTTGCGACTTTCCCCCGGGACCCGGTGTCCGGTCTGTTTACCCTACACACCGCTTCCCCCCCGGTTGGTGCGTCCTCCCAGGTCGCTGCAGCTTGCTCGTGTCGGTCCCTCACTCACCCCTCCCTTCTCTGGCACCACCGCTTAGGTCACCCTGCTCTCCCGCGTCTGCGTCACATGTCCCAGCACGGTCTTGTCTTAGGTCTCCCCGCGTCGCTCCCTGCCCTTCCTCCCTCGACTGCGCCACCGTGCACGCCTTGCGTCGAGGGTCGGCTCCGCCGTGCTCCTCACTCCTCCTCGCTGCGTCCTGCTACTGCCCCCTTCAGACCCTGCACTTGGACGTTTGGGGCCCTGCCCCCGTCCCCGGACCGCGCGGTGAGCGCTACTTCCTTGTGCTTGTCGACGACTACACGCGCTACACCACGGTGTTTCCCCTGGAGCGGAAGGCCGACGTGCCCGACGTTCTTCTCCCGTGGGTTGTGGCTGCGCGTCTCCACCGCGGTCTCCCCGTGTTGTGTCTCCACTCCGACCGTGGCGGCGAGTTCGCCTCTGGTCGGCTTGGACAGTTCTGTCGTGCGGAGGGCATCACCCAGTCGTACACGTTGCCGGACTCGCCACAGCAGAATGGGGTTGCTGAGCGCCGCATCGGCTTGGTCATGGAGGTCGCCCGTACCTCCATGATCCATGCCGATGCCCCCCATTTTCTGTGGCCGTTCGCTGTTCGCTACGCGGCTCACCAGCTTAACCTGTGGCCACGCTCCCAGCGGCCGCAGGTTTCGCCGACCCTCCTTTGGACCGGGTCCCCCGGTGACGCGTCTGCGTTCCACGTCTGGGGCTGCCTTGCTCACGTTCGTGCCTCTGGCACGGACAAGCTCACTGCCCGCACTGTCCCCTGTGTCTTCCTCGGTTTCCCCCTGGACTCGTCTGACTGGCTTTTCTACCACCCGCCGTCTCACCGCTTCCTCCACTCTCGTGACGTCACCTTTGATGAGTCCGTCTCCTTCTACCGCCGCTTCCCTCACCGAGGTCTCCCAGTTGCCCCCCCCCTTTTCCTTGCTCCCTCTCCCCCGGTAGCCCTGCCCCTCTCCCGCCTCGTCCTGCCCCGTCTGGTGTCTCCCACGTCACTCCCCTCCCGTCGGTTGTCCCCGTTGAGGAGTCTGCTGACTCTGGTGGTACCCCCGGTCCGTCCTTGCCGCGTCCCCCTTCCCCGGTGCCTCCGCCCCCACTGTCGCAGTCGCCGACCCCGCTGCCGCCGCCGTCGCCGTCGCCGCCGCAGCCGTCGCCGCTGTCGTCGCCGCCGCCGCCGCTGTCGCTGCCGCAGCCGTCGCCGCTGTCGCCGCCGCCGCAGCCGTTGCCGCCACTGCCGCCGCTGCTCTCGGCCCCTGGGGGTGCTGGTGTGGAGGAGGGTGTTCGTCCTGCGGCTTCTGGGGGTGCCGCTGGTGTTGGAGGGGGTTCTCGCTCTGGGGGTGTTGGTTCTGGGGGTGCTGCTGTTGAGTGTTCTGCCGACGGTCGTTCTGCCTCTGCTGGTCCGAGAGTTCCGGCCCAGCCGTCGTCGCCGCCGCAGCAGCCGTCGCCGCCGGTTTCCGCTCTCCGCCTGCTCGGCCTTCCCTCCCCGGACCGCGCGCCGGTGTCTCCCCCACCGCCTCCTGACCTCCCTGTCTACGGTCCTGTGTTCCCGCCGCCAGACTCGTCTCCGGCCCGTCTTCCTCCTCGTTCCCCTCCTGTGTCTCCTCCGCTGTCCCCTGACCCTACCCCTCCGTCTCACGTTTGGGCTCGCCGTCCCTCCCGTGCTCGTCCCGTCTCTCCTGTCCTGCCCACCCACCCTATGTTGCTCCGTTCCCACTCGTCTCGTCCTCCCCTCCTCCCGTCCCCTCCTCCCTCGTCCCTTGCTGTTGCACCTCCTCCGTTCTCTGACTACCTCCGTGCTGCTCGTCCCCTTGTCCCTCGGGTCCTTGCCTCTCTTGTTACCGACCCTGCTGTTCCTGTCTCGCGCCTTGACGCGCTTGTCGCTGCTTTCGCTGACTTCGCTTCTACCCGCCGCCTTGACTACGCTACCGCTCTGGTCTCTGACCCTGCCCGTCCTCTGTCCGTCGGGGGTGCTCCTGCCCTTGGCAGTGACGTCCTAGAGGACAGGCAGTACGAGCTGGCTTTCCTTTCCGAGGCTGCTCCCCATCTCTGCTCCATGCTGTTAGTCCCTGAGGGTGACCCAGACGCCTTCGACATCCCGACCCCTCGCACCTACGCTGAGGCCACCTCGGGACCTTGGGCCTCTCAGTGGATAGCTGCCATGGAGCAGGAGATGGCATCTTGGAGATCCACCGGCACTTACGTCGACGCAGTTCCCCCGCCTGGGGTGAACGTAGTCGATGGTCGGTGGCTCTTCAAGGTGAAGCGCCCCCCTGGAGAGCCGCCTGTCTTCAAGGCGCGCTACGTGGCCAGAGGTTTCAGTCAGCGCGAGGGGGTTGACTTCTTCCAGACCTTCGCCCCGACCCCGAAGATGACCACTCTTCGGGCGCTGCTACACGTAGCAGCACAGCGTGACTACGAGCTTCACTCCCTCGACTTCTCTACTGCCTTTCTTCAGGGCAGCCTACACGAGCAGGTCTACCTGCGCCGACCACAGGGCTTCACTGGTACCTTCCCTCCTGGGACCCAGTGGCTTCTCAGGCGCCCGGTCTACGGCCTGCGTCAGGCTCCCCGCGAGTGGCACGACACGCTACGTGCCACGTTAGCAGACCTGCAGTTCTTTCCGTCCTCTGCTGACCCTTCACTGTTTGTGCGTTCCGGCCAGACTCCGTTCTACATCCTTGTCTACGTAGACGACCTGGTCTTCGCTACTCCTGACAGGGACGCACTGGCCTCTGTGAAGGCTGAGCTGCTGAAGAGACACACCTGCACTGACCTTGGAGAGCTGCGTCGCTATCTTGGCCTGCAGATCTCTAGGGACAGAGCAGCACGCACCATCACTCTGACCCAGTCACACTTGGTGCGTCAGGTCCTTCAGAGGTTCGGTCTTCAGTTCTCCTCCGCACAGCCCACACCTCTACCCGTAGACCATGGGCTCTCTGCTCCCGTTCCTGAGGAGCCAGTAGAGCCCAGTGGCCCCTACGCAGAGCTGGTGGGTTGCCTCATGTACCTGATGACTTGCACTCGCCCAGATCTCGCATACCCTCTCAGCATCCTGGCTCGCTTTGTGGCTACAGGCAGACACCGACCTCAGCACTGGTCTGCCGCTAAGAGGGTTTTGCGTTATCTTGCTAGTACATCAGGCATGGGGTTAGTGCTAGGAGGACGCAGGCCAGTGGTCCTTACTGGGCACACAGACGCTTCTTGGGCAGACGACGCTGAGACGCTCAGGTCGTCGCAGGGCTACTGTTTCAGCCTTGGTTCGGGTGCTATCTCTTGGAGATCCACTCGCTCGTCGTCTGTGGCTCAGTCTAGCTGTGAGGCTGAGATCTACGCTGGTGCCATGGCGGCACAGGAGCTCCGCTGGCTGACCTTCTTGCTCACAGACTTAGGTGAGCGGCCTAGCTCTGCCCCGGTCCTGTACGCTGACAACAGGGCCATGATACTCCTGTGTCAGGAGCCTCGGCTTGAGGGCAGAGCGAAGCATATCCAGCTGCGGTACTTCCTCCTGCGCGAGCTACAGCAGCGCCGCCAGGCCCGCGTAGTTCACTTGGCCTCAGGTGCCAACACAGCTGATATCTTTACTAAGGCGCTTGCGCCTAAAGATCATCAGCGGCACTGTGTACAGCTTGGTCTTGTTCCTATAGCTGCTCCCCTGTTAGGATCCTGATTGTGTACTCTCTATTATATATGCTTGTCAGACTGGCCTTGTGGCCTTACCTCCAGTGGCTGGACTAGTAGTGCCACCCTGGCTTGCTTCAGTTTTGGTTGTATTCTTGCTGACTGGTCTCCAGACCCCTGCCTCAGTGGTTGGACTAGTAGTGCCGCCCTCAGCTGTTTGCTTCTTGTTTAGTTTCACCCCTTGTCTAGCCTAGGGGGTGTGTCAACTTATACATATTATCTATGTAGAAGTTATAGGCTAGACTGAGGTATGCTTCTAGTGAGTACAACCAACTAGTATTTGTTCTAGGTTTCCACCTCTAGTAATCGATTCGTTTCTACGTTAACATCTGCTGCCATCGCCGCTGCCGTCCCCACCGCAGCTCACTTGCGCTGGGTTGTGTGCACAGTCATTGCCACCGTCAGTGCTGCCGTCGTCACCACCGTTGTAATCACCACCGTTGTAGTCACCACCGTCGCTGCTGCCATTGTCACCACCGTTGTTGTCACCACCGTCACTGCTGCCATTGTCACCACCGTTGTAATCACCACCGTCACTGCTGCCATCGTCACCACCGTTGTAATCACCACCGTCACTGCTGCCGCCGCCACCACTGCCACACGTGCTTCTCGGGTCCCTAATGCACGGATCCTCTTCCTCAGAACCCTCATAATCACCCATACTCTCAGAAACCGTACTGTGTGCTGCAGCCGCCGCAGTAGCAGCGGTCCCTCCCGCCATGGGGTGCGCAGCAGCCGCGGCATACCCGCCGCCACTCCCGCTGTTCCTGCCACCACTGGCGCCGTTCCCCCTGTGCACGATTGCCACGTCAGCCTCGCTTGCCCGGTGAACGCCGCCCTCGTTGCCGCTGCTGGGATGATGAGTGCTCCATAATTGCGCCGTCCCCCGGCTCGCAGGCTGGCCTCCAAACTCCCGGCCGGAATTCCCGCCACGGTTTCCGGCTGCGGCGTCGTGATTCCCGCCGTGATGCGCGACGGTAGCAGCAGCAGCAGGAGCAGCGCGGCGGCCGTTTCTCCAATGAGGCGTGCCGGTGTGTGTGGACCTGCCGCCAGCTGTCTGGCTGCCGCGATGGTGATGACTCAGCGCCACGTCCTCGCTGGTTGCGGCGTGGATTGTCGCGGTGCGGCTTCCTCTGTCCTGATCCGCAGCCCGAGCTCGACCGCCGTGTTGCTCCCGCCCTTCCGCCACCACCTCACGGTTGTTATGCGTCCGGCCACGAAGGTCAGTAGAAGTAGTTTCTCTGTGAGAAATAGTGCCAGTTCCCTCATGGTGGTTTCCGGAGCGCCGCTCAGCGCCGTTAACGCTTCCGAGGTTTGGGGAGTGCCCCCCTCGCTGCCCGGAGCGGGTGCGCTGGAGCCTCTGAGTCCCGCCGCCCTGCTGGCGGCCGTTTCCTGCAGCCGCGAACACCAGCGGCTCAGACACGCGCGTTTCAGCTGTCGCGTGGCGGCCTTGCGACGCACGGGGCTGAAGCGTGTTGGTATTGGCAGTCGTCGAGGCTGCGTTCCACGACACTGCGTCTTCGGAGTCGACGCGTCTCGCGACGAGATGGTTGGCGGCTTTAGCGGTTGCTAGAGCGCGGCCGCGGGAGAAAGAAGACGCCACGCGGGTTGTGGGAAAGTGAGCAGCGCAACTGTTGGCGAGAAGGAACAGAATCAGCGAAGCGGCGAGGAGGTGCGGACTCGCCATTATCGCCGCGCGTCCCGAGGAGCTCACTGGCTAGTACTAGCTCGTCAAAAGAGAAGCTGGTTTTCTGGTATTAAAGACCGCTGGTGCTACCTAGTCAGTTCCAACCAAGGTTGCGTGGGGAGTAGAACTGGTGGGTGAAGTGCGAATTGCTGAATTGCGAATGATGAATTTTGAGAATTCGTTGTGTGCCCTTTTGAACACTGGAGAGTGCGGCTCGGCATGGGAGGTTGAATGCGGGGCGGTCCGAATTCAGGTTCGGAGTGGCGTGCCCGAGACTGGATAACCGAAGCGCGCGCAGGCTTTGGTGTTGAGCACGGCAAAATTCTCGAATTCCAAAACTGATTCATTCCCAGAACCTCTCGAACAGCGTCGAGCTTCATTACGCAATCTGCTGGCGACGAAAAAAACCGGAGACCACTCCTGGCAGAAGAAATGACCCGATTCGGGAATTTACCCTCACATACTTATCCAATGTCAAGTCCGAGGTCTCCTCAAGTCAACCGGTCTGAAACTTTGCGAGAGAAGCATCATTATTTGTGATGAAGAGAAGTAAAGCTTATACACTGAAATATGCTCATCAGAACGCTAGGAAAAGGTTGAGGAAAAGGTATAGCTTAGGGCCTCTGATTTCAGGATGTTTTATCCTGAATTCCTGATTTTCAGGATGCCTGTTAGGTGCCAAATCTGAAAAACCCGCTTAGTGTAAAATTTCACCCTGTGAATTCAGTTTTGAATCATAGTGTAACACTGAAGATTCAGTAAAGTGTTTGTGTACCAGCCATGAGTTGTCAGTATGCAACCGGGGATAGCCCAGATTCGTCGAATCCTAATAATGCACGTGCGCCACGGCAGTACCCCTTGTTTTTCCGCCCAAATGTTTTTTAGACTAAGTCCTGAACGCTAGAGACAATCCTCTAGCCTCTCGTTGATTTTTTCGGCAAGTCATGAATGTCAGATGCAATCCTCAGGAACCCCCCACTACACTGAATTTTTGTCTAAGGGCGTAATCCTACGCGTCAAGATCAGGATCAGACTTGAGGTGTGGAGAACCAATTTGAACCGCACTGAAATGCAATTTCAACACTTGCACAACACAGTTTTACAGCAGGAGAGTCTGATCCTGATCCCGGTTTGTAGGAATACACGCCCTAATTTCTGATTGCTAGAGACATTTCTCCGAAAATTCCCCCGTTACTTAAAATTTTTGGCCGAGTCCTGAAGGCTAAAGACAACCCTCTAAAACTCCCCCTGTACTCTAAATTATCGGCTGAAGTCCAAGCTTCCTAAGGAACTCCTTCGCAACTCCAAAATTTGGTCTGGCAGTCAGACGAGTAGCCGCCCCGTCGCCTAGCCGCCCCGTGGCCCCGTAGCCCAGCCGACCCGTGGCCTCGTCGTCCAGCCGCCCGGCAGCCCCGTCACCCCACTGGTCCGCGGCCCCGTTGCCCAGCCGCGCCGTGGCCTTGTCGCCCCGCTACTCCGCGGCCCCGCCGCCGAGCCGCCCCACGGCCCCGTCTCCCAGCTGCTTAGCCGTCGTGTTTCCCGGTCCCCGCCCGCTTCACCGGCCCTCTCCATCGTCCTGCACCGCGCCCCACCGTGCTGCACTGCTCAGCACCGCACTGCACCGTGCCCCACCGCACTGCACTGCGCCCCACCTCGCTGCACCGCGCCCCACTGCATTGCACCGCTCTACACCGCGTGGCACCGTACTGCACAGCGCCCCACCGCACTCCACCGTACTGCATCGTACAGCACTCCTCCCCACTGCTCCTTGTCACTCCGTCCTGCCCTTCACCGCCTGTTCGCGGCTGCAGTGACCTTCATGACGGACTCGGTGCTGCGCTTTGACGCGGAGGGTCAGCCGGTTGAGTTCGACTCATGGTTCGTCGACCTCCGCCGTCACCTCACTGGTCAGCGGCAGGATGGCCACTCCCTGGCCGTCCACATTGACAGTACGCTCCCCTACCCAGAACCCCATATTGCTCTCCCCGCTGACCCCACGTCTGCTGACCGTGAGTCCACCGCCGCTGCTGCCCTTGCCCGTGCTGTCTAGCTGTCGTGTGACGCTGTCGCTAAGCTCGCGATTAGCCATGCCCTCCCCCTGTCTGAGCGCCCCCGCTTTAAGTCGGTCAGGACTACGCAGGAGTTCATAGAGGCTGTTGTCGAGCGTTATTCCCCGATCTCGTGTCTTTCCTCACTGTCGCTGACCTGGTCACACACCTGCGCAGGCTCGACGCTAGCTGGTGCGCTACTTGCACTGAGGCCTAGCTTCGTATGTTCCAGCCCCCTATCTGCTCTCCCCTTTATCTGCTTGCCACCCGCCTCCCTGACCGCCTTGCCACTGCCCGCAACCACTTTCTTAGTCTGCACCCCGCTGACCTCACGCTCTCCGACTTTGTCGACACCCTGTCTGCCATAGAGACCCGTCAGCGCTCTATCGCCCAGTCTAGCAGTAATGCGCCAGTCCCTATCTTTTAGGGTTGTGCTTCCGCTCAGTACACTTACCCTGACGGTTCTGCGGCTGTAGCTGAGACAGGCCCTGCTGCTGAGACCGCTGCTGCGGTGGCCGCAGCGCAGTCCCGTTATGGTAAGGCTCGCCGCCCCAAGGCTGGGCGCGGCGGTGGTAGTGGAGGAGGGGGTGGAGGTGGTGGTGGAGGTGGTTCATCTGCTGGTGGTAGTACCGATGAGGGGGCTGGGGCTGGTGCCTCGGAGCAGCAGCCATGGCGGAAGCAGCAGCAGGCGCCACAGCTTGACCGGCAGCAGCAGTAGCCACCGCCGCAGCAGCAGTAGTCGCAGCGGAGGGTCGGCCACCTCCCGCCTGATGGCGTGGAGTTGGTGGTGGTGGTGGTGGTGGTCGCGGTGGTTGTGCGCGTAGCTCGTCGTCGGATGGTGGTGCGAGTGACAAGCGCTGCCAGTACCAGCTCGAGACCGGTCCTCGCCGCGGCCTCGTGTGCGGTCATACCCCTACTCGCTGTTTCAGTCGCCTAGACGACCTGTTTCGTCTCCGCTTCGGCCCCGCGCCGGACCTCCCTGAATGGCACAGTCTGCTCCACCGTGGTGTTAGGATCTTTGATGTGGACATGGATGAGATTGGCTCTGCCTTGTATGTACTGTATGTTGATGAAACTAGTATGACTAGTTCCTATTACCTCGTGTTGCCTAGTATAGGTGTGTCCACTGTGCCTAGTTTAGGCTCCCTTGCTGCATCAGGCATATGACCCTTTGCTTTGTTTAGCCTTGGCTCTACCCTAGCTCCTCCGCCCCCAGCCGCCACTGCCGCGCTCTCCTTCACTCTCGATTCTGGCATGTCTTGGTGTTTCTTTTGGGACCACACTACGCTTACACCGCTTGCCGTCCATGCCGCAGTTACCCTTGCAGACCCTTCCTCAGGTCCAGTAGTCGCCTGTAGTTCCACCACTCTCCTCTGTTCGGCAGTTCCTTCGGGCTCTCTTACAGGCCTGCACATCCCCTCGTTCTCTCGAAATCTAGTTGGTGTCAGCTGTCTTCAGGGCCTCGGCATTACCACTACGTTCCCTGGTCACGAGAGGTCCGCTGTCTGTACCGAGACCGTCACTGGTGCCCCCCTCACCACGTTCCCCCGGGACCCGGTGTCTGGCCTGTTCACGCTGGACACCGCGTCCCCCCTGGTTGGGACGCCCCCCCAGGTGGCAGAATCTATCCAGGTTGCTGCGGCTTGCTCGTGTCGGTCGCTTACTCACCCGTCGCTTCTGTGGCACCACCGCCTAGGTCACACCGTCCTCACACGTCTCCGTCACATGTCTCAGCACGGTCTTGCCTTAGGTCTTCCTGCGTCGTTCCCTGCGCTCCCCTCCTTGGCAGCGCCTCCATGAACCCCCTGCGTCGAGGGCTGGCTTCGTCGTGCCCCTCACTCCTCCTCGTTCCCCCTCACCATCGCATCGTTACAAACCCTGCACGTGGACGTCCAGAGCCCTGCCCCTGTCCATGGGCCACGTCGTGAGCGTTACTTCCTAGTGCTTGTCGACGACTACACTCGCTACACCACCGTGTTTCCCTTGGAGCGGAAGGCCGATGTGCCTGACGTTCTTATCCCGTGGCTTGTCTTTGCCCGTGTGCACCGAGGTCTCCCTGTGTTGCGTCTTCACTCCGACCGTGGTGGCGAGTTCGCCTCTGGATGCCTTGGTCGCTTCTGTCATGCGGAGGGCATCACCCAGACGTACACCCTGCCGGACTCCCCGCAGCAGAATTGGGTCACTGAGCGACGCATCGGTTTGGTCATGGAGGTGGCTCGTACCTCCATGATCCATGCCGGTGCACCCCATTTTCTGTGGCCGTTCGCCGTTCGCTACGCCGCCCACCAGTTTAACCCGTGGCCGCACCCTCAGCGGCCACAAGTTTCGCCGACCCTCCTCTGGACCGGGTCTCCTGGTGACGTGTCTGTGTTCCACGTCTGGGGCTGCCTTTCTCACGTTCGTGCCTCGTGCACGGACAAGCTCACAGCCCGCACCGTCCCCTGTGTCTTTCTAGGTTTCTCCCTTGACTCGTCTGACTGGCACTTCTACCACCCGCCGTGTCACCGTTTCTTTCACTCTCACGACGTCACCTTTGAGGAGTCCATCTTCTTCAACCACCGCTTTCCCCACCGTGGTCCCCTGGTCACTCCCCCCCAGTTCTTGGTTACCCCCCCTCCCCCAATCGCCCTTGTTCCTCCCCCTCCCAGCCCTGCCCCGTGTGGTGTGTCTCACGTCACTCCCCTCCCGTCGGTTGTTCTTTCCGAGGGGTCTGCTGACTCTCGCGGCTCGGCGGATTCGCTTCCCTTGCCTATCCCAACCCCGGTCTCTCCTCCCCTGTCACCGACGTTGCTGTCACAGCCGCAGCCACCTCCGTAGCTGCCGTCGCCGCCGCAGCCGCAGCCGCCGTCATCACCGCTGCTGGGGTTTGTGCGTTCTGGGGGTGCTGGGTAGCATGTCGGAGCGGGTACTGGAGCAGTTTCCCGTTTTGGGGGTGCTGGCGTGGGGCTTCTCGGAGGGAGCCGTGTTCCTGCTGGAGGTTCTGGTGTTGGCGTTGGGCAGCAGCCATCGCCGTCGCTGCCGGTGTCCGCTCTTCGCCTCCTCGGCCTTCCTTCTCCTAGCCGCCCGCCGGTGCCTCCTCGGTCGCCACCACCTCCTCCTCTGCCGGTCTACGGCCCAGTGTTTCCTCCAATGGATTCTTCTCCGGCTTGATTCCCTCCTCGTTCTCCTCCTGTGTCTCCTCCCCTCTCTCCTGACCCGACTCCTCCGTCTCACGTCTGGGCTCGTCGTCCGTCTCGTACTCGTCCTACCTCCCCTGTTCTGCATTCTCATCCTATGTTGCTTCGCTCCCACACGTCTCGTGCTCCTCCGCTCCTCCCGTACCCTCCTCCGTTGTCGCTCACTGTGGCCCCGCCTCCGTATTTTGACTTCCTTCGTGCCGCCCGTCCCCTTGTTCCTCGTGTCCTTGCCTCTCTTGTTACCGACCCATCCGTTCCTGTCTCGAGTCTCTCGGCTCTTGTTGCTGCTGTCACTGACTTCGCCGCTACCCGTCGCCTTAACGATGCCATTGCTCTGACCATGCCTCCCCTCCGTCCATCAAGGGTGTGGCTGCCCTAGGCAGTGACGTCCCAGAGGACAAACAATACGAGCTTGATTTCCTGTCAGAGGCCACTCCCCATCTCTGTTCCATGCTGCTAGTCCTTGAGGGTGACCCTAACGCCCTTAACATCCCGACCCCTCTCACCTACGCTGAGGCCACCTCAGGCCCCTGGGCCTCTCAGGGGATAGCTGCCATGGAGCAGGAGATGGCATCTTGGAGATGCACCGGTACCTTCGTCGACGCAGTTCCCCCACCTGGGGTGAGCGTAGTCGATGGCCGATAGCTCTTCAAGGTGAAGCACCCTCCTGGAGAGCCGCCTGTCTTCAAGGCGCGTTACGTTGTTTGTGGCTTCATTCAGCGTGAGGGGGTTGACTTCTTTCAGACCTTTGCCCCGACCCCGAAGATGAATACTCTTCGAGCACTGCTACACGTAGCAGCACAGCATGACTACGAGCTGCACTCACTCGACTTCTCCACAGCTTTCCTCCACGGTAGTCTACACGAGCAGGTCTACCTGCGCTGCCCCCAGGGCTTCTCTGGTACCTTTCCCCCTGGTACCGAGTAGCTCCTCTCGCTCCCTGTCTATGGCCTGCACCAGGCGCCCCGTGAGTGGCACGACACGCTGCATGCTACACTTGCTGACCTGCAGTTCTTGCCGTCATCTGCGGACCCCTCGCTCTTCGTCCGTTCCGGCCAGACTTCGTTCTACATCTGTCACATGATCGAATGTGTCGAGGAAAGGTTTGCTCAATGTTGCACTATCAATCAGTACAAGGTGCTTTTATACTTCCAGGGTACATCAGGTAACCAGGTTTATCCTATCCAAAGGGAAGAGATCCTTCTAGAAATAGAATCACCCTGCGTATAGCCATGCGAGGCTATTGGCTTTAAGGGATTACGGCAGGATTACGCTAGATATAGCGCGCTAGTACATCCCAAGCCTGGTTGAGGATATAGTTATAATAACATGATAAACCAAAGGATAATGGAAAAGGAGGAATAGGAAACCAAATGAGATGAGATGAAGACCAAATGAATCAGGATAAAAAGAGGAATGAAATAGAAAGGAAATATGGAAAGGGGAAATTGGTGTAACGGGGTCGTACTCTCACAACATCCTTGTTTACGTAGAAGACCTGGTCTTTGCTACTGCAGACAGAGATGCGCTGGCCTCTGTGAAGGCCGAGTTGCTGAGGAGACATACCTGCACTGACCTAGGAGAGCTGCGCCGCTACCTTGGCTTGCAGATCTCCAGGGACAGAGCAGCGCGCACCATCACTCTCACACAGTCACACTTGGTGCGCCAGGTCCTTCAGAGGTTCGGCCTTCAAATCTCTTCCGCACCGCCCACCCCTCTGCCAGTAGAACACAGACTCTCTGCTCCAGTCCCGGAGGAGGCTGTAGAGCCTAGTGGTCCTTACGCAGAGCTGGTGGGTTGCCTCATGTACCTGATGACTTGCACTCGTCCAAATCTCGCATACCCTCTCAGCATCCTGGCCCGCTTTGTGGCCTCCGGCAGACACTGACCACAGCACTGGTCTGCAGCTAATAGGGTTTTGCGTTATCTAGCAAGTACATTGGGCACGGGGCTAGTGCTAGGAGGACGCTGACCAGTGGTCCTTACCGGGCACACAGAAGCTTCTTGGGCAGACGACGCCGAGACTCTCAGGTTCTCCCAGGGCTACTGGTTTAGCGTTGGTGCAAGTGCTATCTCGTGAAGGTCCACCCGCTCGTCGTCCGTTGCCCAGTCTAGCTGTGAGGCTGAGATCTACGCTGGTGCCATGGCGGTACAAGAGCTCCGCTGGCTGACCTTCTTGCTCACAGACTTAGGTGAGCGGCCTAGCTCTGCCCCAGTTGTGAGAGTACGACCCCGTTACACCTCTTGCCCTTTTCTATATCTCCTTTCCCTCTCATTCCTCTTTTTATCTCATCTCAATTGGATTCCTATTCTTCCTTTTTCATTATCCTTTGGTTTATCCTATTATTATGATTATATCACCGACCAGGCTCGGGATATACTGGCGCGCTATATCTAGCGTAATCCTACTGCACTCCCTTAAGCCAATAGCCTCGCGTGGCTATACGCAGGGTGATTCTATTTCTAGAAGGGTCTATTCCCTCTGGATAGGATAAACCTGGTTGCCTGATGTACTATGGAAGTATAAAAGCGCCTTGTATCAATCGATAGTGCAACTTTTCCTTGACACATTTGATCCTGTAACACTTGGTAATATGAGCCTTTCTCACTCGGCCGCGCTCAACAAAGCAGCAGCAGCGGGAAAACCTACCTCGAAAAACCGCCGGGGGCGACTAATTCGGTGCCGATTCCGGTAAGCACTACCTCTGCATTTTTTGAATTATCCCCTCCGCGCGTGTTTTGAAAAGGATGGCGAGCTTCGACAAAGCCGAGGTTACCTAGCAGCTCTTCGCCGAGCAGCACTGCGAAAAAGGGCTCTGCCGAGACGGGGAAACTCCGAGAGGACCCAAGAAATTATAAGGATTCATTAAAGTTATCTTATAAAGATGCTTTAATGAAACTTATGATTCTCGAGGGGCTAGAGCCTTGGAGAAAATTCGCCCCCAGCCGCCACTGCCGCGCTCTCCTTCACTCTCGATTCTGGCATGTCTTGGTGTTTCTTTTGGGACCACACTACGCTTACACCGCTTGCCGTCCATGCCGCAGTTACCCTTGCAGACCCTTCCTCAGGTCCAGTAGTCGCCTGTAGTTCCACCACTCTCCTCTGTTCGGCAGTTCCTTCGGGCTCTCTTACAGGTGTGCACATCCACTCGTTCTCTCGAAATCTAGTTGGTGTCGGCTGTCTTCAGGGCCTCGGCATTACCACTACGTTCCCTGGTCACGAGAGGTCCGCTGTCTGTACCGAGACCGTCACTGGTGCCCCCCTCACCACGTTCCCCCGGGACCCGGTGTCTGGCCTGTTCACGCTGGACACCGCGTCCCCCCTGGTTGGGACGCCCCCCCAGGTGGCAGAATCTATCCAGGTTGCTGCGGCTTGCTCGTGTCGGTCGCTTACTCACCCGTCGCTTCTATGGCACCACCGCCTAGGTCACACCGTCCTCACACGTCTCCGTCACATGTCTCAGCACGGTCTTGCCTTAGGTCTTCCTGCGTTGTTCCCTGCGCTCCCCTCCTTGGCAGCGCCTCCATGAACCCCCTGCATCGAGGGCTGGCTTCGTCGTGCCCCTCACTCCTCCTCGTTCCCCCCCACCATCGCATCGTTACAAACCCTGCACGTGGACGTCCAGAGCCCTGCCCCTGTCCATGGGCCACGTCGTGAGCGTTACTTCCTAGTGCTTGTCGACGACTACACTCGCTACACCACCGTGTTTCCCTTGGAGTGGAAGGCCGATGTGCCTGACGTTCTTATCCCGTGGCTTGTCTCTGCCCGTGTGCACCGAGGTCTCCCTGTGTTGCGTCTTCACTCCGACCGTGGTGGCGAGTTCGCCTCTGGATGCCTTGGTCGCTTCTGTCATGCGGAGGGCATCACCCAGACGTACACCCTGCCGGACTCCCCGCAGCAGAATTGGGTCACTGAGCGACGCATCGGTTTGGTCATGGAGGTGGCTCGTACCTCCATGATCCATGCCGGTGCACCCCATTTTCTGTGGCCGTTCGCCGTTCGCTACGCCGCCCACCAGTTTAACCCGTGGCCGCACCCTCAGCGGCCACAAGTTTCGCCGACCCTCCTCTGGACCGGGTCTCCTGGTGACGTGTCTGTGTTCCACGTCTGGGGCTGCCTTTCTCACGTTCGTGCCTCGTGCACGGACAAGCTCACAGCCCGCACCGTCCCCTGTGTCTTTCTAGGTTTCCCCCTTGACTCGTCTGACTGGCACTTCTACCACCCGCCGTGTCACCGTTTCTTTCACTCTCACGACGTCACCTTTGAGGAGTCCATCTTCTTCAACCACCGCTTTCCCCACCGTGGTCCCCCGGTCACTCCCCCCCAGTTCTTGGTTCCCCCCCCTCCCCCGGTCGCCCTTGTTCCTCCCCCTCCCAGCCCTGCCCCGTGTGGTGTGTCTCACGTCACTCCCCTCCCGTCGGTTGTTCCTGCCGAGGGGTCTGCTGACTCTCGCGGCTCGGCGGAGTCGCTTCCCTTGCCTATCCCAACCCTGGTCTCTCCTCCCCTGTCACCGACGTTGCTGTCACAGCCGCAGCCGCCTCCGTAGCTGCCGTCGCCGCCGCAGCCGCAGCCGCCGTCATCACCGCTGCTGGGGTTTGTGCGTTCTGGGGGTGCTGGGTAGCATGTCGGAGCGGGTACTGGAGCAGTTTCCCGTTTTGGGGGTGCTGGCGTGGGGCTTCTCGGAGGGAGCCGTGTTCCTGCTGGAGGTTCTGGTGTTGGCGTTGGGCAGCAGCCATCGCCGTCGCTGCCGGGTTCCTCCTCGTTCTCCTCCTGTGTCTCCTCCCCTCTCTCCTGACCCGACTCCTCCGTCTCACGTCTGGGCTCGTCGTCCGTCTCGTACTCGTCCTACCTCCCCTGTTCTGCATTCTCATCCTATGTTGCTTCGCTCCCACACGTCTCGTGCTCCTCCGCTCCTCCCGTACCCTCCTCCGTTGTCGCTCACTGTGGCCCCGCCTCCGTATGTTGACTTCCTTCGTGCCGCCCGTCCCCTTGTTCCTTGTGTCCTTGCCTCTCTTCTTACCGACCTGTCCGTTCCTGTCTCGAGTCTCTCGGCTCTTGTTGCTGCTGTCACTGACTTCGCCGCTACCCGTCGCCTTAACGATGCCATTGCTCTGACCATGCCTCTCCTCCGTCCATCGAGGGTGTGGCTGCCCTAGGCAGTGACGTCCCAGAGGACAAATAATACGAGCTTGATTTCCTGTCAGAGGCCACTCCCCATCTCTGTTCCATGCTGCTAGTCCTTGAGGGTGACCCTAACGCCCTTAACATCCCGACCCCTCGCACCTACGCTGAGGCCACCTCAGGCCCCTGGGCCTCTCAGGGGATAGCTGCCATGGAGCAGGAGATGGCATCTTGGAGATGCACCGGTACCTTCGTCGACGCAGTTCCCCCACCTGGGGTGAGCGTAGTCGATGGCTGATAGCTCTTCAAGGTGAAGCACCCTCCTGGAGAGCCGCCTGTCTTCAAGGCGCGTTACGTTGTTTGTGGCTTCATTCAGCGTGAGGGGGTTGACTTCTTTCAGACCTTTGCCCCGACCCCGAAGATGAATACTCTTCGAGCACTGCTACACGTAGCAGCACAGCATGACTACGAGCTGCACTCACTCGACTTCTCCACAGCTTTCCTCCACGGTAGTCTACACGAGCATGTCTACCTGTGCTGCCCCCAGGGCTTTTCCGGTACCTTTCCCCCTGGTACCGAGTAGCTCCTCTAGCTCCCTGTCTATGGCCTGCACCAAGCGCCCCGTGAGTGGCACGACACGCTGCGTGCTACACATGCTGACCTGCAGTTATTTCCGTCGTCTGCGGACCCCTCGCTCTTCGTCCGTTCCGGCCAGACTCCGTTCTACATCTGTTACAGGATCGAATGTGTCAAGGAAAGGTTTGCTCAATGTTGCACTATCAATCAGTACAAGGTGCTTTTATACTTCCAGGGTACATCAAGTAACCAGGTTTATCCTATCCAAAGGGAAGAGACCCTTCTAGAAATAGAATCACCCTGCGTATAGCCACGCGAGGCTATTGGCTTTAAGGGATTACGGCAGGATTACGCTAGATATAGCGCGCCAGTGCATCCCGAGCCTGGTCGGGGATATAGTTATAATAACATGATAAAACAAAGGATAATGGAAAACGAGGAATAGGAAACCAAATGAGATGAGATAAAGACCAAATGAATCAGGATAAAAAGAGGAATGAAATAGAAAGGAAATATGGAAATGGGAAATTGGTGTAACGGGGTCGTACTCTCACAACATCCTTGTTTACGTAGCAAATCTGGTCTTTGCTACTGCAGACAGAGACGCGCTGGCCTCCGTGAAGGCCGAGCTGCTGAGGAGACATACCTGCACTGACTTAGGAGAGCTGCGCCGCTACCTTGGCTTGCAGATCTCCAGGGACAGAGCAGCGCACACCATCACTCTTACACAGTCACACTTGGTGCGCCAGGTCCTTCAGAGGTTCGGCCTTCAAATCTCTTCCGCACCGCCCACCCCTCTGCCAGTAGACCACAGACTCTCTGCTCCAGTCCCGGAGGAGGCTGTAGAGCCTAGTGGTCCTTACGCAGAGCTGGTGGGTTGCCTCATGTACCTGATGACTTGCACTCGTCCAAATCTCGCATACCCTCTCAGCATCCTGGCCTCCGGCAGACACTGACCACAGCACTGGTCTGCAGCTAATAGGGTTTGGCGTTATCTAGCAAGTACATTGGGCACGGGGCTAGTGCTAGGAGGACGCTGACCAGTGGTCCTTACCGGGCACACAGAAGCTTCTTGGGCAGACGACGCCGAGACTCTCAGGTTCTCCCAGGGCTACTGGTTTAGCATTGGTGCAGGTGCTATCTCGTGAAGGTCCACCCGCTCGTCGTCCGTTGCCCAGTCTAGCTGTGAGGCTGAGATCTACGCTGGTGCCATGGTGGTACAAGAGCTCCGCTGGCTGACCTTCTTGCTCACAGACTTAGGTGAGCGGCCTAGCTCTGCCCCAGTTGTGAGAGTACGACCCCGTTACACCTCTTGCCCTTTTCTATATCTCCTTTCCCTCTCATTCCTCTTTTTATCTCATCTCAGTTGGATTCCTATTCTTCCTTTTTCATTATCCTTTGGTTTATCCTATTATTATGATTATATCACCGACCAGGCTCGGGATATACTGGCGCGCTATATCTAGCGTAATCCTACTGCACTCCCTTAAAGCCAATAGCCTCGCGTGGCTATACGCAGGGTGATTCTATTTCCATTGGATAGGATAAACCTGGTTACCTGATGTACTATGGAAGTATAGAAGCGCCTTGTATCAATCGATAGTGCAACTTTTCCTCGACACATTTGATCCTGTGACACTTGGTAATCTAAGCCTTTCTCACTCGGCCGCAACAAAGCAGCAGCATCGGGAAAACCTGCCTCGAAAAACCGCCGGGGGCGACTAATTCGGTGCCGATTCCGGTAAGCACTACCTTAGCGTTTTTTGAATTATCCCCTCCGCGCGTGTTTTGAAAAGGATGGCGAACTTCGACAAAGCCGAGGTTACCTAGCAGCTCTTCGCGAGCATCGCCGCCCTTCAGGAGGAGATGCGAGCCGATCGCGAAGCTTGGTGAAACGAGTTCCAGCGAGTAACTCGACTCGCTGACGCGCAATACGACGCGACAACGGCGACGATGCAGCAGTCGAAATAGTTTCTCGAGGCTCCGAAACTGCGCCCACCTGAGCCGTTCGATCCGAGCGATCGAAACTCCGATGCCCGCAGATCGATCGCCAGAATGGAGATCTACTTCACAGCCGTCGGATGGAGCTCGCCTGTCTCAGACGGACAACGCGTACGACTCGCGGCGATACTGATGCGAGGGTCGGCACTCGAGTGGATCGGCGGCAACGCCACCTTCATCCACGGCGAAGCCACGTGGCAGCAGTTCCGCACCGACCTGCTGAAACGTTTCGAGCCGATAAATTTGGGTTTCCTTGCCCGGGAAAAAAATCATCGCCATCGACAGCTCGGGAGTTTAGTGCAGTACACGCAGCAGATGGAGGAATTTTATAACTGCATTCCCGACCTGACCGAAGGGGAAAACGTACAGTCATATCTCGCCGAGCTGAAGACTGAAGTCAAACAAGAGGTTGCAACAACGAACTACGCGAGCTACAATGACGTAGTTTCGGCAACGGAGCGATTCGACATGGTCAACACTCGGACACGACGGGCGCACGTCGGCAATACGCAACAGGGCGACCGCTCAGCTCACCCCACGTTCGCTGACCCGATGGAAATCGACAGGTTCAACGTGCGGTCACGTCCGAAGAACACCAACTACACCGGTGATTTTTGCGGGGTGCCGGGCCATCGAATCTTGGACTGCAACAAAATGAAAGCCGCACAAGCAGTGTATCGGGCACGCAACAATGGCAGAAATTCTTTGGCCAATTAGAAGACAAAAAACGGAATTTGCCAGTGATTGCGAATATAGCTGCTGAAAAAGAAAAGATCAGTAAGCTGCCGCAAGATTCCGAAAAAATCAACTTTAAAGAAGCTGATTTGACGCGAGCAGGAGGAAATAATGGGGGAAAATCTCCACCCCACGACCAGTCTTCGCTAGAGAAAATTGCCGAGAAAAAATCCGACTCCGCGAAAAAGGACTCTGCAGAGACGGTGAAACTCTGAGAGGACCCAAGAAATTTTAAGGATTCATTAAAGTTATCTTATAAAGATGCTTTAATGAAACTTATGATTCTCGAGGGGCTAGAGCCTTGGAGAAAATTCGGGAGGGACTCCAGAAGAAGCAGAAACTTGTGGAGATCATATCGGTACCGGAAAACTTGGGGAAAAAATTAAGGAGTGTGGAAAGAAGCCGACCTTTCCACGGAGGCAATGTCCTCTCTTGACACCAGCCCACAACGACTCCGCGTTCCCCAGGGAAGACGTCGGTGGAGCTGAAGCAGCTCAAAAGGAAGCTGGGGGTCTACAAAAGGCTGCATAAACCCCGAACTCCTCCTCCGGATGCATCCAGCTGTGCAACTTCGGCATCAACGACGCGCACAGTCGTCAAAGAAACTCCGGGCCCTGGAGAAGAGCCTTTCTCCAAGCAGCCTTGGCCAGCTGCCAGCTCAGGAGTAGACAGTAAGAAAATGGTGTTTACGGAATATTGGGATGTACCCGATGACCCTATCAATGAAACTATCTTTGGGTACTCCGAGCAACGCCCGCCCCTCGTGCTCGAGGTCATCTGCAACGGACGACGCCTCCAAGCACTCGTAGACAGCAGAGCATCACACACTGTCTACGACAAGGCAGTAATCGACCGACTTCGGGAAGAGTACAAGCCTTCAGTATTCTCTGTAACGATAGTGGAGGGCAGCAAGTTACCAGTACACAGCGAAGCAGTGCGCTGGAGACCTACACTCCCCATCACCAACATCAAAGGGCTTGACTTGATCTTCGGGCGAGACTTCCTAAAAAGATTCAACTCCGAGATCAACTAGGTAAATCGCACCGCATGCATCTACAACAATGGAAGGAGAGTTCAGCTACCCAACTGGGACAACACAGGAGAAATTACAGAGGAGACACTCGCACGATTCGAGAAGGACGTGAAGCAAACTGACACCGAGTTCCTGGAAATACCAACAGAGGTGGACGACGACGGGGAGAAGACCTCGGAACCTCCACAAAAAATCAAGGAATTACTGAAGGAGTTCGAAGACATTCTGCCTAACGACCTTCCGAACGAGCTGTCGCCATACCAAACAAATCAATACAAGATCGTGGAGGAACAGGGTACGAAGCCGACCTTCCGAGCACCACGAGAATGTGTCAACTTATACATGCATTGCATGTAGAAGTAATAGGCTAGTGTAGATGTGTGTTCCTAGTGAAGACAACCCCAACTGCTATATGTGCTGTAATCTCCACCTAGCTATCATTCTTGCATTCTAACATGGTATCACGAGTAGGTTAGGTCCACCCGCCCGCTTCCGCCCGTGCCCTAGCCTACCCCCCCCCCCCCCCCCTCTACCTAGCCCTAGCACTCGCCTAGCCCCTAGCGCCCGCCCGGCCCGTAGCGCCCGCTCGGCCCGTAGCGCTTGTCCTGCCCCTAAGCGCCCGCCCGCCCCGTCTCGCCCGCCTGGCCCGTCGCGCCCGCTTGGCTCGTCGCGCCCGCCTGGCCCGTCGCGCCCGCCTGGCCCTGTCGCGCCCGCCTGGCCCCGTTCGCACTCGCTAGGCCCCGTCGCGCCTGCTAGCCCCCGTCGCGCCCGCTAGGCCCCGTCGCGCCCGCTCTGCCCGCTCAGCCCACCCGGCCCGCTGCCCAGCCTGGCCCCTAGCGCTCGCCCGGCCTCCTCCTAGCGCCGCCCGTCCCCTCCTAGCGCTAGCCCGACCCCTCCTAGCGCTAGCCCGGCCCCAGCAGCGCTTGCCTGGCCTCCTCCAAGTGCCGCCCGGCCCCTCCTAGCGCCAGCCCGGCCCCAGCAGCGCCCGCCCGGCCTCCTCCTAGCGCCGCCCGGCCCCTCCTAGCCCCAGCCCGGCCCCAGCAGCGCCCGCCTGGCCTCCTCCTAGCGCCGCCCGGCCTCCTCCTAGCGCTGCCCGGCCCCAGCAGCGCCCGCCCGGCCTCCTCCTAGCGCCGCCCGGCCTCCTCCTAGCGCCGCCCAGCCCCTCCTAGCGCCTGCCCAGCCCCAGCAGCGCCCGCCCGGCCTCCTCCTAGCGCCGCCCATCCTCTCGCGCCAGCCCGACCTTGTCGCGCCTGCCCGGCTCCCAGCGCCAGCCCGGCCACCTTTCTACTGCTTGCCCGGCCCCTCCTCGTGCCTGCTCGGCCTGTCGCGCCACCTCAGGCGCCGTGTCTTCTACTCGCCTGCGCTTGAGCGCCCCGCAGCCGCCCCACTCGAGAGTGCTGCCGCCGTGTCCCTGTGCCGCTGTGCCCCTGCGGAGCTGTGGAGCTGTGCCGCTGTGTCCCTGTGCCACTGTGTTGCTGCGGAGCTGTGCCGCTGACCCTGCACGATGGCTGACTTCGTGCTCCGCCTCGACGCTAAGGGCCACGCGGTTGACTTCGCCGCCTGGCTCTCCAATCTCTGCCGTCAGCTTACAGGTCAGCGCCAGGATGGGCACTCTTTGGTGGTCCATGCTAATGGCTTGCTCCCCCGCCCCCCTATACCTGCTCCCCTCCCTGCTGACCCCACCTCTGCTGAGAGTGAGGCTTTCTCTACTGCTGCTCTTGCCTGTGCGGTCTGGGACTCTCGTGATGCAGTAGCTCAGGTTGCCAT
The DNA here is from genome assembly GCA_027943415.1 of Closterium sp. NIES-67. Lineage (NCBI taxonomy): Eukaryota > Viridiplantae > Streptophyta > Zygnematophyceae > Desmidiales > Closteriaceae > Closterium > Closterium sp. NIES-67. Next base: position 323,156 of record BQMB01001599.1, on the reverse strand, counting down.
CAGTCACGCCCTCCCCGTGTCTGAGCGCTCGCGCTTTGCTACGCTTGATACGGCCAAAGCTTATTTAGACGCTGTTGTTGCTCGCTATTCTACGCCTGCATCCGCTTCTGCCGGCCGCTTGCTCTTCCCGATGCTGTTCCCAAACCTTGCTGCCTTCCCTACTGTTTCAGACTTAGCTACTCGCTTGCGTGCTCTAGAGTCTCGCTATCGCACTGCCAGCACTGCTCCCAGCTCACTGCGCTCCCCCCCCCCTTTCTGCATGACGCTCTATTTTATCGCCATGCGCCTGCCGGACCGCCTCGCTAGTGCTCGCGACTACTTCATTAGCCAGCACCCTGGAGACCTCACCCTGACCGCCTTTGTCGACACCCTCACCAAGATCGAGAATCGCCAGCGCACTATCGCTCAGTCGAGCGGTGCGCTGGCAGTCTCTATCTTTCACGGCTGTGCCCCCTCCCAGTGCACGTTTACTGACGTTTCGGCTGCAGTCGCCACTGCGACCCCTCTTACCAAGTCGGCCGTTGCGGTACACCCGCAGCAGCGCCCGCGCCGCACTGGCCGTGGCCGCCAAGGCGGTCGTGGTGGTGGAGCTGGTAGTAGTGGTAGTGGTGGTGGTAACGGTAGTCCGCCTGAGGGGACTACCACCGCTGGGCAGGAGCAGACGCCGTCGCCTCCGCAGTAGGAGCAACCCCAGCAACAGCCGACGTCACAGCAGCAGCCGCCGTCACAGCAGCAGCCGTCGTCACAGCAGTAGCCGCCGCAGTCGTGGGCTCGTCTCCCGCCTGGTTGGCCCGGCACCTCCGGAGGTGGTGGCCGTGGTGGCGGCCTGCGCAGCTTGGCGTCTACTGACAGCTCCGTTGGTGTGACCTGTCAGTATCAGCTTTAGACCAAGCCTCTCCGTGGCACTCTGTGCTGCCGCTCGCACCCGACCGCCCACTGTTTCCGCCGCCTCGACGATCTCTTTCTTCGTCGCTTTGGCCCGGCCCCGGACCTCCCAGACTGGCACAGCCTGTTCCGCTAGGGCGTGCCAATCTTTGAGTTAGACATGGATCAGATAGGTGCTGCTTTGCATGCCTTGTACTTTGACGCTTCTAGTTTTACTGGATCTTATTACCTTGTGTACTCTAGTTTAGGTGTTGCACCCTTGTGTAGCTTAGCCTCCCCTGCTGCGTCAGGCGTAGGACTGCCTAGTTTGCCTAGCCTAGTTTCTGCACCGGCTTCATTCCCGTCCTCCGCTACTGCCTTGCTGTCCTTCACTCTCGACTCCGGTGCTTCTGCCTGCTTCTTCCGCGACCGCTCCACGCTCACGCCGCTTGCTGCGCCTGCTGTTGTCTCTCTCGCTGACCGCTCTGTGGTTTCAGTCGTCGCTCGCAGTTCCACTTCCCTTCCCTGTCCAGCCGTTCCCTCGGGCTCTCTTACAGGCTTCCACGTTCCCTCGTTCTCCAGGAACCTGGTTGGTGTCGGCCGTCTTCAGGACCTCGGCGTCACCACTACGTTCCCTGCCCACATTGACAGTACACTCCCCTGCCCTGACCCCCCGGTTGCTCTCCCCGCTGACCCCATGTCTGCTGACCGTAAGCCCGCCGCCGCTGCTGCCCTTGCCCGTGCTGTCTGGCTATTGTGTGACGCTGTCGCTCAGCTCGCGATTAGCCATGCCCTCCCCCTGTCAGAGCGCCCCCGCTTTAAGTCGGTCAGGATTGCGCAAGAGTTCATAGAGGCTGTTGTCGAGTGTTATTCCACCCCGTCCTCTGCCTCTGCCGGCCGCCTGATCCTTTCCGCGCTCTTCCCTGATCTCGCGTCTTTCCCTACTGTCGCTAACCTGGCCACGCACCTGCGCACGCTCGACGCTAGCTGGGGCGCTGCATGCATTGAGGCCCAGCTTTGTATGTTCCAGCCCCCTATCTGCTCTACCCTTTACCGGCTTGTCACCCGCCTCCCCGACCACCTTGCCACTGCCCGCAACCACTATCTTAGTCTGCACCCCGCTGACCTCACCCTCTTCAACTTTGTCGACACCCTGTCTGCCATAGAGTCCCGTCACAACTCTATCGCCCAGTCTAGCGGTACTGCGCCGGTCCCTATCTTTCAGGGTTGTGCTTCTGCTCAGTGCACTTACTCTAACAATTCTGTGGCTGTAGCTGAGACAGCCCCTGCTACTGAGACCGCTGTTGCGGTGGCCGCAACGCAGTCCCGTTATGGAAAGGCCCGCCGCCCCAAGGCTGGGCGCGGCGGTGGTAGTGGAGGAGGGGGTGGAGGTGGTGGTGGAGGTGGTTCATCCGCTGGCGGTAGTACCGACGAGGGGGCTGGGGATGGTGCCTCGAAGCAGCAGCCACAGCGGGAGCAGCAGCTAGCGCCACAGCTTGACCAGCAGCAGCAACAGCATTAGTCGCAGCGGAGGGTCGGCCTGACGCTGCTGGTGGTGGTGGTGGTGGTCGCGGTGGTTGTGCGCGTAGCTCATCGTGGGGTGGTGTTGCGAGTGACGGGCGCTGCCAGTACCAGCTCGAGACCGGTCATCGTCGCGGCCTCGTCAGGCTTAGGACCCTTAGCTTTGTTTCGTCTTGGCTCTACCCTAGCTCCTTTGCCCAAGCCGCCACTGCCGCGCTCTCCTTCACTCTCAACTCTGGCGCATCTTGGTGTTTCTTACGGGACCACACCAAGCTTACGCCGCTTGCTGTCCCTACCGAACTTACCCTTGTAGACCCTTCCTCAGCTCCGCTAGTCGCCCGTAGTTCCACCACTCTCCCCTGTCCGGCAGTTCCTTTGGGCTCTCTTACAAGCCTGCACATCCCCTCGTTCTCTTGGAATCGAGTTGGTTTTGGTTGTCTTCAGGACCTCGGCATTACCACTACGTTCCTTGGTCATGAGAGGTACGCTATCTGTACCGAGACCGCCACTGGTGCCCCCCTCACCACGTTCCCCCGGGATCCGGTGCCTGGCCTGTTCATGCTGGACACCGCGTCCCCCTCGGTTGGGATGCCCCCCCAGGAGGCAGCGTCTACCGAGATTGCTGCGGCTTGCTCGTGTCGGTCGTTTACTCACCCGTCGCTTCTGTGGCATCACCGCCTAGGTCATCCCGCCCTCACACCTCTCCGTCACATGTCTCAGCACGGTCTTGTCTTAGGTCTCCCTTTGTCGTTTCCTAGTGACGCACCTACATTCCACGTCCGGGGCTGCCGTGCTCTCGTTCGTGCCTCTGGCACGGACAAGCTTAGTGCGTGCACCGTGCCCTGTGTCTTTCTAGGTTTCCCCCTCGACTCGTCCGACTGGCACTTCTACTACTCGCCGTCTCACCGTTTCTTTCACTCTCGCGACGTCACCTTTGACGAGTCCGTCTTACTCTACCACCGCTTTCCCGAGTGTGGTCCCCCGCTCACTCCCCCCCAGTTCCTGGTTCCCCCCCCTCCCCCGGTCGCCCCTGTTCCTCCCCCTCCCCACCTTGCACCGTCTGGTGTTTCTCATGTCAGCCGCCTCCATAGCTGCCGTCGCCGTCGCAGCCGCAGCCGCCGTCGTCATCGCCGCTAGGGTTTGTGCGTTCTGGGGGTGCTGGGGAGTGTGCCAGAGCGGGTTCTGAAACGGGTTCCCATTCTGGGGGTGCTGGTGTGGGGCTTCTTGGAGGGAGCCGTGGTCCTGCTGAAGGTTCTGGTGTTGGCGTCGGGCAGCAGCCGTCGCCGTCGCCGCATGTGTTCGCACTTCGCCTCCTTGGCCTTCCTTCTCCTGACCGCCCGCCGATGCCTCCTCGGTTGCTACCACCTCCTCCTCTGCCGGTCTACGGCCCTGTGTTTCCTCTCGTGGACTATTCTCTGACTCGTTACCCACCTTGTTCTCCTCCTATGTCTCCTCCCCTCTCTCCTGACCCGAATCCTCCGTCTCACGTCTGAGCTCGTCGTCCGTCTCGTGCTCGTCCTACCTCCTCTGTTCTGCATTCTCATCCTATGTTGCTTCGCTCCCACGCGTCTCGTGCTCCTCCTCTCCTCCCGTCTCCTCCTCCGTCGTCGCTCACTGTGGCCTTGCCTTTGTTTACTGAATTCCTCCGTGCCGCGCGTCTCCCTGTTCCTCGTGTCATTGCCTCTCTTGTTACCGACCCGTCCATTCATGTCTCTTGTTTGTCGGCTCTTGTTGCTGCTGTCACTCACTTCGCCGCTACCCGCCGCCTTGACTACGCCATTGCTCTGGTCTTTGACCCTGCCTGCCCTTTGTATGCCTGCCCTTAGGTCCTAGAGGACAGACAATACGAGCTTGCTTTCCTGTCAGTGGCCGCTCCCCATCTCTGTTCCATGCTACTAGTCCCTGAGGGTGACCCAGACGCCCTTAACATCCCGACCCCATGCACCTACGCTGAGGCCAGCTCAGGCCCCTGGGCCTCTCAGTGGATAGCTGCTATGGAGCAAGAGATGGCATCTTGGAGATCCAATGGTACCTTCGGTGACGCAGTTCCCCCACCTGAGTGAACGTAGTCGATGGCCGATGGCTCTTCAAGGTGAAGCGCTCTCCTGGAGAGCCGCTTGTCTTCAAGGCGTGTTACGTTGTTCATGGCTTCAGTCAGTGTGAGGGGGTTGACTTCTTTCAGACCTTCGCCCCGACCCCAAAGATGACTACTCTTCGAGCACTGCTACACGTAGCAGCATAGCGTGACTATGAGCTGCACTCACTCAACTTCTCCACAACTTTCCTCCAGGGTAGTCTACACGAGCAGGTCTACCTGCGCCGCCCCCAGGGCTTCTCCGGTACCTTTCCCCGTTGTACTGAGTGGCTCCTCCGGCGCCCCGTCTACGGCCTCCGCCAGGCGCCTCGAGAGTGGCATGACACCGTGCGTGCTACATTTGCAGACCTGCAGTTCTTCCCGTCATCCGCAAACCCCTCACTCTTCGCCCGTTTCGGCTAGACTCCGTTCTACATCCTTGTCTACGTAGATGACCTGGTCTTCGCTACTGCAAACAGAGACGTGCTGGCCTTTGTTAAGGCCGAGCTGCTGAAGCAACACACCTGCACTGACCTAGGAGAGCTGCCCACTTACCTTGGCTTGCAGATCTCCAGGTGTTATAGTCACAATAGGCTCAGATGTTCCTAAAATGAGAGAAATTGTGCACAGTCAGAATTCCGTCAGACGGCTTCAAATACTGATAACGATCTGATATGTGCCTCAAACTATGATCTGTAAATTGGATCTGGAGCGAGTTGCTGTCGCCTATCAGCAGCAAGTTGAATCATCAAATTCCATGAAGATTTGACGACGCTATGGCGGTTTGACTTGCAGGAGGTACAGCAACCACTATAGTCTTAGGAGTACAAAAAACTTAGGAAGAAGAATTCGAGAGGGAGATGGTTCCCAGCCTCTACATACCCCAAGAGCCGAGGTCCAGGTTGGTGGTACACCACCACAGATTCCCCAACCATGAAGAGTCCCGAAACCAACCCTCCAAGGGGCTACCCCAAGTGAAATGTAACACTACACGAAGTAACGTTACTATTTTCACTATTTAATATTTATCCGCGTCCCTTGGGCTTGAAATCTTGAGCTCTTGTTCTTGGATCTGCAAGATAAATTCTTCTTGAGTTGATGGGGGCTTGCTGCACACACCTGCGACACGATGGACACTTCACACTCGACAAAATAGAAAAAACACATGCGACACGCAAACGACTCTTGACATGCGAGTTGTAAAAACTCGCTAATGTCTTGACCGACACAAGCCACACTGTGATACACCATTCAAAAATTCACACAAGCACTAGATAGCACTAACATAGACTCACAATTCATTCCATGCCATGCATGCACACACACAAACAAGGACGACAAGCCGAGTGCAAGCCATAGGATTGCACCAACAAACTCCCCCTCGGATTGTTGGCCTTAGAATCTGCTCCCCTTAGTTCAGAGCCATCCCAGCAAGCTTGCAACACTTCTAATGCTGCTGCTCAACCAGTCTCTTGGTCATCATATCAGCAGGCTGCGCCGTCGTCTTCACGTAGTGCAACTCCACTTCACCCACGGTTACCATGCTCCTCACCCAATGCCACTTCACCTTCATGTGCTTGGTAAGGCCATGAAGAACCGGGTTCTTAGCCAATGCAATAGCACCCTGGCTATCACAGTAAAGTGGGGTAGGTCCTTGCTGCTCCTCCCCCAATTCAGCTAGCAAACGCCGCTGCCACACAACCTCTCTTATGGCACGGAAGAGTGCCATGTACTCGGACTCCACCCAGCTCAATGCTTGGTCCACTTGTTTCTTGCTCTCCCAAGCTGTTGGCCCTCCACCAACACAGCAGATGAAGCCTCCCACACTTGTCATGTCCTCTGGTTCTGATGCCCAAGATGCATCAGAGAAGGTGGTGAGAAAGAGCCTCCCGGGTTCGACTCCATCCGCACCCTTTTGACGCCTTTGTGCCGCCGCGGAGTATTGCAGTCCAACAGTTGCTGTTTGGCCAAGGTACTTGGCCACCCTCTCTCCAGTTGCTACCTGCTCCTCATTAGGGCATTGGACAACCCTAGCCAGCTGCGCGGTAGCAAAGGTTGCATCCGGCCTTGTGTGAACGGCCGCATACATGAGGCTGCCCACCAAGGAGTGAAAACGGCGCCTCTCCTCTTCACCAACACTTTCCTCCGCTGCTCCTTTCACACACTTGAACCCTGAGGGAAGAGGAGTAGCCACATGACCTTCACTCTTCCCAAAGTTGGCAGCCAAGGCCTCCAAGTACTTCTTTTGATGCACTCGCATCCGCTTCTCCACATCTCGCTCAATGTGAAGCCCAAGGTAGTAGTTGACGTCACCAAGGGTCTTGCACTTGAACTTGTCTTGAAGCTTCAGCATCACCTCCTTCACAAGGTCAGAGGAGGGTGAGAATATGAGGATGTCATCCACATAAACCACCATGAAGCTCCTCTGCTCCCCCTCGCCAAGCATGAACAACGATTGATCGGCCGTTGAGGGAGTGAAGCCGATCGCCTCCAAGACTTCCCGCAGCTTGATGTACCATTGCCTAGGGGCTTGCTTGAGGCCATAGAGTGCTTTCTTCAGATTCCACACTCTGCCACTCCCATCATTGTACCCCTCTGGCTGCTCCATGAAGGTCTCTTCCTCAAAAACGCCGTTGAGGAAGGCCGTTACTATATCCATTTGCTTCACCACCCATCCTTTGATGGCTGCCGCGGCGAAGAGGGTTCGAAGGGTTGTACCCTTCACCACAGGGGCATACACTTCATTGTAGTCCTTCTTCTCTTGCTGCTGATACCCCTTGGCTACAAGTCTGCTCTTGTAGCGCTCGATGTTGCCGTCGGCGTCGGTCTTGCGCTTGAAGAGCCACTTGGAAGAGATCGCCTTCCGCCCCGGAGGTAGGTTCACCAAGTCAAACGTGTCGTTCTCGATGATGCTCCCCATTTCTTCATCTGAGGCCTTCTTCCACTCCTTCCCATTGGGGCCCTCCCAAGCCTCCTTGGGATTTGTAGGCTCCCCCGGTATCTCCACCGGAGAGAAGAAGGCAAAAGCGCACTCCTCGCTTTCATCTTCCGCATCATCGCCTAGCATGAGAGCCGAACCAGTCAAGGTTGAGTTGGCTGGTCCTCCAAGCCGATCATAGCTCAAACTATTGGGGGGCTGAGTCCTCCTTCTCCCCCTTCCTTCCTCCTCTGCTGCAGGGACTTGAATGCTCTCATGGCGTTGTGGTAAATCTGGTCGGTTCCCACGAGCACTTGTAGCACGAGGCGGATATGACGGTGCACGCTCATCATCTTGCTGCACCTCCTCCTCCTCCTCATCCCCATTCATTTGAGGAGATTGCCTCGTGATTGTGCTGCTGCTACTCAGCTCCAAGGGCAGCTCCACATGTTCCAAGCCGGTACTCTTCACCTCTCCAAGCCGCACACCAATCTTCGCTTGGTTCTCCGCCTTCCACTCCTTGTACGGTAAGTTTTCCATGAACTTGCAATATCTGCTCACCAAGAACTTCTTGGTAAATGGGTCCCAAAGAAGCCATCCCTTGCTGTTTTGAGCCATGCCCAGGTGCACGGCCCATGTTGCCTTGGCATCAAGCTTGTTGTGCCGAAGTTTCTTAGGCACAAGTGCCATGCACATGCACCCGAACACCCGAAGCATATCCACCTTCGGCTTCCTTCCAATCCACTCCACATAGGGCACCCATTTGTCTTCTCCCACGTGAGTCAAGGCTCTGTTCTTGGCCACACAAGCATGCCGCACCGCATCCGGCCAAAAGTAATTGGGTAGACCAGCTTCAATGAGAAGTCCCCGAGCCGTCTCCGTGAGTGTCCGATTCGCACGCTCGGCGATGCCGTTCATTGCAGGAGAGTAGGGCATGCTAAGAGAGTGCCTTATGCCCTGCTTCTTCAGCCAAGTTGAGAAGTCCTTGCTCAGGAACTCTCCCCCACGGTCAGTGCGAATCGCCTTCACAAGCCGGTCTTGTTGTCGCTCCACCATCGGCAACCAATCGGTCTTTACCGTTTCAGCTACGTCACTCTTCTTGGGAAGCACATACACCCAAGTCATGCGAGTGTAGACGTCCACAATGGTGAGGAAGTACTCAGCTCCAGCAGCTCCAAGCTTCAAGGGGCCCACCACATCCATCACCACCTCATCAAGTTGTGCCTTCGCCGTTGTCTCCGAGCTATGGAACGGGTAGCGGGTGAACTTGGCTTGCATGCATGTTGGACAGCCAAGCACCTCATTGGGCTCCCCCTTGACACGTATCCCACTGACCATCTCTTGCTTAACTATCTGCTGCAAAATGGGCAATGCCACATGCCCCATTCGCCGATGCAAGGTCAGTCAATCACACTCTCCCGTAGCGGAAGTCGGGTTGGAGAAAGCGGCACTCGCAATCGTGCCCCACATGCTCTCTCCTTTCTCCTTTGCCGCTGCTGCTTTGCTGATCTTAGGCTTCTCCTCCTCATTTCCACCACCTTTGGCTGCTGCACCACTCTCCTTGGGTTCACACGCCTTGCTGGTCTCTCCAAAGTTGCACTCCTTCGAGTCACTCTTGGTGTCACTTTGTTTTCCGTGATCACCGCCACCAACCGCTTCATTCTTGGTGCTGACGCTTGCTGCCACTTGCCTCCCCTCAGGCATGGGGACCACTGGGATTTGCCACATCTCATTGTAGATGTCCCTGTCCTCATGAAGGTCCCAAAGCTTCCGCTCACCAAGCCTCGCGGTATATGTTTTGGAGCCCTTGGAAGATGTGTCCATGCCGGTCTTTTGCAAACGCCGAACAGAGATCAGGTTGGCTGCTAGGTTGGGCACCCAAAGCACGTTCTTGAGGCCCAACATCTTCCCATCAGCACCCTTGAACATGGCCTTGCCCATGCCTTTCACCTCTGCTCGCTGCCCCAAAGCCGATGTAACATGCTTGACCGGCGACGGTTCGAGTTCGGTGAGCAAGTCCGCACGAGGTGTCATGCTATAAGTGGCGCCGCTATCGATCACCCAAAAGTCCAGAGAGTGAAGGGTGACCTTTCCCACAGTAGCTGGCTCCTCAAAGCCATCCACACCTCCTGCTGCAGCTGCCGCTTGCGTGGAGACAAAGAAGAATTGGCCCGGGTATCGATCTTCACTCGAGTCCTTGTCGTAGTCTCCACCTTTCATGCTTGCAGCTTCGCCTCCACGGCCACCACGGCCTCCACGACCTCTGCCTCTTCCTCCCCTTGCTCCTCTGCCCTCTTGGCCATGAGAAGGGGTCCATCCATCAGGCAATCTGAAGCAATCTTTCCACATGTGGCCGGTCTTGTGGCAAAAGTGGCATTCGCCATCAAATCGACCGCGCCCACGCCCGTAGCCATTGTTGTTGTTGTTGCTGCCATATCCTCCATTACCACGGCCTCCATTGAAGTTACTGCTGCCAAATCTTCCTCCTCGCCCTCTGCCCCTTCCACGGCCGTGCCCACAGCCCATTCTTACAACTCCGGCACCATCGGGACCCGCCAATTCGCGACGGCAGAAATCTTCTTGTAAGATTTCCCGCTTCACATCTTCGAGTGAGAGACGGGGCAGATCTCGATTTAGGTTGATGATGAGCGAGGACCATGAGTCCGGAAGTAAGGCCAGCAGCTTGGTCTTCTTTTGAAGGTCACTGTAGTTCAGGTCAGCTCCTTCGAGCCGTGTCAACAAGTCAAAGAATTTCTGCACTCCTTCCTCCACCGGTTCGCCTTCGTCAATTCGAAGTGCCGCCATTTGCCGCTCCAAAACCACAGCCACCGCCGCTATTGCAGGAGCGTGTACACCCTTGAGAGCAGCCCATGCCTTTGGTCCCTTTGCTGGTTCATGCTGAAAAGGCTTGATGTGACGGATTTGGCTGCTCCCCAACGCTTGCCCAAGTAGAAGGTAGCCTTGTGCGCTCTTCTGCACCCACGGGCTCTTCTCCGGGTCGTTCTCGGGGCGCTTGTCCGTTCCTTCCATTACCTCCAGCAGATCATAGTGGTCAAAAATGTTCTCCATCTTGAAGGACCACTCAGCAAAGTTGTCACCGTTGAACTTGTCAAGGCCAAACACTCTAGGCTCATCCCTAGAGGGTCCAGGCAAGGTTGCACCGGAGCAACGGGTGGATCTTGGTGTTGACCTTGTGCTTGGGCGTCTTCTCTGCCTCCAGCACCTCTGCCACCCCCTTCCTCAGGTCTAGGCATGGTCGAGACAGCTCCAAGGGGCTCTGATACCACTTGTTATAGTCACAATAGGCTCAGATGTTCCTAAAATGAGAGAAATTGTGCACAGTCAGAATTCCGTCAGACAGCTTCAAATACTGATAACGATCTGATATGTGCCTCAAACTATGATCTGTAAATTGGATCTGGAGCGAGTTGCTGTCGCCTATCAGCAGCAAGTTGAATCACAAAATTCGATGAAGATTTGACAACGCTATGGCGGTTTGACTGGCAGGAGGTACAGCAACCACTATAGTCTTAGGAGTACAAAAAACTTAGGAAGAAGAATTCGAGAGGGAGATGGTTCCCAGCCTCTACATACCCCAAGAGCCGAGGTCCAGGTTGGTGGTACACCACCACAGAGTCCCCAACCATGAAGAGTCTCGAAACCAACCCTCCAAGGGGCTACCCCAAGTGAAATGTAACACTACACGAAGTAACGTTACTATTTTCACTATTTAATATTTATCCGCGTCCCTTGGGCTTGAAATCTTGAGCTCTTGTTCTTGGATCTGCAAGATAAATTCTTCTTGAGTTGATGGGGGCTTGCTGCACACACCTGCGACATGATGGACACTTCACACTCGACAAAATAGAAAAAACACATGCGACACACAAACGACGACTTGACATGCGAGTTGTAAAAACTCGCTAATGTCTTGACCGACACAAGCCACACTGTGATACACCATTCAAACATTCACACAAGCACTAGATAGCACTGACATAGACTCACAATTCATTCCATGCCATGCATGCACACACACAAACAAGGACGACAAGCCGAGTGCAAGCCATAGGATTGCACCAACACCAGGGACAGAGCAGCGCGCACCATCACTCTCACACAGTCACACTTGGTGCGCCAGGTACTTCAGAGGTTCGGCCTTCAGTTCTCTTCCGCACAGCTGACCTGTGAGAGTACGACCCCGTTACACCAATTTTCCCTTTCCATATTTCTTTGTGTTTCATTCCTCTTTCACTCCTGATTCATTTGGTCTTTATCGTATCTCATTTGGTTTCCTATTCCTTCTTTTCCATTATCCTTTGCTTTATCTTGTTGTTTTGATTATATCACCAACCAGGCTTAGGATGTAGAGGTGCGCGATATCTAGCGTAATCCTGCCGTAATTCCTTATAGCCAATTGCCTTGCGTGGCTATATGCAATGTGATTTTATTTCTAGATGGGTCTATTCCCTTTGGATAGGATAAACGTGGTTACCTGATTTACTATGGAAGTATAAAAGCATAGTAAAACATTGATCAAACCTCATTTGATCCTTGGACACTTGGTAATCAGAGCCAAAGGTTTCAGCGCAAAGCTGAACCGCTGGGCCGTAGTCGAAGCTTCAATTCCTGTAAGTACAATTCTATTTCATATTAAGCTTCGACGAACCTCGCGCAGTTGCACCTGGGGTCCCCTTCGAAGGCGAGATGTCTTGCCAACCGTTCGATGGACTTCTTCGACAGAGCCGATTTTTTTGCGGGGGCAAACGGCCTCGTCCTCGCGAGCGCATCAGTTCTGGCGGAACACTACCTACGGCATTCCGAGAAGTTCGCAGTTCGCCACGACTCATGGAGTTGCGCCGAAATGTGCGGAACTGCGACCAACGACATCCGTCCGATGGAGGTCCGACGCTTCAGATCGACCGAGGCAAAACGAAATCATAATGGCCGAGTTCGAGGTACAGCACGAATGGGAACATGACCTTGCAAGCCGCGAAAGTATTCTGAGCATCCGATCGTTCGACAGCCGACATCGACGACCGAGAATTGCTGCAGGAAACGAGTCAACCCAGGCACTGAAAGCTACAAAACGTGACTCAGGAATATCTTCAGATCGCTTGGAGTTTGGACCGTCGGATCTACTTCTGCTTCAACGGACAAGATGGAGTGCGACTTCTACACAAAGGGAGAATGATGCGCAGAACAAAAAATCAGCCGCCTTCGACACCGTTCACATCATCTGGACACCCAAAATTGTGTTCTCCATTTGGTCTCGAATTTGGCGCGCAAATCATCTGCAGAGTCAGAAAACTGACAACAGATCGTGGATCGTTGGATTGGTGTAGAATCAACAGCACGAATGCAGCAGAGACTACACTATGGAAAATCATCATTATGGAGACAACATTTGTGACCAACGACTGCACAATCAACACATCTTATAACTAGTGTCAATAATTATCGATTTATTTTGACGAGGTCATCTTCTTTAAAAATGGAATCGACATCAACACAGAGGTTTTTCACATCGGAATAACAATGGAGCTGCGTGAAGACATGTTCTCCATCCACGAGACACTTCTTCATACAAATTGGTCGACAATCTACGAGATTGCAAAAAAGTAGCCGTGTTCTCTTGCAATGCTCCCAAGTTCAAGTTGCTGCGAAGGATCAGATCTTGCACGCAACGACGACGCACTGAACCCGTCACGTCAAGTCCAGCGAGACACTACTTCATAATAGGAGCTGATCGATTCCTCTTCATCAAGAATCTCAGCCATCCGAAGTTATTGATTGGAGCAGTCTCAACATCGACCTCACGAGGCGACACACCAATCATGCGTTGTGATTCCAGGTGTTAATGACCTGCGTGGAAAATCATTACGTGCATGCCACGATGCTTGACAGATTGAGGATTAATTAGCCCCGAATCCAGCAGGTACTCGTTCACTAGCGACCCTACGACACATGCATTGGAGAATGCCAAGCAACACGAGGTGTCAAAAAATGAGGGAGATGCGGACTACTACAACACAATCACGTGCTCTACCGACCGTACATCGAAGGCACGGATGAGCATACTTGGAATTGCTACCCGTGGATACATTGTGGGGAGAAGCAAATTAATCTTCGTACCCTCAAATGAAACCATCACCGGCAGCAATGGAGCAGCACATGTGTACCAATATGCACGTGTCCCTAGTAGTTACGCCTGTTACATTCATCAGGAACACTCTACTGGGAAGAGGGAGTTGATGGATTCTCCTTCAACCGTTACAAGTTAAGAGAATTCTCTGCAGCAGCTGCTGCCGTCGCCATCGTCGCAACCGCCGCCACCGCCGCAGCAGAAGACTCGAGACAACAATCATATCCAAACCCTGATGGATGATTCTCTGCTCAATGGAGATAACGCTGGATTAAATTCCAGTATAATCACATAAGACCCGGCCAGGCACAATGCTATGATTTCCAACTAATGGGAAGGAAACACCACTATGCAAGGGAACAACATGGCAAGACCCTCAAGAGCAGGAGATATTTGCTCTTATGAGGATGGGAGGACAACGTAACTCTACCGGTATACAAGTCCTCATGGCCTATGGCTTTCCTTAAAGTCATAAAACCCACGTCGCAACCAATCCATCAACAGCACCACCTCCACGGAAGCAGATAGGCGTGAAATGGAGTGCCGACCCCACTCCGGATAGTGGACTCCGCGTATCTCCAACAACACCCCTGTTTGCCGAAATGGAGCAGACTTCAACAGTGATGCTGAGTATCTGAGACGTCTTCAACATCAATGCTACTTCAAGAACAGTGACAGAATGAGACAACGCATGAGGGCTCCAAAAGACCTATCCCAATATGTGCGCCCAGAAACTGATGCCTACTGATGGCCTCCGTGCTAAACTGGAAGTGCATAAAGTCATACTGGATTGGCTGTCAACAACGCCCATTTGGAAATGGGAGAGGATTATTTGGGAATAGCCCTAACGTTCTCTAATGTCCTAACCCATCACCATGGGATAGCTACGCAGTTGAGATTCCTTGAGCAACCACCGAGGGAAACTACTTTGGCACCGATTGTGGAAGTTACCAGCTGCGCGTTTATTGTACCAACCCCTCGCATGGTTCTGAACACAAGGGATACGCTAAGCAGCACTTCGCATGCATTGTTGTACTCAAGGCAGTGTGACTAGCAGACCGCGTAATGGACAGGGTTACTGCTAGTGATTCTGCTCTCCATCTCGTAGCACTATGATGCCGAGAGGGTACAACCCACGACAACACCAAGGCATGGACCAGCATTTGACAGAAGCTGCATGTATCGGATACAACGCTGCAACAGAAGCAGTACTATGACACGACTGCCATACCACCAACACTTCGTGATCTTCACACGTGGACCAGATGCGGGTAACAGCATGCACGGATCGGACAACATAGCCACTCATCTGCATGTTACAGCACACTGTTCCAACTACTCACATCTCCAAATACAACTTGCACCTGCCCATATATCATTGACGGTGATACACCCCATCCTTCCTTTGCTGTGGATGGAGCCTGCTCACTCCGTAGCAACAGACATTTCTTGCTATAGTCCAACTGGCTTACGATTTCATCGCCATCGTCCACCACCTGGAAGATCGGCCACACAAGTGCCTCTTCGACATCCAACAGCAGCAAAAGCACTTGGCCGCTCATCACTATAGTTTCACACCGTAATCTCGACATCAGCCATCTTCCATCCAAGCTTCAACCTTGCTTCTGCGGGTCTATCCTCATTGAAGCAAAGGTCACTTTAGTCACCTTCCGCTTCCGCCTACTGGCCACTTGGAAGATCCTTCCATACCAGGTTCTTAAGCCCTATCACGACCAAACACGCTCTATACCGAATGCCAACAACCGTCACCGCCCGTGTTCGTCCATGATGAATCTAAACATGGGACAACTACGTGCTTAGACACCGACGTTGTCAGAATGGCACTCTAGAGACCCTTTTTTTATGGAAGGGTTTTGATACTTCTGAGGCTGCGTCTTTGAATTCGACATGGGTAACACCCGTTGTCCTCTTCGCGACAACCTTGTCAAGTAGGGTGTCACTTCTACCACCCAGCTTTGAGAGGGGAAAGTGTGAGAATACGACCCCGTTACACCAATTTCCCCTTTCCATATTTCCTTTCTATTTCATTCCTCTTTCACTCCTGATTCATTTGGTCTTCATCTCATCTCATTTGGTTTCCTATTCCTCCTTTTCCATTATCCTTTGGTTTATCTTGTTATTATGAATATATCACTGACTAGGCTCGGGATGTACTGGCGCGCTATATCTAGCATAATCCTACCGTAATCCCTTAAAGCCAATAGCCTTGCGTGGCTATACGCAGGGTGATTCTATTTCTAGAAGGGTCTCTACTCTTTGGATAGGATAAACCTGGTTACCTGATGTACTATGGAAGTATAAACCATGGTAAAATATTGAGCAAACCTCATTTGATCCTGTGACACCACCCCTCTGCAAGTAGACCACATACTCTCTTCTCCAGTCATAGAGGAGGCTATAGAGCCTAGTGGTCCCAAAATAGAGCTGGTGGGTTGCCTCATGTACCCGATGACTTGCACTCGTCTAGATCTTGCGTATCCTCTCAGCATCCTGGCCCGCTTTGTGGCCTCCGACAGACACTGATCACAGCACTAGTCTGCAGCTAAGAGGGTTCTGCGTTATCTAGCAAGTACATCATGTCACAGGATCGAATGTCTCGAGGAAAGGTTGCACTATCGATCAGTACAAGGCGCTTTTATACTTCCAAAGTACATCAGGTAACCAGGTTTATCTTATCCTAAGGGAATAGACCCTTCTAGAAGATAGAATCACCCTGCGTATAGCCACGCGAGGCTATTGGCTTTAAGGGATTACGGCAGGATTACGCCAGATAGCGCACCAGTACATCCCAAGCCTGGTCGGTGATATAAATATAATAGCAGGATAAACGAAAGGTTAATGGAAAATGGAGAATAGGAAACCAAATGAGATGAGATAAAAAGAGAAATGAAAGAGGAAGGAAATAAGAAAAGGGACAAGTGGTGTAACGGGGTCGTACTCTCACACTTCCCCCCCTCAAAGCTGGATGGTAGAAGTAACACCCTGCTTGACAAGGTAGTCATGCAGAGGACGACGGGCGTTACCCATGTCGGACTCAGGTACCCAGCTGTCCTCAGAAGGATCATAACCCTTCCAACGGATGAGAAGCTTCACGGCGCCATTCCGACGTCGGCGGTGTGCAAGCACGGACTCAAACTCGTACTTGGGTTCAATCTGGACGAGGACGGGCGGCGGCGGCGGTGGTTGGCATTCCGACGAAGACCGTGTTTGGATCCCGATAGGGCTTCAGAAGTTGGACATGGAAGGCGTTGTGAATCTTCCAGGCAGCTGGCAGGCGTAAGCGGAGGGTAACAGGAGTGACTTGTGCTTCAACGAGGAAAGGCCTGTAGAAGCGAGGTCGTAGTTTAGATGGGAGGTGGCTGAGGTCCAGGTTGCGGGTTTCAAGAAGCACGTGGTCTCCCACCGTGATGGTGTGGTCGTTGCAATGGCAATCGGCCTGGCGTTTTTAGTGCTGCTGAATGTCGAGGAGGCGCTTGTGGGTCCGATCCCAAAGCTGATGCATGGTTGTGATGAAATCATGTGCAGGTTGGACTGTAGCGGATGTTGTCGGTTTCTATGGTGTGAGTGGGTGGCATCCGTAGCAGAGGAAGAACGGCGTCTGTCCAGTAGCGGCATGTGTAGCGTTGTTGTAAGCAAACTCTAGAACGGGCAGGTGCAGGTCCCATTTGGAGATCTCGTCCCTGCAGGCTGCTCGAAGGAGTTGCTCAACAATTTGGTTGAGGCGCTCGGTCTGTCCGTCTGTCTGCGGATGGTAGGCGGATGACATGGCGAGTTTGGTCCCAAGTAGAGACATAAGTTCCTTCCAGAACTTGCTGGTGAACTCGGCGTCTCGGTCAGAGATGAGTGTGGTTGGAATGCCATGCTGTGAGATGATGTAACGAACGAAGAGTTGTGCTGTCTCCTCGGTGCGCGCCGTCGTGTGTGTCAGGATGAAGTGTCCCATTTTGGAGAAATTGTCGATGATGACAAGGATTGCGTCATGACCACTGGTGGTAGGTGGTAACCCGGTGATGAAGTCCAGGCTAACCACTTGCCATGGCTGTTCTGGGACAGGAAGAGGCTGCAGCAGACCCGCCTTTTTCTGCTTGCTGCTCTTCATCCGCTGACATGTATCACACGAGGTGACAAACTTTTGAACGTCCTCTTCCAAGTGGGGCCAGTAGTAGTGTTTTGCGATACCCGTCAGCGTCTTGTTGCTACCGAAGTGTCCGGCGTATAGGACGTCGTGGTATTCTTCGAGTAGTAACTGGCGCAAAGGAGGGTAATTGGGTACCCAGATTTTCGTTGATCCTTTCCGGTACGCGATCTCACTGTCCCACTGCAGCAGATGTCGTTTTTCTGCCAAGGGAATTTCGGGGTCGATGGCATAACAATCTGAGGAGCGGATTGATCCCTTCGATCTGAATAGCGGCAACGTGTGCAGGCCGGCTGAGGGTGTCTGCTTTGTTTTTGTGGCCGGGCTTGTACACGATGTCGTAATGGAAGTGTGTCTCGAGGAAGTCGATCCACCGGACCTGTCGCCTGGAAAGGTTGGGTTGTGTCTTCAAATATTTCAGGCTGCAGTGGTCGGTGTAGACGGTTGTTCGTCGTCCTTCGAGATAACATCTCCACGCTTTGAAGGCGATGACGATGGCAAGGGCCTCTTTGTCGTGTATCGGGTAGTTTAGTTCTGCCCCGTGCAGTTTCTTGCTGAGGTAGGCGATTGGTTGCAGTCCATTTCCTTGGTCTTGCATCAAGACTGCTCCCACTGCCTGGTCACTGTTGTCAGCTTCGATTACATAGTCGCGTTCGGGATCTGGCAAGACAAGTACCGGTGCGGACGTGAGTGCTTGTTTCAGCTGCTCCACGGCTTCCTGGTGCTTTGGCTCCCATTTGTAGGGCGTGTTCTTTTTCTGCAGATTCGTGAGTGGTGCTGCGAATTTCGCATACTGTGGCACGAACTTGTTGTAGTAATTAGCGAATCTTAGGAACTGCTGCAACTCCTTCACGTTCTCGGGTGTCTTCCACGTACGTATTGTTATAATCACAATAGGCTCAGATGTGCCTAAAATGAGAGAAAATGTGCACAGTCAGGATTCCGTTAGACAGCTTCAAATGTTGATGCCGATCTGATATGTGCCTCAAACGGTGAGCTGTAAATTGGATATAAAGCGCTTTGCTGTCGCCTATCAGCAGCAAGTTGAATCATGAAATTCCATGAAGATTTGAGGACGCTATGGCGGTTTGTTTGGCAGGAGGTACAGCAGCCACTATAGTCTTAGGAGTACAAAAAACTTAGGAAGAAGAATTCGAGAGGGAGATGGTTCCCAGCCTCTACATACACCAAGAGCCGAGGTCCAGGTTGGTGGTACACCACCACTGAGTCCCCAACAACGAAGAGTCTTGAAACCAACACTCCAAGGGGCTACACCAAGTGAAATGTAACACTACACGAAGTAGCATTACTATTTTCACTATTTAATATTTATCCACGTCCCTTGGGCTTGAAATCTTGAGCTCTTGGTCTTGGATCTGCAAGATAAATTCTTCTTGAGTTGATGGGGGCTTGCTGCACACACCTGCGACGTGATGGATACTTCACACTTGACAAAATAGAAAAAACACATGCGACACTTAAATGACGACTTGACATGCGAGTTCTAAAAACTCGCTAATGTCTTGACCGACACAAACCACATTGTGATACACCATTCAAACACACACACAAGGACTGGATAGCAATGAAATAGACTCACAATTCATTCCATGCCATGCATGCACACACACAAACAAGGACGACAAGCCGAGTGCAAGCCATAGGGTTGCACCAACACGTACGGCTTCGATTTTCTTGGGGTCGACGTGAACTCCTTGAGCGCTCACTATGTGTCCTAGGAACTGGACCTTCTCAAGGGCGAATTCGCTCTTGGACAGTTTGACGTAGAACTGTTCTCGTCGAAGAATTTTGAAGATGCGTCGCAGGTGTTCGACGTGCTGCTTCATGTCGCGCAAATAGATGAGGATTTCGTCCAGGTACACCACCACGCACTCGGCCAAAAGTGGTCGTAGAATGTGGTTCATTTTGGCTTGGAACGTTGCCGGTGCATTGGTGAGTCCGAACGGCATTACCAAATACTCGTACGATCCATACCGAGTTCGGAAAGCAGTTTTGTGGATAGAGTTGCCCGCCATCCGTATCTGCCAGTATCCGGACCGCAGATTTAATTCGGAAAATACCGTAGCTCCCCGAAGTTGGTCAAGCAGGTCATCGATTCGCGGTATCGGATATTTATTCATGATGGTCTGCTTGTTAAGAGCTCGGTAGTCGATGCACATGCGCAGGCTTTCGTCTGGTTTCGGTGTGAAGACTACTCGGGCTCCGTATGGCGAAGTGGATGGTCGGATGAGTCCTTTGGCTAGGAGATACTCGATCTATTTTTTCATGTTGGTCAGCTCCATAGGGCTGAGCCGATATGGTGCTCGGAAGGTTGGCTTCGAACCCGGTTCCTCCACGATCTCCTGTTGATGTGTGCGGCATGGCTGTAGCTCGTTCGGAAGATCGTCGGGAAGAATGTCTTGGAACTCCTTGATTCCTTGATCTTTCCCGGAGGTTCCGAGGTCTTTTCTCCGTCGTTCTCCACCTCTGTTGCTATCGCCACGAACCCGGTGTCGGTTCGCTTCACGTCCTTCTCGAATCGTGCGAGTGTCTCGACTGGGATATCTCCTGTATCGTCCCAGTTGGGTAGCTGTACTCTCCGTCCATTGTTGTAGATGCTTGCGCTGCGGTTCACCCAGTTGATCTCGGGGTTGAATCTTTTCACGAAGTCTCACCCGAAGATCAAGTCAAGCCCTTTGATGTTGGTGATGGGGAGTGCAGGTCTCCAGCGCAGTGGCCCGATTTGTAGGTGTAGCACTGCTTCGCCGTATTCTGGTAACTTGCTGCCATCCACCATCGTTGCAGAGAATCCTGAAGGCTTGTACTCTTCCCGAAGTCGGTCGATTACTGCCTTGTTGCAGACGGTGTGTGACGCTCCACTATCCACGAGTGCTTGGAGGCGTCGTCCTTTGCAGATGACCTCGAGCATGAGGGGCGGGCGTTGTTCAGAGTACCCAAAGATAGTCTCATTGATTGGGTCATAGGGTACATCCCAATATTCCGTACACACCTTTGTGTTGCTATCTACTCCTGAGCTGGCAGCTGGCCGAGGCTGCTTGGAGAACGGCTCTTCTCCAAGGCCCGGAGTTTCCTTGACAACTGTGCGCGTCATTGATGCCGAAGAACTGGATGCATCCATAGGAGGAGTTCAGGGTTTGTGCTGCTTCTTGTAGACCCCCAGCTTCCTCTTGAGCTGCCTCAGCTCCACCGACGCCTTCCCTAGGGAACGGGTGGTCGTTGTGGGCTGGTGTTGGGAGAGGACGTTGACTCCGTGGAAAGGTCGGCTTCTTTCCACACTCCATAAAATTTTCCCCAATTTGTCCGGTACCGGTTTAATCTCCATAGCTTTTTGCTTCTTTTGGAGTCCCTCTCGAAATTTCTCCAAGGCTCTAGCTCCTCGAAAATCATAAGTTTTCATTAAAGCATCTTTGTAAGATAATTTTAATGAATCCTTACAATTCCTTGGGTCTTCAAGGAGTTTCCTCGTCTCGGCAGAGTCTTTTTTCGCGGAGTCGTATTTTTCCTCGGCGATTTTCCCTGGCAAAGACTGGTCGTGGGGTGGAGATTTCCCCCCATCATTTCCTCCTCCTCGCGTCGAATCAGCTTCGTCGAAGTCGATTTTCCGGGAATCCCGCGGCCGCTTCTGGAGCTTTTCTATTTCACCAGCTAGATCCGCAGTCACTGGCGAGTCCCCTTTTTTGGCTTCTGATTGGCCGAAGGATTTCTGCCACTGTTGCGTGCCCGATACTAAGCGCGTGCGGTTTTCATTTTGTTGAAGTCGAAGATTCGATGACCTGGCACCCCGCAAAAATCACACGTGTAGTTGGTGTTTTTCGGACGTGGCCGCCACTCAAATCTGTCGACTTCCATCGGGTTGGCGAATGTGGTGTGAGCCGAGCGGTCGCCCTATCGCGTACTGCCGACATGCGTCCGTCGTGTCCGGGCGTTGACCATGTCGAAGCGCTCCGCTGCCGAAAGGACGTCACTGTAGCTCGCGTAGTTTGTCGCTGCCACTTGTCGTTTGACTTCGGTCTTCAGCCCGGCGAGGTACGACTGTACTTTTTCCACTTCGGTCATATCGGGAATGCGGTTATGAAATTCCTCCATCTGCTGCGTGTACTGTGCTACACTCCCGAACTATCGATGGCGACGATTTTTTTCCCGAGCAAGGAAACTCGAATTTATCGGCTCGAATCGTTTCAGCAGGTCAGCGCGGAACTGCTGCCACGTGGCTTCACCGTGGATGAAGGTACTGTTGCCGCCAATCCACTCGAGTACCGGCCCTCGCATCAGTGTCGCCGCGAGTCGTACGCATTGACCGTCCCAGACTGGTGAGCTCCATCCGACGGCTGCGAAGTAGATCTCCATCCCGGCGATCCATCTGCGGACGTTGGAGTTTCGATCGCTCGGATCGAACGGCTCAGGTGGGCGCGGTTTCAGAGCCTCGAGAAACTGCTGCGACTGCTACGTCGTCGCTGTTGTCGAGTCGTGCTGCGCTCCGGCGAATCGAGTTACTTGCTCGAACTCGTTTCCCCATGCTTCGCGATCCGCTCGCATCTCCTCCTGAAGGGCTGCGATGCGCGCGAAGAGCTGCTGGGTAACTTCGGCGTTGTCAAGGGTTGCCATCTTGTTCAAAACACGCGCGGAAGGGGTAATTCGAAAGAAGGCGGAGCTGGTGCTTACCAGAATCAGCGTCGAATTGGTCGCCCCCAACGGTTTTTCGAGTCAGGATCCCCGCAGCTGCTGCTTAGCTTAGTGCGGCCGAGTGAGAAAAGCTCTGATTACCAAGTGTCACGGGATCGAATGTCTCGAGGAAAGGTTGCACTATCGATCAGTACAAGGCACTTTTATACTTCCAAATTGCATCAGGTAACCAGGTTTATCTTATCCTAAGGGAATAGCCCCTTCTAGAAGGTAGAATCACCCTGCGTATAGCCACGCGAGGCAATTGGCTTTAAGGGATTACGGCTCGATTACGCCAGATAGCGCTCCAGTACATCCCAAGCTTGGTCGGTGATATAATTATAATAACAGGATAAACCAAAGGTTATTGGAAAATGGGGAATAGGAAACCAAATGAGATGAGATAAAAAGAGGAATGAAAATAAGAAGGAAAGAGAAGAAGGATCAAGTGGTGTAACGGGGTCGTACTCTCACACATCGGGCATGGGGCTAGTGCTAGGAGGACGTAGACCAGTGGTCCTTACCAGGCACACAGACGCTTCTTGGGCAGACGACGCCAAGACTCTCAGGTCCTCCCAGGGCTACTGGTTTAGCCTTCGTGCAGGTGCTGTTTCGTGGAGGTCCACCCTCTCATCGTCTGTTGCCCAGTCTAGGTGTGAGGCTGAGATCTACGCCGGTGCCATGACGGCGCAGGAACTCCATTGGCTGACCTTCTTGCTCACTGACTTAGGTGAGCGGCCTAGCTTTGCCTCGTTCTTGTACGCTGACAACATGGCCATGATCCTCCTGTGTCAGGACCCCAGACTCGAGGGCAGAGCAAAGCACATCCGGTACTTCCTCCTGCGTGAGCTACAGCAGCGTCGCCAGGCCCGCGTAATACACTTGGCTTCCGGTTCCAACACAGCTGATGTCTTTACGAAGGCACTTGCGCCTAAAGATCATCAGCGGCACTGCGTACAAAGTGGTCTCATTCCTATAGCACCTCATTTGCTAGGACCTTGGTTGTGTGTAACTCTTTATGTATTGTCCTGACTGGTGTCATAGGATCGAATGTGTCGAGGAAAGGTTTGCTCAATGTTGCACTATCAATCAGTACAAGGTGCTTTTATACTTCCAGAGTACATCAGGTAACCAGGTTTATCCTATCCAAAGGGAATAGACCCTTCTAGAAATAGAATCACCTTGGGTATAGCCACGCGAGGCTATTGGCTTTACGGGATTACGGCAGGATTTCGCTAGATATAGCGCGCCAGTACATCCCTAGCCTGGTCGGTGATATGATCATAATACCAGGATAAACCAAAGGATAATGGAAAAGGAGGAATAGGAAACCAAATGAGATGAGATAAAGACCAAATGAATCAGGATAAAAAGAGGAATGAAATAGAAAGGAAATATGGAAAGGGGAAATTGGTGTAATGGTGTCGTACTCTCACAACAGGCCTTGTGGCTTTCGCCCAGTGGCTGGACTAGTAGTGCCGCCTTGGTCTTTTTCTTGCCTTGTTTGTACTCTTTTGATTGGTCTTTAGACCCCTGCCTCAGAGGCTGGACTAGTAGTGCCGCCCTGAGCTGCTTGTCTCTCACCAGGCTCTGCCCCTATCTAGTATAGGGGGTGTGTCAAACATATGTGTGTATGTTTAGTTGACTACATAGGTTCATGCCATAGAGAGTACAACCCACTAGCTATATACCCCTGTACATTCTCATTCTATAACATAATTCTAACTATGAGTTTCCAAGCTTCCAAAGGAACTCCTTCGCAACTCCAAAAATTCGGTCTGGCAGTCAGACGAGTATTTTTTTTCAGGGTCCCATTTCTCGCGTCTGCTGCAGTCGACGAAAAATTGAGCAATTGTGGCTAAGTCCTCAACCCAATGCAGTAATAAAGGCACCAACGCGCTATAAATCGACTTCGCAACATTTTTGGCACTTCAGAATTCACCCTGAGGCCATAGTATAAAAGTGGAAAACTACCCTGAGGAATCAGTTTGAGCATAGGCAACCAACCCTGGCTGCTACACGTTTTTGGGGGCGCCAACCCTGAGTGGTCAAGATGCCTAAAATCCTATTTGAGGCCCTGGTATAGCTATAAGAATGAAGAGAAAATTTGAGCTGCCTTCCACAACCAAGGTTTGCTCGTAGAATGCAACCACATCTTACACATACCGTAATATCCCGTCATGATTACCCCCTTGAAAAAGGGACCCTGGGTCTTCTTTTTCGAGACCATGGGTCTTAATATCGTAAAGGGATTGTGAGGACCCACTGTTTGGGGTAAATCATTTGAGGACCCCTGAATCCTCTCAAGAGTGTATTTGTACTCGTTTTTAGTTCCGGATTTTGGTCACGTGTTCGAAGCGCCCCCGTATGCTTGTGCACCTAGCTGTAAAAATGCCTTCGCGTTGTGTCAGCACAAGGGGTTCCTACAGTCGGCCTACAGAAAATTGTGTCAAACATATGCATAACTCATGTTTGTATAGACTGTATAGGGTCGCCTCTTAGAGGGTACAACACTCTTAGGTGTATACCCTTTTACTCTCTCTCTATTCATCACTTCTTCAGTTCTAAGATGGTATCAGCAGTAGGTAGGTCCCCCCGCCCGCCCACGCTTCCGCCCTAGGACCTACCCCCGTCCGTCGCGCCCCCTAGGTCCCGTCGCGTCACCTAGGACCAGTCGCGCCCCCCCCTGGCCCCCGTCGCGCCCCCTGTGCCCCGTCGCGCCCCCTGGGCCCCGTCGCGCCTCCCCTGGGCCCGTCGCGCCCCCCTGGGCCCCGTCGCGCCCCCCTGGGCCCGTCGCGGCCCCCCTAGCACCCGTCACGCCCCTCCTGGGCCCCCCGTTTGTGCCTCCTAGCCCGTCGCGCCTCTCCTAGCCCGTCGCGCCTCCTAGCCCGTCGCGCCTCTCCTAGACCGTCCCAGCCAGCCCCGTGACCGTCCCAGCCGGCCCCACGCCCGTCCCAGCCGGCCCCGCGACCGTCCCAGCCAGCCCCGCAACCGTCCCAGCCAGCCCCGCGATCGTCCCAGCCGGCCCCGCGACCGTCCCAGCCGGCCCCGCGATCGTCCCAGCCGGCCCCGCGCCCGTCCCAGCCGGCCCCGCAACCGTCCCAGCCGGCCCTGCGACCGTCCCAGCCGGCCCCGCGACCGTCCCAGCCGGCCCCGCGATCGTCCCAGCCAGCCTCGCGACCGTCTCAGCCGCCCCCGCGACCGTCCCAGCAGGCCCCGCGACCGTCCCAGCCGGCCCCGCGATCGTCCCAGCCAGCCCCGCGACCGTCCCAGCCGGCCCCGCGATCATCCCAGCCAGCCCCGCGACCGTCCCAGCCGGACCCGCGATCATCCCAGCCGGCCCCGCGACCGTCCCAGCCGGCCCCGCGACCGTCCCAGCCGGCTCCGCGATCGTCCCAGCCGGCCCCGCGACCGTCCCAGCCGGCCCCGCGACCGTCCCAGCAGGCCCCGCGATCGTCCCAGCCGGCCCCGCGACCGTCCCAGCCGGCCCCGTGCCCCTCTCAACCGGCCCTGCTTCTGTTCCAGCCGGCCCCGCGACCATCCCAGCCGGCCCCTCGTGCCCGTCCAAGCCGCCCTTGCACCCGTCCCAGCCGGCCCCGCGCCTGTCCCAGCCGGCCCGCGCCCGTCCCAGCCGGCCCCGCGCCTGTCCCAGCCGGCCCCGCGCCGTTCCAGCCAGCCCCGCGCCCGTCCCTGCCGGTCCCGCGCCCGTCCCAGCCGGCTCCCGCGCTCGTCCCGGCCGGCCCCGCGTCGACTTCCGGCCCTTCCTCGCCCGGCCCTACGACCGTCCGATCTGCACTCTCCCTGGTACGGTTCTCCACCACCTTTCACCGCACTGTACTGCACTGCACCGCACCGCACCGCACTGCACCGCACTGCACCGCGCTGCACCGCACAGCACCGCACTACACCGCATTGCACCGCACAGCACCGCACTGTACCGCACTGCACCGCACTGCACCGCACTGCACCACCTTGCACCGCACTGCACTGCGCTGCACCGCCCTGTATCACACTGCACCGCCTAGCACTGCCCTGCACTGCACTGTTCCTGATGGCGGCGGAGCTTCGCTTCGACGTTGAAGGCCAGCCTCTTGAGTTCGAGGCGTGGCTTGCTGACCTCCGCCGCCACCTCACTGGCCAGCGGCAGGATGGTCACTTGCTGTCGGCACACCTTGATGGTACGCTTCCCTGCCCAGACCCTCCTGCTGTGCTGCCTGTTGACCCCACATCCGCTGAGCGCGAGTCTGCTACCGCTGCTGCCCTTGCTCGCTCTGTCTGGCTTTCCCGAGACGCTGTCGCGCAACTTGCCATTAGCAATGCCCTACCCCTGTCTGAGCGTCCCCGCTTTAGGTCTATCACTACCGCTCAGGCCTTCTTAGATGCTGTCATCAAGCGCTATTCCACCCCGCCTGCTGCATCCGTGGGTCGCCTGATCCTCCCGATGCTCTTTCCTGACCTTGCGTCTTTCCCCACATTCGGGGACCAAGCTGCCCACCTGCGCACTATCGATGAGACTTGGCGCGCTGCTTGCACTGACGCACAGCTTAGAGCCCACCAGCCGCCCATGACCTCTACCCTCTACCTGCTTGCCACCCGCCTCCCTGATTGCCTTGCCGCCGCTCGCGAACAGTTCCTTAGCATTCACCCTGGTGAACTCACCCTCACCGACTTTGTAGACACCTTGACTGTGATTGAGACCCGACACCGCTCTATCGCACAGGCGAGCGGTACTGTGCCGGTCCCTATCTTTCAAGGTTCTGCCCCTTCTCAGTGCACCTTCTCCGATGGTTCTGCCGCTGTGGCTGAGACCGCTGCCGCAGCGCAGTTCCGTCCGGGGAAGGGCCGCCGCCCCAAGGCTTGGCGCGGCGGGGGAGGAGGGGGTGCCGGTGGAGGTGGAGGTGGAGGCGGGCCGTTTGGTGCTGGAGCGGACACGGGCACCCCACCCGCTCCAGCTGAGCAGCCGCCTCCACCGTCGCAGCAGCAGCAGCCGTCGCAGCAGCAGCAGCAACAGCCGTCGCAGCAACCGCAGCCACCGCAGCCGCAGCAGTCGCAGCAGCCGAGGCAGGCGAGTGCCCTCCCGCCCGTGTGGCCTGGAGCTGGTGGTGGCCGTGCGCGTGGTGGTGGGTCGGGTCGTGGTTCCGGAGGCGTGCGCTGTCAGTACCAGATCCAGACCGGTCCTCGCCGCGGCTTTGTTTGCGGTAAGATCGGTCATTCCAGTCCTCGCTGTTTTCGTCAATTGGACGACCTGTTCCGTCAGCGCTTCGGCCCGTCGCCCGACCTCCCCGACTGGCACAGTTTGCTTAGTCGTAGGGTTCAGATTTTTGACTTGGACATGGATGCCATTGTAGCCGCCCTGCATGTAATGTATGCTGATGACTCTAGTGTGCTTCCCTCTTATTACCCCATGTTGCCTAGTGTAGGTGTGCCTAGCTTAGACCCCCCTGTTGCGTCAGGCGTAGGATCTCCTGCTTTGTTTAGCCTCAATGCTTCCGCCGCTTCTCCGCCGCCAGACGCCACTGCTGCGCTTTCCTTCACCTTGGACTCTGGCGCTTCCCGGTGTTTCTTCCGCGACTCCACTACGCTGACGCCGCTTCCTCTTCCTGCTGCAGTTTCTCTTGCTGACCCCTCTGGCGGTCCGGTAGTCGCCCGCAGTTCCACCACCCTTCCCTGTCCGGCGGTTCCTTCGGGCTCTCTCACAGGTCTGCATATCCCCTCGTTCTCCAGGAACCTAGTTGGTGTCGGCTGCCTCCAGGACCTTGGCATCACCACTACGTTCCCTGGTCACGAGCGGTATGCTATCTGTACCGAGGCCGCCACTGGTGCCCCCCTTACCACGTTCCCCCAGGACCCGGTGTCCGGCCTGTTCACCCTTGACACCGTGACCCTCCCGGCAGGGACGCCTCCCCAGGTGGCTGCGTCTACCCCGGTTGCTGCTGCTTGCTCTTGTCGGTCCCTCACCCACCCGACTCTCTTGTGGCACCACTGCCTAGGTCACCCTGCGCTCTCGCGTCTGCGTCACATGTCCCAGCACGGTCTCGTCCTTGGTCTCCCCGGTTCGTTCCCCGAGTTTCCCTCCTCCCCCGCCCCACCGTGCACGCCTTGCGTCGAGGGCCGGCTTCGCCGTGCCCCTCAATCCTCCTCGTTTCCCCCTACCGCCGCGCCGTTGCAGACCCTGCACATGGACGTCTGGGGCCCCGCCCCCGTCCATGGGCCACGTCGCGAACGCTACTTCCTTGTGCTTGTCGACGACTTCACGCGCTACACCACAGTCTTTCCCCTGGAGCGGAAGGCCGACGTGCCTGCCGCCCTCATCCCCTGGCTTGTTGCTGCGCGTGTCCGCCGTGGTCTCCCTGTCTTGTGTCTTCACTCCGACCGTGGTGGCGAGTTTGCCTCAGGTGTCCTTGGTCGCTTCTGTCGTGCGGAGGGCATCACCCAGACGTTCACCTAGCCGGACTCCCCGCAGCAGAATGGGGTCGCTGAGCGACGCATCGGTTTGGTCATAGAGGTGGCTCATACCTCCATGATCCACGCTGGTGCACCCCATTTTCTGTGGCCGTTCGCGGTTTGCTACGCCGCTTACCAGCTTAACCTGTGGCCGCCCCCTCAGCAGCCGCAGGTTTCGCCGACCCTACTCTGGACTGGGTCTCCGGGTGACGCGTCTGCATTCCATGTCTGGGGCTGCCTTGCCCACGTTCGTGCCTCTGGCACGGACAAGCTCACTGCCCGCACCCTTCCCTGTGTCTTCCTCGGTTTTCCCCTTGACGCGTCCGACTGGCATTTCTATCACCCACCGTCCCACCGGTTCTTTCACTCCCGTGACGTCACCTTTGACGAGTCAGTCTCCTTCTACCGCCGCTTCCCCCACAGCGGTCCCCCAGTTACTCCCCCCCTGTTCCTGGTCACTCCTTCCCCGGTGGTCCCTGCCCCTCCCCCTCCCCCTCCCCGTCCTGCCCCCTCTGGTGTGTCTCACGTTACCCGCCTCTCGTCGGTTGTCCCGGTCGAGGAGTCTTCTGACTCTGGTAGTCCTCCGGCGCGGTCCTTGCCGTCTATTGCTCCCCCGGTGTCTCCTCCTCCACCGCCTCTACAGCTGCTGTCGCCGCCGTTGCTGCAGCCGTCGTCTCCGCCGCAGCCGCCGTCGCAGCCGTCGTCGCAGCCGCCGCCGCCGCTGTCATCGCCACAGCAGTTCGTGGACTCTGGGGGTGCGGGCGTTAAGGAGGGTACTAGTCCCGGGGCTCCTGTCGTGGCTTGTCCCGGCGGGCCTGGGGGTGGTCCCGGTGCTGGCAGGGTTTCGCGTTCTGGGGGTGTCCCTCCTGGGGGTGACGGCATGGAGTGGTTCGGAGGTAGCCGAGGAGCAGCTTGCGGCCCTGGTGTTGGTGTTGTGTCGCCGCAGCAGCAGTCCCCGCCGGTGTCCGCCCTTCGCCTGCTCGGCCTTCCGTCCCCTAACTCTGCGTCTGTTCCTCTTCCGCCGTCCCCTCCTCTTCCTGTCTACGGCCCTGTGTTCCCTCCATCGGACTCGTCCCTGGCTCGTCTTCCCCCTCGTTCCCCTCCTGTGTCCCCCCCTCTATCTCCTGACCCGACGCCTCCGTCTCACGTCTGGTCTCGCCGTCCCTCCCGTGCTCGTCCTGTCTCCCCTATCGCCCGCTCTCACCCTATGTTGCTCCGTTCCCACGCGTCTCGTCCTTTCCTCCTACCGTCGCCTCCTCCGTTGTCTCTTGCCGTTGCGCCTCCTCCCCTCTCTGACTACTTTCGAGCTGCTCGCCCTCTTGTTCCTCGGGTCCTTGCCTCTCTCGTTACCGACCCGTCAATTCCGGGGTCGAGTCTTGATGCCCTTGTCGCTGCGGTCGCTGACTTCGCCTCTACCCGTCGCCTTGACTACGCCACCGCTCTGGTCTGCGACCCTGCCTGTCCTCCGTCTGTCGGGGGTGCTCGTGCCCTCGGCAGTGACGCCCTGGAGGACGGCCAGTTTGAGCTTGCTTTCCTGTCCGAGGCTGCTCCCCATCTCTGTTCCATGCTGCTAGTCCCCGAGGGTGACCCAGACGCTTTCGACATCCCGACCCCTCGCACTTACGCTGAGGCGGTCTCGGGACCCAAGGCCTCTCTGTGGATAGCTGCCATGGAGCAAGAGATGGCATCTTGGAGATCCACCGGCACCTTCGTCGACGCAGTTCCCCCACCTGGGGTGAACGTAGTCGATGGCCGCTGGCTCCTCAAGGTGAAGCGCCCTCCTGGAGAGCCGCCTGTGTTCAAGGCGCGCTACATGGCTAGAGGCTTCAGTCAGCGTGAGGGGGTGGACTTCTTCCAGACCTTCGCTCCGACCCTGAAGATGACTACTCTTCGGGTTCTGCTGCACCTAGCAGCTCAGCGTGACTACGAGCTTCACTCCCTCGACTTCTCCACTGCCTTTCTTCAGGGCAGCCTACTCGAGCAGGTCTACCTGCATCGCCCTCAGGGCTTTACTGGCACCTTCCCTCCGGGGACCCAGTGGCTCCTGCGGCATCCCGTCTATGGCCTGCGGCAGGCTGCCCGTGAGTGGCACGACACATTGCATGCTACCCTTGCCGACCTGCAGTTCTTTCCGTCCTCCGCAAACCCCTCACTCTTCGTTCGTGCTGGCCAGACTCCGTTCTACATCCTTGTCTACGTAGACGACCTGATCTTTGCCACAGCAGACAGGGACGCACTGGCCTCCGTGAAGGCAGAGCTGCTGAAGAGACACACCTGCTCTGACCTTGGAGAACTGCGCCGCTACCTTGGCTTGCAGATCTCCAGGGTTAGAGCCGCACGCACCATCACCTTGACTCAGTCACACTTGGTGCGCCAGGTCCTTCAGAGGTTCGGCCTTCAGTTCTACTCTGCACAGCCAACCCCTCTTCCTCTGGACCACAGACTCTCAGCTCCAGTTCCTGATGAGTCTGTAGAGCCCAGTGGTCCTTACGCTGAGCTGGTGGGTTGCCTCATGTACCTGATGACTTGCACTCGCCCAGATCTCGCATACCCTCTCAGCATCCTGGCTCGCTTTGTGGCCACAAGCAGACACCGTTCGCAGCACTGGTCTGCCGCTAAGAGGGTTTTGCGTTATCTTGCAAGTACATCGGGCATGGGGTTAGTGCTAGGAGGACACAGGCCAGTGGTCCTTACTGAACACATAGACACTTCTTGGGTAGACGACGCCGAGACTCTCAGGTCTTCCCAGGGCTACTGCTTTAGCCTTGGTTCAGGTACCCGTTCCTTGTCTGTTGCCCAGTCTAGCTGTGAGGCCGAGATCTATGCTGGTGCCATGGCGGCACAGGAGCTCCGCTGGCTGACCTTCTTGCTCACTGACTTAGGTGAGCGGCCTACCTCTGTACCAGTCATGTACGCTGACAACAGGGCCATGATCCTCCTGTGTCAGGAGCCTCGACTTGAGGGCAGAGCGAAGCATATTCAGCTGCGGTACTTCCTTATGCGCGAGCTACAGCAGCGCCGCCAGGCTCGCGTAGTACACTTGGCCTCCGGTGCCAACACAGCTGATATCTTTACAAAGGCGCTTGCGCCTAAAGATCATCAGCGGCACTGTATACAGCTCGGTCTAGTTCCTGTAGCCTCTCACTTGCTAGGACCTTGACCCTGTACTGTCCTATATATATCTGTACATGTACTCAGACTGGACTTGTGTCCTCTCCCAGTGGCTGGACTAGTAGTGCCGCCCTGGTCATGTTCTTGTCTTGCCTAACTCCTTTTGACTGGTCTTTAGACCCTTGCCTCAGTGGCTGGACTAGTAGTGCCGCCCTGAGCTGCTTGTTTAGGATTTGCGCCTATGCAGTCTAGGGGGTGTGTCAAACATATGCATAACTCATGTTTGTATAGACTGTATAGGGTCGCCTCTTAGAGGGTACAACACTCTTAGGTATATATCCTTGTACTCTCTCTCTATTCATCATTTCTTCAGTTCTAAGAAATTGACCACAGCAGGAATTTGACTCCGAGACTACGACAGGCTGGGGACGAGAATCCGCTGGTCCCCCTCAGTAATAGGTTATCACTTAAGTGTACATACCAAAAACTATCTCGTAAGTAAAAAATAAGTGTCTATGGGTCTTAAAGCGAGAGGTCAAAATAGTTTGGGCCCAACTAGAAAGAGGGGTCACTGTTACAACCTCCCACACTGATTAATTCATAACAGCTGGTATCAGAGCCCCGTTCCTGCCCGCTTAGTCTTCCGTAGAGTAGTCCAATGATATCGGGAGAGGACCCGACAGAATAGAGGGTTGGCCAGCGGTTGGTAGGCAAGCTCGTTAAAGCTCCTCCAACTAAAAGCGTGTGCACCCTCAGATCTGTCCAGTAAAATTTCCAGCATGACTAGCATGCCGGAAACCTCTGCCCGTCGTTGTGTGAGGAACGTGACTCAGGAGGAGTTTGACGAGTTGCACGCCAGGGCAGCTACAGAAACGGCACTGCAGGCCCAGCTTCAACAACTTGCGGACAAATTCGAGTCGCTGGGAAGCGAAGTTCAGATGCGGCGCAACGAAAACTCGTCACTTCACCAGACGCGGGGTGAAACGCATCAGAGGCAGCCTGTTACCCGAGAGGATGATGATGCGAGCGAAGCGAGGGTGTTGGCGACACCTGAAGTAGTTGAAGAAGTCCACAGCGAGCCTCGGGCGGCCATTAAAATCAAGCCCCCGATGCCCCCACCAATCAACCCGACTGACAGGACAACTACAGTGAGTGGGTGGCTATTCGTCATGGAAAACTTCTTCACGGCAGCAAGTATCAATGACAATGGATCACGTGTCAACTTGGCTGTGTCGCTGCTGAGGGGACCAGCATTCGATTGGTGGCGCATGCATCTAGACGAGGAAGGAGCTCCGGGAGGGAATCGACAGGTGGCAGATGGGGAGATGAGTTCTTCAACGGCGAGGGCAGAACCAATCTTTGGGTCGGCCACGATCTGCACGTGGAAAGCGTGGGGCGAAGCGTTGAAGGGCACATTCAAGCACATATCCATGCGTGAAAATGCTCGCACAAAGCTTCGGATGTGGAGACAGTTGGGCCCTGTCCAAGAATACACGGCGTCGTTTCTGGCACTTTGCGACCGAATCGGAGGGATCAGGGAGGACGAGAAAAATTATCGCTACGTGGGTGGACTCAAGCCGGAGATTCAACAAGAAATCGTCCTGCAAGCCCTGACTGTCACAGGATCGAATGTGTCGAGGAAAGGTTGCACTATCGACTGATACAAGGTGCTTTTATACTTCCAAAGTACATCAGGTAACCAGGTTGATCTTATCCCAAGGGAATAGACCCTTCTAGAAAATAGAATCACCCTGCGTATAGCCACGCAAGGCTATTGGTTTTAAGGGATTACGGCGGGATTACGCTAGATATAGCGTACCAGTACATCCCGAGCCTGGTCGGTGATATAATGATAATAACAGGATAGACCAAAGGTTTATGGAAAAGAAGGAATAGGAATCTAAATGGGATGAGATAAAGGCCAAACGAATCCGGATAAAAAGTGGAATGAAATGGAAAAGAAGAAAGGAATGGAACGGGGTCGTACTCTCACACTTCCCCCCCTCAAAGCTGGGTGGTAGACGTAACGCCCTGCTTGACAAGGTAGTCGCGAAGAGGACGACGAGTGTGATCCATCTCAAATCCAGAAACCCAACTATCCTCTAAAGGATCATAACCCTTCCAACGGATGAGAAGCCCCACGGTGCCATTCCGTCGACGGCGGTGAGCAAGCATGGATTCAACCTCGTACTCGGGTTCATTATGGAGGAGGACGGGCGGCGGCAGCGGCGGTTGGCGTCCAGAGAAGACCGTGTTGGGATCTCGGTAGGGCTTCAAGAGTTGGACATGGAAGGCGTTGTGAATCTTTCGGGTAGCTGGCAGGTGTAAGCGGAAGGTAGTAGGAGTGACCTGTGCTTCAACGAGAAAAGGCTCGCAGAAGCGAGGTCGCAGTTTGGATGAGAGATGGCTGATGTCAAGATTGCGTGTGTCGAGTAGTACTCGGTCTCCCACGGTGATGGTGTGGCCTGTGCGGTGGTGATCGGCTTGGCGCTTCTATTATTGCTGAATGTCGAGAAGGCGCTTGTGGGTCCGATCCCAAAGTTTGTGCATGGTCGTGATGAAATCATGAGGGGGTTGGACTGTGGCTGGTATGGTTGGCTGTTGAGGTGTGAGTGGGTGGCGTCCGTAACAGAGGAAGAACGGTGTCTGTCCAGTAGCGGCGTGAGTAGCATTGTTGTAGGCAAACTCTAGGATGGGCAGATGCAAGTCCCATTTGAAGATGTCGTCCTTGCAGGCTGCGCGGAGGAGTTGCTCCACAATTTGGTTGAGGCGCTCGGTCTGTCCATCTGTCTGCGGATGGTAGGCGGATGACATGGCGAGTTTGGTCACGAGCTGAGACATCATTTCCTTCCAGAATTTACTGGTGAACTTAGGGTCCCAGCCGGAGATGAGTGTGGTCGGAATACCATCTTGTGAGATGATGTAGCGAACAAAGAGTTGTGCTGTCTCCTCGGTGCGTGCCGTCGTGTGTGTGCGGATGAAGTGTCCCTTTTTGGAGAACTTGTCAATTACGACGAGGATCGCGTCATGACCTCTTGTGGTAGTTGGTAGCCCGGTGATGAAGTCTAGGCTTTCCACTTGCCATGGTTGTTCTGGGACAGGAAGAGGCTGTAGCAGACCCGCCTTTTTCTGCTTGCTGCTCTTCATCGGCTGACATGTAGTGCACGAGGTGACGAATTTCTGTACGTCATCTGCCATGTGCGGCCAGTAGTAGTGTTAGGCGATACTGGTGAGGGTCTTGTTGCTACCGAAGTGTCCCACGTACAGGAGGCCGTGGTATTCTTCGAGTAGTAACAGGCGCAATAGAGGGTAATTAGGTAACCAGATCTTCATTGATCCTTTCCGGTACGCGATGCCGTTTCCTCACTGTAGCAGATGTCGCTTTTCTGCCAAGGGAATTTCGGTGTCGATGGTATACTCGTGTGTGAAGAGTCCCTTGAGGAGTGGATTTATCCCTTCAACTTGGATAGCGCCAACATGTGCAGGCCGGCTAAGCGCGTCTGCTTTGTTTTTGTGGCCGGGCTTCTACACGATGTCATAGTGGAAGTGTGTCTCGAGGAAGTCAATCCACTGGACCTGCCGCCTGGAGAGGCTTGGTTGCGTCTTCAAATATTTTAGGCTGCAATGGTCGGTGTAGACTGTCGTCTTGCGTCCTTTGAGATAACATCTCCACGTTTTGAAGGTGATAATGATAGCAAGGGCCTCCTTGTCGTGTATCGGGTAGTTGAGTTCTGCTCCATGTAATATTTTGCTGAGGTAGGCAATTGGTTGCAGGCCATTCCCCTGGTCTTGCATCAAGACTGCTCCCACTGCCTGGTCGCTGGCGTCAGCTTCGATGACGTAGTCGCGTTCGGGGTCTGGCAAGATGAGTACGGGTGCGGACGTGAGTGCTTGTTTCAGCTGCTCCACGGCTTCCTGGTGTTGTGGCTCCCATTTATAGGGCGTGTTCTTCTTTAGCAGATTTGTGAGTGGCCTGGCGATCTACGCGTATTGTGGCACGAACTTGTTGTACTAGTTAGCAAAGCCAAGGAACTGCTGTAACTCCTTCTCGTTCTCGGGTGTCTTCCACGTACGCACGGCTTCGATTTTCTTGGGGTCGACGTGAACTCCTTGAGCGCTTACAATATGTCCGAGGAATTGGACCTTCTCGAGGGCGAAGTCGCTCTTGGATAGTTTGACGTAGAAGCGTTCTCGTCGAAGAATTTCGAAGGCTCGTCGTAGGTGCTCGACGTGTTGTTGCATGTCGCGCGAGTAGATGAGGATGTCGTCCAGGTACAGCACCACGCATTCGTCCAAGAGTGGGCGTAGGATATGATTCATCTTTGCTTGGAATGTTGCAGGTGTTATGTGATGTCATCGTATGCTATCACATTCTGTCTGCCTCCCATCCCATGTTTTCAACTTGCATGCGTGGTTTGAGCGTGTGCAAGAATTTGTGTGTGGGTTATGTTATGGAGTTTGGGAATGTGTTTTGTGTTATTTTTGTTTGAGCAGGTATTTGTGATGATAGATCTTGAGAAGATCTTTTCGATGCAACAAGAATCGCTTCAATCGGAGCAAGAACGCGAAAGCTATGAAGATTCAAAGTTCATGAGCTTGCGTTACAATTGCGGCGGTTACAAAGTGAAGTTGTGGGGTGACTCTATATGGAGTTGGGACCTTTGGGGTTGGGGAAATTCGTCCCTCTACTGTAGCAGCTGCAAAATTGGTTGGGAACCACCAAGCTTGGTTGGCAAGGGTGACCAACTTGGTTGGATTGGTTGGGAAGGGACAAATGTCAAAGATGGGGTTCCTATAGAGAGCGAATCTTTGTGCTTATGGGGTTTCCTTGGTTGGGGACTCTCTTGGGACCTTCCCTCTCATCCCTTTCTTCTATTCCAACCTTTCTCTTGCTCCTCTAATTCGTTGTGAGATTCTTGAACTTCAATTGAACTTTTGAGATTGAGTTAAGTTCTCCTCCTACAGCTTACCCCCTAATGCGTCGAAAGCCATAGCGTCGCGAATACTTCATCAATAAACGTGATTCAAATTGGGAACCGTAGCTGAGATTAAGAGCTACAACATGTCCAAGTTTCGCGACATTCCAAAATCTAGGTTTTTGTCGACGTCGTTTCTTGTGAAGACAACTTTTCTGTCCAGAATTTCGGATTTATGTTTTGAGGAATTCTAGCTCCTAAACACACCTAGACCCCGTCCTTAATACTAACAGCAGGTGCGTTGGTGAGTCCGAACGGCATAACCAAATACTCGTACGATCCGTACCGAGTTCGGAAGCAGTTTTGTGAACGGAATTGTCCGCCATTCTTATCTGCCAGTATCCGGACCGCAGATCTAGTTTTGAAAATACCGTAGCTCCCCGAAGCTGGTCAAGCAGGTCATCGATTCGTGGTATCGGATATTTGTTCTTGATGGTCTGCTTGTTGAGAGCTCGGTAGACGATGCACATGCGCTGGCTTCCATCCGGTTTCGGTGTGAAGAGTACTTGGGCACCGTATGGTGAAGTGGATGGTCGGATGAGTCCTTTGGCGAGGAGATACTCGATCTGCTTCTTCATGTCGGCTAGTTCTGTGGGGCTTAGCCGATATGGTGCTCGGAAGGTCGGTTTCGAACCTGGTTCCTCCATGATCTCGTGTTGGTGCATTCGCTATGGCGGTAGTTCATCCGGGAGGTCGTCGGGAAGAATGTATTGGAACTCCTTCAGTAAGTCCTTGGTTTTTTATGGAGGTTCCGAGGCTTTCTCTCCGTCGTTCTCCACCTCTGTTGCTATCGCCAGGAACTCGGTGTCGGTTCGTTTCACGTCCTTCTCGAATCTGGCGAGTGTCTCCATTGGGATATCTCCTGTATCGTCCCAGTTGGGTGACTGGACTCTCCTTCCTTTGTTGTAGATGCTTGTGGTGCAGTTTTCCCAGTTGATCTCGGGTTTGAATTTCTTGAGGAATTCTCGCCCGAAGATCAGGTCAAGCCCTTTTATGTTGGTGATGGGGTGGGCAGGTTTCCAGCGTAGTGGTCCGATTTGTATTTGTAGCACTGCTTTGCCGTACACTGGTAACTTGCTGTTGTCCACCATTGTTGCAGAAAACGCTGATGGCTTGTACTCTTCTCGAAGTTGGTCGATGGTTGCCTTGTCATATACGGTGAGCGATGCTCCGCTGTCCATGAGTGCTTGGAGGCGTCATCTTTTGCAGATGACCTCGAGCACGAGGGGCAGGCGTTGCTCGGAATACCCAAAGATAGTTTCATTGATTGGGTCATAGGGTACATCCCAATATTCATTGCTTCCTACTCTTGAGCTGGCAGCTGGCCGAGGCTGCTTGGAGAAAGGCTCTTCTCCTGGGCCCGGAGTTTCCGTGACGACTGTTCGTGTCGTTGACGAAGTTGCCGAGTTGGATGCATCCAAAGAAAAACGAGTTCGGGGTTTTCGCAGCTTCTTGTAGACCCCCAGCTTCCTTTTGAGCTGCTTCAGCTCCACCGACGTCTTCCCTGGGGAACGGGTAGTCGCTGTAAGCTGGTGTCGGGAGAGGACGTTGACTCCGTGGAAAGGTCGGCTTCTTTCCACACTCCTTAATTTGGTCCCCAAGTTCTCCGGTACCGGTACGATCTCCACAATTTTCTGCTTCTTCTGGAGTCCCTCCTGAAATTTCTCCAAGGCTCTAGCCCCTCGAAAATTACAAGTTTTCATTAAAGCATCTTTGTAAGATAACTTTAACGAATCCTTATAATTTCTTGGGTCTTCGAGGAGTTTCCCCGTCTTGGCAGAGTCCTTTCTCGTGGCTAGATATAGCGTACTAGTACATCCCGAGCCCGGTCGGTAATATAATGATAATAACAGGATAGACCAAAGGTTTTATGGAAAAGAAGGAATAGGAATCTAAATGGGATGAGATAAAGGCCAAATAAATCAGGATAAAAAGAGGAATGAAATGGAAAGGAGAAAGGAATGGAACTTGTTTGTACTCTCACACTGACGACCTTCAAGAAGATCGTTCGCATAGCAGACGCGCTGGACGCACGACGTGGACTCGCGAGAGCCGGTTTCCGGGAGGGAAATCGCTTTCGAGGCTAGCCCCAACTCACATCAATCAACGGCGTGGACGTGTTTGCAGCCCGGGTATTTTCGGGGACCTGCTTCCACTGCAACCAGTCGGGTCACATGGTGAGGGACTGCCCGCAGCTGAAGCGGAAATTACCTAACAACAAGAAGCAGTCGGGAAATGGAGATCATCAGTAGCAGATGGGCCACCTTCTGACTTGACTGCGTCGCCCGAATGCCAACACCCCCACCAGGTTATAGTGCCGATTTGGGCTATCGACCATTCCTGGCTGAATAAGAGGGGTGAATCTGTTGATCGCCCTGTGCTGGTTGAAGGGAGAGTTGGCGACACCCGCATAAAAATATTCGTTGATGGTGGGGCGAGCCACAGTTTGATGGATGTGACGAAGGCAAAATAGTTGCGACTGCTACTGTAGCGCTGAATGCTTGAAATCGACGCAAGGTTGGTCGATGGCACACCACTGGCCATTCAAGAGAGATATGGAAGCTATGAGTACACGGTTTATGCCTTTTGGCTTAACAAACGCACCTTCGACGTTCCAGTTGACAATGAACGAATTTTTTTGGCCGCTGCTTGATAAATGCGTCATCGTGTACCTCGACGACATCGTGATATACAGCACTACATGGGAACAGCATTTGAAGGATTTGGAAGCAGTTTTCTCTCTCCTGCAGCAGCACCGACTCATCACCAAAGGCTCTAAGTGCGAGTTTCTAAATCAAGAACTGGAGTTTTTGGGGCACGTTATTTCATTTGACGGCGCTAAAATCGACCCCAAGAAGATCGCAACAATTCAAGACTGGAAGCCGCCGCCTAATCTCCGCGAACTTTAAAGTTTCTTGGGGTTTGTGAATACCGTTCGCCGGTTCATTCCGAACATGGAGGGGGTAACTTCCCCTCTCACGGATCTCCTGAAGAAAGGCAAGCTTTATGAGTGGGGGGGAGAGCAGCAGGCTGCGTTCGAACAGCTCAAACTTTTCCTGACTACACCTCCGGTTCTTGGAATTGCAGATCCTCACCATCTGTTCGAGCTCATCACCGACGCTAGCGACCTGGCTGTTGGCGCAACACTGTTACAAGACTTCGGCAAAGGCCTTCAACCCATCGCCTACGAGTCACGAAAGCTAAATCCAGCCGAGGGAGATTATCCTGTCCATGACAAGGAGTTACTCGCCATCGTTCACACTTTCAAGGTCCATGACAAGGAGTTACCCGACGGGCGCTGACGTGACAGTCCGAACAGACCACAAATCGATATAGTTCATTCGCGTTCAACCGACACTAAATCCCCAACAGATCCGCTGGCTCAATTACCTCGAGTCAAACTTCCACTACAGATTCACCTACAAACAGGGGGGTTAGCAACATCGCCGACGCACTGACCCGCCTTTCAGTCCACACCGCCGCAGTCCTAATTACCCAAGCTAATCCGCTGCTAACTGGTCTATTCACCCACGGATACAGTACCGATCCATTCTTCACCACTAACAGTCATCCCCAACTGACAGTCAAGCAAGGGGCATGCTACCTAAAATCCGGTACCAATCGGATTTGGGTTCCCACCTACCGTACCCTACGCGAGCTACTGATACAGGAGGCACATGACTCGAACTTTCCGGGACAAAACTGCCCAATTACTGAGCTGTAATTATTACTCGCCGGACTTGCCGAAAGACATGCAGCAGTACGTCACCTCCTGCGTCACGTGTCAACGCATGAAGTCTTCACGACTTCGACCTGCGGGATTACTGCAGCCGCTCAAGCCACCCAGCCGACCCTGGCAACAAGTGACGATGGATTTCGTCACCGGCCTGCCAGCTGGTCCAAGCGGTAACGACACAATTCTCGTCGTCGTTGACTGGTTGACCAAGATGGCCCACTTCACCGCCTGCAAGATGACAATCACTGACGAGCAGACAGCGAAACTGTTCCTCACAAACATCGTGCGACTACACGACATCCCTTCAGCAATCATCGGCGATCGTGACCCACGGGTCACGTCCAACTTGTGGACAAAAACCTGGCAGCAATACGGCACACGTTTGCATCTGTCCACGGCGTACCACCCGCAATCGGAAGGCTAGACTGAGTGCACCAATCAGACGATGGAGCAGCTGATTCACACAACGTGCACAGACCCGGCCCAACAGGAAGAATCCCTTCCCTTGACCGAGTTTGCGTACAACAATGCCCCATTAGCCACAACTACTCAATCCCCGTTTTTCCTTAATTACGGGATAGACCCGACAACCCCGCTATCACCACCGATAGAAAATCCAGCACCAAGGTCGCAGCAGTTCGTCAAAAATCTCTGATAGTCTCAGCAAAAAGACGCCGATGCCATCCTCAAAGCCAACCAAGGGGATAAGCAGCAAGTTGACCGATGACGCCGAGACTTAACTCTTGCCCCTAGGCAATTGGTCCTGCTCGACACCAAAAATTTGGGAATTCCCCTCCCAAATAAACTACGACCAAGATTTTGTGGCCCATTCCGCATCATCCGCATGGTGACACCAGTCACCGCCCAGCTGCAACTACCGGTCGATTGGTGAATTCATGATTCATTCCACATCAGCCTCCTGCGACCATTCCTCCCGAATATGACTGATCTAGACCGTCAACACGTCAATTCTACGGTCAACCCAGTACCTGAGCCGACGATCGAGCTATTGAAGATTCTCGCTCATCGCGTACGAGGCCATCGAGACATGGCAGCCGTTAATTTCCTTGTCTTGGAACTCCTTCAGTAATTCCTTGATTTTTTGTGGAGGTTCCGAGGTCTTCTCCCCGTCGTCGTCCACCTTTGTTGGTATTTCCAGGAACTCGGTGTCAGTTTACTTCACGGCCTTCTCGAATCGTGCGAGTGTCTCCACTGCAATTTCTCCTCTGTTGTCCCAGTCGAGTAGCTGAACTCTCCTTCCATTGTTGTGGATGCATGCGGTGCGATTTACCCTGTTGATCTCGGAGTTGAATCTTTTTAGGAAGTCTCGCCCGAAGATCAAGTCAAGCCCTTTGATGTTGGTGATGGGGAGTGTAGGTCTCCAGCGCACTGCTTCGCTGTGTACTGGTAACTTGCTGCCCTCCACTATCGTTGCAGAGAATACTGAAGGCTTGTACTCTTCCCGAAGTCGGTCGATTACTGCCTTGTCGTAGACGGTGTGTGATGCTCTGCTGTCTACGAGTGCTTGGAGGCGTCATCCGTTGCAGATGACCTCGAGCACGAGGGGCGGGCGTTGCTCGGAGTACCCAAAGATAGTTTCATTGATAGGGTCATTGGGTACATCCCAATATTCCGTAAACACCATTTTGTTACTGTCTACTCCTGAGCTGGCAGCTGGCCAAGGCTGCTTGGAGAAAGGCTCTTCTCCAGGGCCCGGAGTTTCTTTGACGACTGTGCGCGTCATTGATGCCGAAGTTGCACAGCTGGATGCATCCGGAGGAGGAGTTCGGGGTTTATGCAGCCTTTTGTAGACCCCCAGCTTCCTTTTGAGCTGCTTCAGCTCCACCGGCGTCTTCCCTGGGGAACGCGGAGTCGTTGTGGGCTGGTGTCGAGAGACTACGTTGACTGCGTGGAAAGGTCGGCTTCTTTCCACACTCCTTAATTTTTTCCCCAAGTTTTCCGGTACCGATATGATCTCCACAAGTTTCTGCTTCTTCAGGAGTCGCTCCCGAATTTTCTCCAAGGCTCTAGCCCCTCGAGAATCATAAGTTTCATTAAAGCATCTTTATAAGATAACTTTAATGAATCCTTATAATTTCTTGGGTCCTCTCGGAGTTTCCCCGTCTCGGCAGAGCCCTTTTTCGCAGTGCTGCTCGGCGAAGAGCTGCTAGGTAACCTCGGCTTTGTCGAAGTTCGCCATCCTTTTCAAAACACGCGCGGAGGGGATAATTCAAAAAATGCAGAGGTAGTGCTTACCGGAATCGGCACCGAATTAGTCGCCCCCGGCGGTTTTTCGAGGCAGGTTTTCCCGCTGCTGCTGCTTTGTTGAGCGCGGCCGAGTGAGAAAGGCTCAGATTACCAAGTGTTACAGGATCAAATGTGTCAAGGAAAAGTTGCACTATCGATTGATACAAGGCGCTTTTATACTTCCATAGTACATCAGGCAACCAGGTTTATCCTATCCAGAGGGAATAGACCCTTCTAGAAATAGAATCACCCTACGTATAGCCACGCGAGGCTATTGGCTTAAGGGAGTGCAGTAGGATTACGCTAGATATAGCGCGCCAGTATATCCCGAGCCTGGTCGGTGATATAATCATAATAATAGGATAAACCAAAGGATAATGAAAAAGGAAGAATAGGAATCCAATTGAGATGAGATAAAAAGAGGAATGAGAGGGAAAGGAGATATAGAAAAGGGCAAGAGGTGTAACGGGGTCGTACTCTCACAACTGGGGCAGAGCTAGGCCGCTCACCTAAGTCTGTGAGCAAGAAGGTCAGCCAGCGGAGCTCTTGTACCGCCATGGCACCAGCGTAGATCTCAGCCTCACAGCTAGACTGGGCAACGGACGACGAGCGGGTGGACCTTCACGAGATAGCACTTGCACCAACGCTAAACCAGTAGCCCTGGGAGAACCTGAGAGTCTCGGCGTCGTCTGCCCAAGAAGCTTCTGTGTGCCCGGTAAGGACCACTGGTCAGCGTCCTCCTAGCACTAGCCCCGTGCCCAATGTACTTGCTAGATAACGCAAAACCCTATTAGCTGCAGACCAGTGCTGTGGTCAGTGTCTGCCGGAGGCCACAAAGCGGGCCAGGATGCTGAGAGGGTATGCGAGATTTGGACGAGTGCAAGTCATCAGGTACATGAGGCAACCCACCAGCTCTGCGTAAGGACCACTAGGCTCTACAGCCTCCTCCGGGACTGGAGCAGAGAGTCTGTGTTCTACTGGCAGAGGGGTGGGCGGTGCGGAAGAGATTTGAAGGCCGAACCTCTGAAGGACCTGGCGCACCAAGTGTGACTGTGTGAGAGTGATGGTGCGCGCTGCTCTGTCCCTGGAGATCTGCAAGCCAAGGTAGCGGCGCAGCTCTCCTAGGTCAGTGCAGGTATGTCTCCTCAGCAACTCGGCCTTCACAGAGGCCAGCGCATCTCTGTCTGCAGTAGCAAAGACCAGATCTTCTACGTAAACAAGGATGTTGTGAGAGTACGACCCCGTTACACCAATTTCTCCTTTCCATATTTCCTTTCTATTTCATTCCTCTTTTTATCCTGATTCATTTGGTCTTCATCTCATCTCATTTGGTTTCCTATTCCTCCTTTTCCATTATCCTTTGGTTTATCATGTTATTATAACTATATCCTCAACCAGGCTTGGGATGTACTAGCGCGCTATATCTAGCGTAATCCTGCCGTAATCCCTTAAAGCCAATAGCCTCGCATGGCTATACGCAGGGTGATTCTATTTCTAGAAGGATCTCTTCCCTTTGGATAGGATAAACCTGGTTACCTGATGTACCCTGGAAGTATAAAAGCACCTTGTACTGATTGATAGTGCAACATTGAGCAAACCTTTCCTCGACACATTCGATCCTGTGACAGATGTAGAACGAAGTCTGGCCGGAACGGACGAAGAGCGAGGGGTCCGCAGACGACGGCAAGAACTGCAGGTCAGCAAGTGTAGCATGCAGCGTGTCGTGCCACTCACGGGGCGCCTGGTGCAGGCCATAGACAGGGAGCGAGAGGAGCTACTCGGTACCAGGGGGGAAGGTACCAGAGAAGCCCTGGGGGCAGCGCAGGTAGACCTGCTCGTGTAGACTACCCTGGAGGAAAGCTGTGGAGAAGTCGAGTGAGTGCAGCTCGTAGTCATGCTGTGCTGCTACGTGTAGCAGTGCTCGAAGAGTATTCATCTTCGGGGTCGGGGCAAAGGTCTGAAAGAAGTCAACCCCCTCACGCTGAATGAAGCCACAAACAACGTAACGCGCCTTGAAGACAGGCGGCTCTCCAGG
Organism: Closterium sp. NIES-67; assembly: GCA_027943415.1. NCBI lineage: Eukaryota > Viridiplantae > Streptophyta > Zygnematophyceae > Desmidiales > Closteriaceae > Closterium > Closterium sp. NIES-67. The sequence continues at coordinate 278,247 of BQMB01001599.1, read as the reverse complement.
AGGGCGCTTCACCTTGAAGAGCTATCGGCCATCGACTACGCTCACCCCAGGTGGGGGAACTGCGTCGACGAAGGTACCGGTGCATCTCCAAGATGCCATCTCCTGCTCCATGGCAGCTATCCCCTGAGAGGCCCAGGGGCCTGAGGTGGCCTCAGCGTAGGTGAGAGGGGTCGGGATGTTAAGGGCGTTAGGGTCACCCTCAAGGACTAGCAGCATGGAACAGAGATGGGGAGTGGCCTCTGACAGGAAATCAAGCTCGTATTGTTTGTCCTCTGGGACGTCACTGCCTAGGGCAGCCACACCCTTGATGGACGGAGGGGAGGCATGGTCAGAGCAATGGCATCGTTAAGGCGACGGGTAGCGGCGAAGTCAGTGACAGCAGCAACAAGAGCCGAGAGACTCGAGACAGGAACGGATGGGTCGGTAACAAGAGAGGCAAGGACACGAGGAACAAGGGGACGGGCGGCACGAAGGAAGTCAAAATACGGAGGCGGGGCCACAGTGAGCGACAACGGAGGAGGGTACGGGAGGAGCGGAGGAGCACGAGACGTGTGGGAGCGAAGCAACATAGGATGAGAATGCAGAACAGGGGAGGTAGGACGAGTACGAGACGGACGACGAGCCCAGACGTGAGACGGAGGAGTCGGGTCAGGAGAGAGGGGAGGAGACACAGGAGGAGAACGAGGAGGGAATCAAGCCGGAGAAGAATCCATTGGAGGAAACACTGGGCCGTAGACCGGCAGAGGAGGAGGTGGTGGCGACCGAGGAGGCACCGGCGGGCGGCTAGGAGAAGGAAGGCCGAGGAGGCGAAGAGCGGACACCGGCAGCGACGGCGATGGCTGCTGCCCAACGCCAACACCAGAACCTCCAGCAGGAACACGGCTCCCTCCGAGAAGCCCCACGCCAGCACCCCCAAAACGGGAAACTGCTCCAGTACCCGCTCCGACATGCTACCCAGCACCCCCAGAACGCACAAACCCCAGCAGCGGTGATGACGGCGGCTGCGGCTGCGGCGGCGACGGCAGCTACGGAGGCGGCTGCGGCTGTCACAGCAACGTCGGTGACAGAGGAGGAGAGATCGGGGTTGGGATAGGCAAGGGAAGCGAATCCGCCGAGCCGCGAGAGTCAGCAGACCCCTCGGAAGGAACAACCGACGGGAGGGGAGTGACGTGAGACACACCACACGGGGCAGGGCTGGGAGGGGGAGGAACAAGGGCGATTGGGGGAGGGGGGGTAACCAAGAACTGGGGGGGAGTGACCAGGGGACCACGGTGGGGAAAGCGGTGGTTGAAGAAGATGGACTCCTCAAAGGTGACGTCGTGAGAGTGAAAGAAACGGTGACACGGCGGGTGGTAGAAGTGCCAGTCAGACGAGTCAAGGGGGAAACCTAGAAAGACACAGGGGACGGTGCGGGCTGTGAGCTTGTCCGTGCACGAGGCACGAACGTGAGAAAGGCAGCCCCAGACGTGGAACACAGACACGTCACCAGGAGACCCGGTCCAGAGGAGGGTCGGCGAAACTTGTGGCCGCTGAGGGTGCGGCCACGGGTTAAACTGGGCGGCGTAGCGAACGGCGAACGGCCACAGAAAATGGGGTGCACCGGCATGGATCATGGAGGTACGAGCCACCTCCATGACCAAACCGATGCGTCGCTCAGTGACCCAATTCTGCTGCGGGGAGTCCGGCAGGGTGTACGTCTGGGTGATGCCCTCCGCATGACAGAAGCGACCAAGGCATCCAGAGGCGAACTCGCCACCACGGTCGGAGTGAAGACGCAACACAGGGAGACCTCGGTGCACACGGGCAAAGACAAGCCACGGGATAAGAACGTCAGGCACATCGGCCTTCCGCTCCAAGGGAAACACGGTGGTGTAGCGAGTGTAGTCGTCGACAAGCACTAGGAAGTAACGCTCACGACGTGGCCCATGGACAGGGGCAGGGCTCTGGACGTCCACGTGCAGGGTTTGTAACGATGCGATGGTGAGGGGGAACGAGGAGGAGTGAGGGGCACGACGAAGCCAGCCCTCGACGCAGGGGGTTCATGGAGGCGCTGCCAAGGAGGGGAGCGCAGGGAACGACGCAGGAAGACCTAAGGCAAGACCGTGCTGAGACATGTGACGGAGACGTGTGAGGACGGTGTGACCTAGGCGGTGGTGCCACAGAAGCGACGGGTGAGTAAGCGACCGACACGAGCAAGCCGCAGCAACCTGGATAGATTCTGCCACCTGGGGGGGCGTCCCAACCAGGGGGGACGCGGTGTCCAGCGTGAACAGGCCAGACACCGGGTCCCGGGGGAACGTGGTGAGGGGGGCACCAGTGACGGTCTCGGTACAGACAGCGGACCTCTCGTGACCAGGGAACGTAGTGGTAATGCCGAGGCCCTGAAGACAGCCGACACCAACTAGATTTCGAGAGAACGAGGGGATGTGCAGGCCTGTAAGAGAGCCCGAAGGAACTGCCGAACAGAGGAGAGTGGTGGAACTACAGGCGACTACTGGACCTGAGGAAGGGTCTGCAAGGGTAACTGCGGCATGGACGGCAAGCGGTGTAAGCGTAGTGTGGTCCCAAAAGAAACACCAAGACATGCCAGAATCGAGAGTGAAGGAGAGCGCGGCAGTGGCGGCTGGGGGCGGAGGAGCTAGGGTAGAGCCAAGGCTAAACAAAGCAAAGGGTCATATGCCTGATGCAGCAAGGGAGCCTAAACTAGGCACAGTGGACACACCTATACTAGGCAACACGAGGTAATAGGAACTAGTCATACTAGTTTCATCAACATACAGTACATACAAGGCAGAGCCAATCTCATCCATGTCCACATCAAAGATCCTAACACCACGGTGGAGCAGACTGTGCCATTCAGGGAGGTCCGGCGCGGGGCCGAAGCGGAGACGAAACAGGTCGTCTAGGCGACTGAAACAGCGAGTAGGGGTATGACCGCACACGAGGCCGCGGCGAGGACCGGTCTCGAGCTGGTACTGGCAGCGCTTGTCACTCGCACCACCATCCGACGACGAGCTACGCGCACAACCACCGCGACCACCACCACCACCACCACCAACTCCACGCCATCAGGCGGGAGGTGGCCGACCCTCCGCTGCGACTACTGCTGCTGCGGCGGTGGCTACTGCTGCTGCCGGTCAAGCTGTGGCGCCTGCTGCTGCTTCCGCCATGGCTGCTGCTCCGAGGCACCAGCCCCAGCCCCCTCATCGGTACTACCACCAGCAGATGAACCACCTCCACCACCACCTCCACCCCCTCCTCCACTACCACCGCCGCGCCCAGCCTTGGGGCGGCGAGCCTTACCATAACGGGACTGCGCTGCGGCCACCGCAGCAGCGGTCTCAGCAGCAGGGCCTGTCTCAGCTACAGCCGCAGAACCGTCAGGGTAAGTGTACTGAGCGGAAGCACAACCCTAAAAGATAGGGACTGGCGCATTACTGCTAGACTGGGCGATAGAGCGCTGACGGGTCTCTATGGCAGACAGGGTGTCGACAAAGTCGGAGAGCGTGAGGTCAGCGGGGTGCAGACTAAGAAAGTGGTTGCGGGCAGTGGCAAGGCGGTCAGGGAGGCGGGTGGCAAGCAGATAAAGGGGAGAGCAGATAGGGGGCTGGAACATACGAAGCTAGGCCTCAGTGCAAGTAGCGCACCAGCTAGCGTCGAGCCTGCGCAGGTGTGTGACCAGGTCAGCGACAGTGAGGAAAGACACGAGATCGGGGAATAACGCTCGACAACAGCCTCTATGAACTCCTGCGTAGTCCTGACCGACTTAAAGCGGGGGCGCTCAGACAGGGGGAGGGCATGGCTAATCGCGAGCTTAGCGACAGCGTCACACGACAGCTAGACAGCACGGGCAAGGGCAGCAGCGGCGGTGGACTCACGGTCAGCAGACGTGGGGTCAGCGGGGAGAGCAATATGGGGTTCTGGGTAGGGGAGCGTACTGTCAATGTGGACGGCCAGGGAGTGGCCATCCTGCCGCTGACCAGTGAGGTGACGGCGGAGGTCGACGAACCATGAGTCGAACTCAACCGGCTGACCCTCCGCGTCAAAGCGCAGCACCGAGTCCGTCATGAAGGTCACTGCAGCCGCGAACAGGCGGTGAAGGGCAGGACGGAGTGACAAGGAGCAGTGGGGAGGAGTGCTGTACGATGCAGTACGGTGGAGTGCGGTGGGGCGCTGTGCAGTACGGTGCCACGCGGTGTAGAGCGGTGCAATGCAGTGGGGCGCGGTGCAGCGAGGTGGGGCGCAGTGCAGTGCGGTGGGGCACGGTGCAGTGCGGTGCTGAGCAGTGCAGCACGGTGGGGCGCGGTGCAGGACGATGGAGAGGGCCGGTGAAGCGGGCGGGGACCGGGAAACACGACGGCTAAGCAGCTGGGAGACGGGGCCGTGGGGCGGCTCGGCGGCGGGGCCGCGGAGTAGCGGGGCGACAAGGCCACGGCGCGGCTGGGCAACGGGGCCGCGGACCAGTGGGGTGACGGGGCTGCCGGGCGGCTGGACGACGAGGCCACGGGTCGGCTGGGCTACGGGGCCACGGGGCGGCTAGGCGACGGGGCGGCTACTCGTCTGACTGCCAGACCAAATTTTGGAGTTGCGAAGGAGTTCCTTAGGAAGCTTGGACTTCAGCCGATAATTTAGAGTACAGGGGGAGTTTTAGAGGGTTGTCTTTAGCCTTCAGGACTCGGCCAAAAATTTTAAGTAACGGGGGAATTTTCGGAGAAATGTCTCTAGCAATCAGAAATTAGGGCGTGTATTCCTACAAACCGGGATCAGGATCAGACTCTCCTGCTGTAAAACTGTGTTGTGCAAGTGTTGAAATTGCATTTCAGTGCGGTTCAAATTGGTTCTCCACACCTCAAGTCTGATCCTGATCTTGACGCGTAGGATTACGCCCTTAGACAAAAATTCAGTGTAGTGGGGGGTTCCTGAGGATTGCATCTGACATTCATGACTTGCCGAAAAAATCAACGAGAGGCTAGAGGATTGTCTCTAGCGTTCAGGACTTAGTCTAAAAAACATTTGGGCGGAAAAACAAGGGGTACTGCCGTGGCGCACGTGCATTATTAGGATTCGACGAATCTGGGCTATCCCCGGTTGCATACTGACAACTCATGGCTGGTACACAAACACTTTACTGAATCTTCAGTGTTACACTATGATTCAAAACTGAATTCACAGGGTGAAATTTTACACTAAGCGGGTTTTTCAGATTTGGCACCTAACAGGCATCCTGAAAATCAGGAATTCAGGATAAAACATCCTGAAATCAGAGGCCCTAAGCTATACCTTTTCCTCAACCTTTTCCTAGCGTTCTGATGAGCATATTTCAGTGTATAAGCTTTACTTCTCTTCATCACAAATAATGATGCTTCTCTCGCAAAGTTTCAGACCGGTTGACTTGAGGAGACCTCGGACTTGACATTGGATAAGTATGTGAGGGTAAATTCCCGAATCGGGTCATTTCTTCTGCCAGGAGTGGTCTCCGGTTTTTTTTCGTCGCCAGCAGATTGCGTAATGAAGCTCGACGCTGTTCGAGAGGTTCTGGGAATGAATCAGTTTTGGAATTCGAGAATTTTGCCGTGCTCAACACCAAAGCCTGCGCGCGCTTCGGTTATCCAGTCTCGGGCACGCCACTCCGAACCTGAATTCGGACCGCCCCGCATTCAACCTCCCATGCCGAGCCGCACTCTCCAGTGTTCAAAAGGGCACACAACGAATTCTCAAAATTCATCATTCGCAATTCAGCAATTCGCACTTCACCCACCAGTTCTACTCCCCACGCAACCTTGGTTGGAACTGACTAGGTAGCACCAGCGGTCTTTAATACCAGAAAACCAGCTTCTCTTTTGACGAGCTAGTACTAGCCAGTGAGCTCCTCGGGACGCGCGGCGATAATGGCGAGTCCGCACCTCCTCGCCGCTTCGCTGATTCTGTTCCTTCTCGCCAACAGTTGCGCTGCTCACTTTCCCACAACCCGCGTGGCGTCTTCTTTCTCCCGCGGCCGCGCTCTAGCAACCGCTAAAGCCGCCAACCATCTCGTCGCGAGACGCGTCGACTCCGAAGACGCAGTGTCGTGGAACGCAGCCTCGACGACTGCCAATACCAACACGCTTCAGCCCCGTGCGTCGCAAGGCCGCCACGCGACAGCTGAAACGCGCGTGTCTGAGCCGCTGGTGTTCGCGGCTGCAGGAAACGGCCGCCAGCAGGGCGGCGGGACTCAGAGGCTCCAGCGCACCCGCTCCGGGCAGCGAGGGGGGCACTCCCCAAACCTCGGAAGCGTTAACGGCGCTGAGCGGCGCTCCGGAAACCACCATGAGGGAACTGGCACTATTTCTCACAGAGAAACTACTTCTACTGACCTTCGTGGCCGGACGCATAACAACCGTGAGGTGGTGGCGGAAGGGCGGGAGCAACACGGCGGTCGAGCTCGGGCTGCGGATCAGGACAGAGGAAGCCGCACCGCGACAATCCACGCCGCAACCAGCGAGGACGTGGCGCTGAGTCATCACCATCGCGGCAGCCAGACAGCTGGCGGCAGGTCCACACACACCGGCACGCCTCATTGGAGAAACGGCCGCCGCGCTGCTCCTGCTGCTGCTGCTACCGTCGCGCATCACGGCGGGAATCACGACGCCGCAGCCGGAAACCGTGGCGGGAATTCCGGCCGGGAGTTTGGAGGCCAGCCTGCGAGCCGGGGGACGGCGCAATTATGGAGCACTCATCATCCCAGCAGCGGCAACGAGGGCGGCGTTCACCGGGCAAGCGAGGCTGACGTGGCAATCGTGCACAGGGGGAACGGCGCCAGTGGTGGCAGGAACAGCGGGAGTGGCGGCGGGTATGCCGCGGCTGCTGCGCACCCCATGGCGGGAGGGACCGCTGCTACTGCGGCGGCTGCAGCACACAGTACGGTTTCTGAGAGTATGGGTGATTATGAGGGTTCTGAGGAAGAGGATCCGTGCATTAGGGACCCGAGAAGCACGTGTGGCAGTGGTGGCAGCGGCAGCAGTGACGGTGGTGATTACAACGGTGGTGACGATGGCAGCAGTGACGGTGGTGATTACAACGGTGGTGACAATGGCAGCAGTGACGGTGGTGACAACAACGGTGGTGACAATGGCAGCAGCGACGGTGGTGACTACAACGGTGGTGATTACAACGGTGGTGACGACGGCAGCACTGACGGTGGCAATGACTGTGCACACAACCCAGCGCAAGTGAGCTGCGGTGGGGACGGCAGCGGCGATGGCAGCAGAAGCAGTGGTGGCACAGTGGACGCGGCAGCAATCCTGGAGGAGCACAACAGCGCACGGCGCGAGGCAGGCGTGCCGGACCTGGCATGGGATGACGGGGTGGCGGCCGCGGCTCAGGAGTGGGCCAACCAGCTCGCGTCCAACTACTGCCCCTTGGAGCACGGCGGCGCAGAGGGCCTTGGGCAGAACCTCTACTGGAGCATGCCTGCGGGGTTCACTAGTGAGGAGGACCGCGGGGCTGTGCGCTCGTGGGTGGAGGAGAAGGCTGACTGGACCCCGAGCCCGGTGCCTGAGGGGTGTGCCGAGGGGAAGATGTGCGGGCATTATACGCAGGTGGTGTGGCGGGATACGACCCATGTGGGGTGCGCCGCAGCGCAGTGCCCTGATGGGAGTGGCATGTGGGTGTGTGATTACTCGCCCCAGGGGAACATCATTGGGTCCATGCCCTTCTAGGTGCCTCTATGACTGGCTTGCTGTGGCTCTAGGCTGACTATTCTGAGTTGTGGATGGTTCCAGGAGGGAAGCAGGGAGAAGCTGGGTTGGGTATGAGGAGGGACCTGGCTGTGATGTACGACCTGATGTTTTCACTTGAAATGCATTTCTTGCTTCCAATATTGTCCCGGACTGCAGTGTCCTTGCCACATGTTATAGTACCTACCCATACCAAACCTGGTCTACATACTAATCCCATCCCATTTCCATTCCATCACTGCAGTATTGAGTCCAGTACGTACACCACAATAGGCACTACGGTACATTCCACTAAGCTTGCACACGGCCATCGCTAGGTGGGTGGGTGGGGTCACTGGGGTGGCTAGGGCTTTGACTAGACAGCCACATGCTTCTCCTTTCCACAGACACTGACTTCCTAATCCTATGTACCAGTATCGTCTTCTGACATGTCTACAAACTCTACACCCATATCCCTACAACCTTAATGCTCCAATCGTCCATGCTCCCACCACTCCCTCCGCGCCCCCCTCCTCTATCCCCCCCACATGAACAACTCATCCTTCCGCCCCGTGTTCCCCCTCCACCAACACCGCCATGGCGCCACGGCCCCATCCACCCTCGTGCGTCCTCGTCTTCCGCACTGGTCTATCTCGCATGCACACCTAGTTGAAGCACATTGGTTTACTTGAAAACACCTTGGGCCTGCTGCAGAAATCATCCAGCCTGGACTTGTGGCACATAATGGCACGGGCACAGCCCCCCTTGCACCCATCTCCTCTGCACCCCTGCAGGTTGGACTATAGGTGATGCTGTCGGTTTGTGTGGCGTGATCGGGTGGCGTCCGTAGCAGAGGAAGAACGGCGTCTGTCTAGTAGTGGCATGTGTAGCGTTTTTGTAAGCAAACTCTAGAACGGGCAGGTGCAAGTCCCATTTAGAGATTTCGTCCTTGCGGGCTTCAGGAAGGAGTTGCTCGACAATCTGGTTGAGGCGCTCAGTCTGTCTGTCTGTCTGCGGATAGTAGGCGGATAACATGGCGTGTTTGGTCCCGAGCAGATACATTAGTTCCTTCCAGAACTTGCTGGTGAACTTGGTGTCTCGGTCGGAGATGAGTGTTGTTGGAATGCCATGTTGTGAGATGATATAGCAAACGAATAGTTGTGCTGTCTCTTCGGTGCGTGCTGTCGTTTGTGTCGGGATGAAGTGTCCCATTTTGGAGAATTTGTCGATGACGACGAGGATTGCGTCATGACCGCTTGTGGTGATGGTAACCCAGTGATGAAATCCAGGCTAACCACTTGCCATGATTGTTCTAGGACAAGAAGAGGCTGTAGTAGTCCCGCCTTGTTGAGCTACGAGCTCGGGATAGATCTACGAGCTCTTGTTGAGCTACGAGCTCGGGAGAAGGTGGGGGGTGTGTGAAGGTAAGGCTTGCCTTGTGAGCATGGCGAGCAAGGCGGTACTAGCACACTAACCTCATTGGGCCCGCCATGGATCAGCCCAAGTGCAACCTCTTCACCCAGGAGAAGGTGAGGGGGTGGGGTGCAGTAAGGTAGGGCAATCTATGGGAGCTATTTTCCCCTGCTCTCTCCTTCGTCCACTCCACTCCCCCTCGTTCTCCACACACACACCGGACCAGGTGCCCCCCCCCTTCCCCCCTTCGAGCCGTACATCTGGGTCTCACCACTGTATGGGTTGCCCCTACCTTCCATGCAGTTTCAGTGTTGTCCTTCCCTTTCTCCCGACTCTCCCCCCTCCCCCCTGCAGGTAGAGAAGGAGTTTCTCCCCCCGTACGAGCCGTACGGGCTGGGGCTCACCACGTGGTCGCCCTTGGCGTCGGGTGTGCTGACAGGGAAGTACGCGCGCGGCCACATCCCCCCGGACTCACGCTTCGCCCTCGCCAACTACAAGGTAAGCGCCTGGTCTGGCTGCTCCCTTGTCCTCTCTCACCCTCTCCCTTCCCCCCCCCTCCCTTCACCTCCCCGGTTCCTAGTGGTGCGCAAGTAGGTCGAGTAGGTGTTGGGCGCGCTGAGATGCCTCAGAGCACCATGTTCTTTCCCCTGTGTTAGTGTCCACACCCCACCCCTTGTGTGTTGCCCCCTTGCCATCCCTTCTCCCACCCCTGCACCTGGTGATTTGCAAGCTGGTGGACAAGGTGGGGCGCATTGACCCACCTCAAACACCCCTTTGTTCTCTCAATAACCCTGTCCCTCCCGTCCTTCAAACCCCTCCCCTACCCCCCCAGCACCTGGCTACGTATTATAGCTCGTAATCTCAGCTACCATTCCCAATTCAAATCACGTTGATTGATGGAGTATTCGCGACGCTATGACTTTTGACGCACTGGGGGGTAAGCTGTAGGAGGAGAACTTAACTCAATCTCAAAAGTTCAATCAAATTTCAAGAATCTCACAACGAATTAGAGGAGTAAGAGAAAGGTTGGGATAGAAGAGAGAGATGAGAGGGAAGGTCCCAAGAGAGTCCCCAACCAAGGAAACCCCATAAGCACAAAGATTCCCCCCTTATAGGAACCCCAACTTTGACATTTGTCCCTTCCCAACCAATCCATCCAAGTTGGCCACCCTTGCCAACCTAGTTTGGTTGTTCCCAACCAATTTGCAGCTGTTACAGTAGAGTAACAAATTTCCCCAACCCCAAAGGTCCCAACTCCATATAGAGTCACCCCACAACTTCACTTTGTAACCGCTGCAATTGTAACGCAAGCTCATGAACTTTGAATCTTCATAGCTTTCGCGTTCTTGCTCCGATTGAAGCGTTTCTTGTTGCGTCAGAAAGATCTTCTCAAGATCTATCATCACAAATACCTGATCAGACAGTATAACACAAAACACATTCCCAAACTCCAGAACACACAACACATAAATGCTTGCACATTCAAATCACACATGCAAGTTGAAACATGGGATGGGAGGTAGACAGAATGTGATAGCATATGATGACATCACACAACAATCTCCCCCTCTGGCTGCCAACCATCATCCACCATACCACATCTCAAGCATGCAGACTCAATGCACACTCATCCAAGCAAGCTTCATGCCCTTCTTATGATCCGCCTCCGCCAGACGCTTAGTGAAAATATCTGCTGCCTACTGATGGGTCTTCACTATCTCCACCCGCACCTCCTTATCAAGGAGTCTCCTCACCTAGTGCCACTTAGGCCTTATGTGTTTTGTCACCCCATGCACACAAGCATTCTTGGCCAGCTTCACTGCAGACTCATTGTCACAGAACACAACTATCGGCTCCTTCTGACCAACTCCCAACTCCTCCAACAAGCGCCTCAGCCACACCAATTCCTTGGCCCCATGGTGTAAGGCCATGTACTCAATCTCACATGAGGATAATCCCACCTCATTCTACTTCTTGCTGCACCAGCTTTCAGCACCACCTCCCAGTAAGCACACATAACCCCCAATGCTAGTGCCATCCGCTTTCACTGAGTTGAAGCTAGCGTCAGTATAGCAACTCAAGAGCATCTCTCAACTCTTCACATCTGCAGCACCTCTCTGCAACCGCTGCCTCACTCCACTGTACTCCAATCCCACTGATGCTGTAGCACTCACATAGCGGACCAACCTCTTGGCCGCTTCCAGCTGCTCATGACTAGGGCGTGAAACCACACTAGCCAGCCGTGATATAGCAAATGCAATGTCAGGCCGTGTATGATTTGCAACATAGTTCAGTGACCCAACCATCGAATGAAACAGCTTCCTGTCACTCTCACCCACTACCTCTTCATTAGCACATGGCTCCACGGTAAACCCAGAAGGTAGTGGTGTTGCTGGCTTTCCCCCATCTTGCAGCCCATACTTCTTAGCCAGCCCCTCACAGTACTTCCTCTGGTGCAACCTCAACACACCCTTCTCCACATCTCTCTCCACATGCATCCCCAGGTAGTACTTCACCTCACCCATCTTGGAGCTTTGATCTGCATCTCCAGCATATGCTCTGCACTGTCCAGCAAAGCAGTTGATGCAGAAAAGAGAAGGATATCATCCACATACACCAAGAGCATGAGGATTTCATCCTTCTCCTACATCAGGAACACGCTGGGGTCACACTCACTCTTCTTGAAACCCCCAGCCAGCAGCGCCTCCTCCAACTTGTGATACCATGCACGAGGCGCCTGCGTAAGGCCATAGTTGGCCTTCTTCAGCCTGCAGACCCTGCCGCTCCCATCATCCAGCCCCTCTGGCTGCTCCATGTACACCTCCTCCAGAATGATCCCATTTAGAAAGGCAGTCACAATGTCCATCTGCCGAATCTTCCATCCCAGGAGTGCAGCTATTGCCAACAGCACCCTCAGTGTTGTTCCTTTCCCCACAGAAGCAAACACCTCATCATAGTCCTTCCCCTTTGTCTGCTGAAATCCCCTTGCCACAAGCCTAGACTTGAAGCAAGTCAGCTCCCCTTCAAGTCCATACTTGTGCGTGTAGATCATCTTGGAAGTGATTGCCTTCTTCCCAGGAGGCAAGTCACATAGGTCCCATGTCTCGTTCTCAATCAGGGACCCGAACTCCTCATTCTCACTCGCCTTCCACTTCTCCCCATTTGGTCCATTCAAGGCCTCTTCCCGAGTCTTGGGCTCAGGGATTGGTGCCCTGTAGCAGTGAGCGATCTCATCTTCCTCAATCTGCTCAACCACACTCCCAGCCTGCACCACATTCGGCTTGCCTCTTCCCCCATAGGTCAGCCTCACCGGAGGGCGCACATCCCTCCTAGGTCGCTCAGGCGGGTGTGGAAGTCGAGGTGGAGACTCATGCTGGTGCTGCTGCTGCTCCACCTCAGCTGCTCCACCTTCCTCAGTTACCCCAGACATCTCCTCCTCAGACACTGCAACCTCCACCTGCCTTGAAGGCCGCTGCACCTAATCTGCCTCCACAACGAGCGGTGTAGATGGAAGCTTCTGTTGCTGCTTCCATTCCTTGTAGTACAGGGACTCAAGAAACTTCACATCCCTTGACACTGTCAACTTTTTGGGTGGTCAAGTCCCATAGCAGCCACCCCTTGTGATCCTTTGCAATCCCCAAGTGCACACCCCATCTTCTAGAAGCCTCCAACTTCCCTTTCTTCTCCTTAGGCACATGAAACACTACCATGCAATCAAATGCCCTCAACATGTTCACAGTTGGAGCACTCCCATACCACTTGGTATATGGGATCCACTCCTTATCCCCAACTGTAGCCAGCACCCTGTTCTTCACAAGGGCGGCCTGCCTCAGTGCAGACACCCAAAACGGATCAAGCAGTCCTGCACTCCCAAGGAGAGTGCGTGGGGGGGGAACACAGGGCGGAAGGATGAGTTGTTCATGGGGGGGGGATAGAGGAGGGGGCGCGGAGGGAGTGGTGGGAGCATGGACGATTGGAGCATTAAGGTTGTAGGGATATGGGTGTAGAGTTTGTAGACATGTTAGAAGAAGATATCGGTATATATGATTAGGAAGTCAGTGTCTGTGGAAAGGAGAAGCATGTGGCTGTCTAGTCAAAGCCCTAGCCCTCCCACCCACCCACCTAGCGACGGCTCTGTATGCAAGCTTAGTGGAATGTAGTAGTGCCTATTGTGGTGTACTAAAGGGACTCAATATTGCAGTGATGGAATGGAAATGGGATGGGATTAGTATGTAAACAAGGTTTGGTACGGGTAGGTATTGTAACATGTGGCAACGACACTGCAGTCCGGGACAATATTGGAAGCAAGAAATGCACTCCAAGTGAAAGCATCAGCTCGTACATGACAGCCAGGTCCCTCCTCATACCCAACCCAGCTTCTCCCTGCTACCCTCCCGGAACCATCCACAGATCAGAATAGTCAGCCTAGAGCCACAGCAAGCCAGTCATAGAGGCACCTAGAAGGGCATGGACCCAATGATGTTCCCCTGGGGCGAGTAATCATGCACGCACGTGCCACTCCCATCAGGGCACTGCACTGCGGCGCATCCCACATGGGTCGTATCCCACCACACCACCTGCGTATAAGGCCCGCACATCTTCCCCTCGGCACACCCATCAGGCACCGGGCTCGGGGTATGTCAGCCTTCTCCTCCACCCACGAGCGCACAGCCCCGCGGTCCTCCTCACTAGTGAACCCCGCAGGCATGCGCCAGTAGAGGTTCTGCCCAAGGCTCTCTGCGCCGCCGTGCTCCAAGGGGCAGTAGTTGGACACGAGCTGGTTGGCCCACTCCTGAGCCGCGGCTGCCACCCCTTCATCCCATGCCAGGTCCGGCATGCCTGCCTTGCGCCGTGCGCTGTTGTGCTGCCATCACCGCTGCCGTCCCCGCTGCCGCGTCCACGGTGCCACCGCTGCTGCTGCTGCCATTGTTGCTGCCGTCCCTGCTGCCACTGCCGTTGCCACCTTCGCCTTGTCCGGAGCTGTCGCCATCGTTGCCGCCACTGCCACCGTCCCCACCGCGGCTCACTTGCACTGAGTTGCATTGCCACAGTCAGTGCTGCCATTGTCACCAGCGTTGGAATCACCACTGTTGTAATCACCACTGTTGTAGTCACCACCGTCACTGCTGCCATTGACACCACCGCTGTAATCACCACCGTCACTGCTGCCATCGTCACCACCGTTGTAATCACCACCGTCACTGCTGCCGCCGCCACCACTGCCACACGTGCTTCTCGGGTCCCTAATGCACGGATCCTCTTCCCCAGAACCCTCATAATCACCCATACTCTCAGATACCATACTGTGTGCTCCGCAGTAGCAGCGGTCCTTCCCGCCATGGGGTGTGCAGCAGCCACGGCATACACGCCGCCACTCCCGCTGTTCCTGCCACCACTGGTACCGTTCCTCCTGTGCACGATGGCCACGTCAACCTCGCTTGCCCGGTGAAAGACGCCCTCGTAGCCGCTGCTGGGATGATGAGTGCTCCATAATTGTGCCGTCCTGCAGCTCATAGGTTGCTGGCCTCCAAAATCCCGTCCGGATTTTACGCCATGGTTTCCGGCTGCGACGCCATTTCGGCCGTGATTCCCGCCGTGATGTGCGACAAAGGCAGCAGCAGCAGGAGCGATGGCTGGCCATCGCCTGAACGGCTGCGATCATGGTGATGACTCAGCGCCACGTCCTTGCTGGTTGCGGCGTGGATTGCTGCGATGCAGCTGCCTCTGTCCTGATCCGCAAGTCCGAATTCACGTTTCGAGTGGCGTGGCCGAGAGTGGATAACCGAAGCGTGCTCAGACTGGTCTCGAATTCCAAAACGGATTCATTCCCGGAACTCCGCGAACACCTTCGAGCTTCAGTATGTAATCTGCAGGCCATGAAAAATACAATTTCAGGGCTAGTTGGAAGCCTTCACTGCTATAAAAAACCGGAGGCCCCAGCTGGCAGAACAAATGACCCTATTCAGGAATTAACCTACACATGATTGTCCAATGTCAAGTACGAGGTCTCCTCAAGTCAACCGATTTGAAACATTGTGAGAGAAGCATCATTATGTGTAATGAAGGGAAGGTAAGCTTATACACTGAAATATCCTCAGCAAAACGCTAGGAAAAGGTTGAGGAAAAGGTATAGCTATAAGAATGAAGTGAAAACTTGAGTTACCTTCCACAACCAGGGTCTACTCCTAGACTGCAACCAAATATGGCACATAACTCGAGAAACAATACCATTCACTCCACTCCGCCCATTCTGTCAGATTCAGCCACTAACCACTAAGTTAAAGGGGCTGATTTATAGCGGGTCAGTGTGCCCATAGCCCCCTAGGCTCTGCACCTGTGGCCCTTCCCCGAGAATCTTCTCTAGGGTAACCCCAGCTGGTCTCTTGACACCCCCCCTCGCTGGGATAGGCGGAGGACACGAGCGCCTCTGCAGTGCTAGCACTAGGAATTGAACTCGAGTCACCAACGCTCTGATAGCATGTCAGAATTCAGCCACTAACCACTGAATTAAAAGGGCTTGTTAATCGCGGGTCAGTGCGCCCTTTGCCCCCCCGGCTCTGCACTTGTGGCCCTTCCCCGAGGATCTTCTCAAGGGTAACCCCAGCGGGTCTTTCAACACTTTCCTCAACCGCCGCTGTTGGTTCATCTCATGCATGATGGTATTGTCAACAAATATATTTATATAGATTAGCTAGGTCATATTTGTTTATGGCCTAGGTTGTTTAATTCTTTGCGAGTACAGCCCTACTTTTGTATCCCTCCACATTTTCCCTTAGTCACCACTTTTCCCGCTACTTTAACATGGTATTCGGTTAGGTTAGTCACCACTTTTCCGCAGTTCTTCCGCCATTACTCACGTTTTTTTTTTTTCTTTTTTTTTCTTTTTTTTTTTTTCTTTTTTTTTTTCGTGCAAGTGGCACTCTTTCAATTTCGCGCACCCCCGTGCCCTCCAATTTCGTGCTTTTTAGCCTCGAGTCCCCCCCCCCCCCATAGCATTCGATTTGTTCGTGGGGTAGTCAGCAGGCCAGCACGCCAGTCCGCACGCTAGCAAGCTCGCCAGCCAACGCTCCAGCTAGCCAAGACCGCTAGCCAACCCGTTAGCCAACTCACTAGCCGGCCTGCGCCCGCCAGCGCTTAAGTTCGTAGCCGTCCCACCTCTCGCCAACCCGCCTGCTCACATGCTCGCCAACCCACCAGCCTGCACGCTCGCCAGCTCGCACGCTCGCCTGCTTGCCTGCTCGCCCACCCACTTGCTCGCCTGCCCGCCAATCCACGTGCTCTTCTGCCCGCCTGCTCGCCTGCTCGCTAGCTTGCACGCTCGCTTGCTCGACAGCCCGCTTACTCGCCTACTCGCCAGCCCGCCAACCCGCCTGCTCGCCAGCTCGCATGCTCGCCAGCCCGCTTGCTCGCCAGCCCACCTGCTCGACAGCTCGCACCCTCGCCTGCTAGCCAACCCGCCTGTTCGCCATCCCGCCAGCCCGCCTGCTTGCTAGTTAGCACGCTCGCCTACTCGCTTGCTCGTCTGCTCGCCTGCTCGCCAACCCACCTGCGCGTCTCCAGCTTGCCCGCCCGCCTGCTTGCCCGGTCGACTACTCACCAGCCTGCTTGCTCGCCTGCATGCCAATAGCGCCAGCAGCCAGCAGCCAGCTCACCGGCTCACCAGCGCTACCAGCGCCAGCAGCCAGCACGAGCTAGCTCGCTAACGCCAGAAACCAGCAGTGTTAGCAGCAAGCTCCAGCAACCAGCACCAGCAGCCAGCAGCCAGCAGCGCCAGCAGCTAGTAGTGCCAGTAGCCAGCGCCAGCAGCTAGCTTGCTGACTCATCAGCGCCACTAGTGCCAGCAACCAGCAGCCAGCGCCAGCCGCTAGCCGCCAACAGCACACTGCCAGCAGCCAGCAGCTAGTGCCGGCTGATGCCACCCACTGCCACTACCGCAGCTACTACTGCCCGCTGCCGCCCTGCTGCTACCTACGACCGCCCACTGTCGTTGCAGCCGCCACTACCGCAGCCACTGCAGCCGCTGCCGCTACTGCCACTACAACCGACTCTACCTCTGCAACCGCCGCTGCTACTCCTGTCGGCATTGCTGTTGCCCACCGTCAGCTTCGGCCTCCAGCAGCCCGCCACCTGCCGCTAGCACTAGTCACCAGCCGCCAGCAGCCGACCGCTGACCCTCAGACGTCAGCCGCCGGCTGCCGACACTCGTAGCCAGCCGCTGACCACCAGCCACCAGCGGCAGCCGGCTGCCAGCCACCAATCGCCAATCGGTCGTCTACCACATGAGTCCCCCGTGCCCTGTGGACTGTCCTTCGTCTGTGCCACCATTCCTAGTGCCTCCTAGCTTGCTCCTTGGCGTACTGCTCCTGGTAGATCCTCTCATGCGTACTTCCTCCTCGTTTGCTCCCCACTCCTCCTAGCAGCTCCTAGCCTACCGCCAGCCGCCAGCTAGCCGCTACTGCCGTCTTATTGTCACTAGCCACTGCCGCTACTAGCCTCGTGCTTGCTGCCACTGCTCCGGCCACAGTCGCCATTGCTTCTACCTCCGATTGTACTCCTCTAGCACCTTTACCTCCCACTAGTCTCCTCCTCGTTTCTATAGTTCCTCGACGCCTATCCTCTCGGCATGATGGCTTCATTCAGGTCAGTCCCTCGGCCAGACCACCGGGCACTTCCCTCCGCTCTCCGATTTCTCGCCCACCGTCTACAGCTGGTGAGCCCACACCTAGACTGCACGCTCCTAGAGGATCACAGTAATTACCTTATTGGCTTCTGGCTCCACGACCTCGACGTCTGCTTCCGGGCTCTCTAGCCAATGCCACAGCCGCAGCAGCAGCAGCAGCAGCAGCAGCGGTAGCGATAGCAGCAGCGGCAGCGGCAGCGGCAGCAGCAGCAGCAGCAGCGGTAGCAGCAGCAGCAGCAGCCGCCGCAGTAGGGTCTTGGGGGTGCTGAGCGAAATGGAGGCTCTGGAGGTGCTGCCCCGGGGCGGTCACTGCCCTAGGGCCAGTGTGGTTTCTCTAGAGGACCTGGGTCCTTGGGGCATAGGGGTCTAGGTCCAACCACTGTCTAGTCTAGGAGCCTCTACTATATGTCCCCTAGGCTCCTCCCCTGCCCCTCCTGCGACAGCCCTCTCTTTGGTCCTTGACTCGCGCGCGTTCCTTAGGAACAACACTGCTCACCCCGCTTTTTGCGCCCATCCGCGTCGCACTAGCAGACTCCTCCGCGACAGCTGTCGCACGTGGCACCACCACTCTTCCGTGTCCAACTGTTCCCTCCGGCTCCCTCACTGGTCTGCACATCCCCTTGTTTGCGAGGAACCTAGTGGGTGTTGATAACCTTCAGGATCGAGGCGTCACCACTACATTCCATGGCCGCGAGAGACACGCCGCTTGCACAGATACAGCCAGTGGTCGGCACTTAGCCACGTTTGAGCATGACCCAGGATTCGGTCTCTTTACACCGCATACTGAGTCCCCGCCGACTGCTGCGTCTGCCGCGGTTGCCGCGTCCGGCTCCTGTCACTCCATAGGACACCCGACCCTACTGTGGCACCACCGCTTAGGTCACCTTGCACTCCCGCGTCTTCAGCACATGTCCCAGTACGGTCTCGTCACGGGTCTCCCTGCGTCGCTCCCTGCCCTGCCTACGCTAGTAGCACCACTGTGAACGTCCTGCGTCGAGGGCCGGCAGCGCGCCACCCCTCACTCCTCCTCATTTCCTCCTACCACTGCATTGTTACAGACACTCCACAATAACGTCTGGGGCACTGCCCGAGTCCATGGTCTGAGTCGAGAGCGCTACTTTCTAGTCCTCTTTTATGACTTCTCGCGCTTCACCACAGTGTTCCCGTTGGAGCGGAAGGCCAACATGCCTACCGTTATCCTCCCGTGGCTTATCACTATTTTCACCCACCACCGCCTACTTGTAAGTTGCTTACACTCTGACCGAGGTGGCGAGTTCGCCTCTGGCTCTCTAGGACGGTTCTGTCGTGCAGAGGGCATCCGCCAAACGTACACACTACCGGACTCCCCAAAGCAGAATGGGGTCGATGAGCAATGCATCGGTCTAATCATGGAGGTGGCTCGCACCTCCATGGTGCACGCCGGTGCACCCCATTTTCAGTGGCCGTTCGCCGTGCACTACGCTGCTAACCAGGTTAACTTGTGGCCGCACTCCCAGCGGCCACGAGTTTCGCCGACCCCCCTCTGGACCCGGTCTCCTGGTGATGCGTCTGCGTTCTACGTATGGGGCAGCCTTGCTCACGTCCGCGACACTAGCACAGAAAAGCTCTTAGCCCACACCCTTCCTCGTGTCTTCCTGGGGTTTCCGCTTGGCGCCTCTAGCAGGCTGTTTTACCACCCGTCACACCACTGCTTTTACCACTGTCGTTACGTTACCTTTGACAAGACACTCCCCTACTCTTGGCACTTCCTGCGCCGCAACACTCCTATGCCTCCTCCTCCTCTCTTCCTTGTCCCTGCCCCGCCTGCCGCTCCCCTCCCGCCCCGCCCGGCTGAGTCTGGTGTCTCCAACGCCACTCAATTCCTCTCGATTGCGCCTGTGGGGGAGTCTGCTGACTTTGGGGGCCCAGCTACTAGGGGTGCGCCTGATGACTCGACGACGCCTCACCCAGCCTCAATAGCCCAGGCACCTCAGCCGCCTCCTCCCTTGCCCCCGCAGCAGCAGCCATCGTCGCCGCAACCGACTCAGCGGCCGCAGCTGCAGCAGCAGGGAGCACTGGCCTCTGGGGGTGCTGGTTCTGGGGGTTCTGGTATTGGGGGTGTTGGTGTTGGTGGAGTTGGTGTTGGGAGTGCTGTTTCTGGAGATGCGAGTTCTGGGGGTGCTGAGTCTGAGAGTGCTAGTCCTGGGGGTGCTGTTTCATGGCGTGCCGATGGGAGCCGCGAAGCCGCTGATGATCATGGAGAGGGCAGGGAGTCGTTGCAGCAGCAACAGCAACCGCAGCAGCAGGCGCAGCCACCGCAGCAGGAGCAGCAGTAGTCTGCCCTTCGTCTCCTTGGTCTTGCTCCAGGTTCCCCTGTGTGCTCGCCTGTTCCCCCTCTGGTGTGTGACCCTATTTACGACCCGTTGTTTCCTCCTCCAAACTCCTCTCTGGCTCGTTTCTCCCCGCTCTCCCTTCCGTCCCCTGACTTGTCCCCCGTTCCTCCTCGTCCCCAGTCCCCAGCTCTTCCCCACTGGGTCCGTTGCCCCTCTGGTGCTGGTCCTGTCTCTCCTCGTCCTAGTGTCCACCCTATGATTCTTCGTTCACGTGCTCCTCCATTCATAGTCCTCCCATTGCCTCCCCCGTCGTCACTCCCATCGCCCCCCCCCTCCTTTCTCTGACGCTGCTCACACTGCTCGTCCTACCCTTTCGCGCTTGCTTACGCCGCTTGTCACTTACCCTACTGTTCCTCTTGAGTCTGTCTCTGCGCTTGTCGCTGCTGTCGCTGACTTTGCTGCTAGCCACCTCTTTGATTACGCTGCCACTATGGTCTCTGGTACTGTCAGTCTTTCGTCTGTCGAGGGTGCACCTGCCCTTGGCAATGACGTGCTTGAGGACAGGCAGTACGAGTTGGCCTACCTTGCTGCTGCAGTTCCCCATCTTTGCTCCATGCTTGTATCCCTAGAGGGCGACCCTGACCCTCTTGACATCCCTGTTCCTCGCTCTTACCCTGAGGCGGTGTCGGGGCCTTGGGCAGCCCAGTGGATACAAGCCAAGAGGCTGAGATGGCTTCCTACAAATCCACAAGCAGTTCCGTTGACGCAGTTCCCCCGCCTTGGGCGAACGTAGTCGATGGCATGTGGATCTATAGGGTGAAGCGCACACCTGGAGAGCGGCCAAAATTCAAGGCGCATTATGTGGCTAGAGGCCTCAGTCAACGTGAGGGTGTGGACTACTTCTAGACCTTCTCCCCCACCCCGAAGATGACTACACTTCTGGTCCTTCACATAGCCGCGCATCGTGACTACGAGCTTCACTCACTCGACTTCTCCACATCGTTCCTGTAGGGTAGTCTGCATGAGCAGATCTATCTCCGACGCCCTCTACGCTTCTCAGAGTCCTTCCCACCTGGGACCGAGTGGAGCCTGCACTATCCTGTCTACGCCTTCGTCAGGCACCTCGTGAGTGGCACGACACGCTTTGCACCACTCTTGCTGAGCTGCAATTCTTTCCGTCCTTTGCTGATCCCTCTCTCTTTGTTTGCACAGGTCATACAGTGTTCTACATTGGAGTGTACATAGACGATCTTATCGTTGCTACTCCTGACAGAGTTGCACTGGCCTCAGTGAAGGCCAAGTTATTTAGGAGACACAACTGTACAGAATTGGGGGAGCTGAGGCGCTATCTGGGCTTGGAGATCTCTCGTGACTGTGTTGCTCGTACGATCACTCGCTCCCAATCCCATATGCTGCAGCAGATCCTCCAGAGGTTCAGTCTCCAGTTCTCCTCAGCACAGCCCACCCCTCTGCCTATGGATCACAAGCTCTTTGCTCCTGTTCCGGCTGAGCCGGTCGAGGCTAGTGGTCCATACGCAGAGCTGGTGGGGTGCCTCATGTACGTTATGACCTAGACTCATCTAGATCTAGTGTACCCTCTCAGTCTCCTGACTCTCTTTGTTGCGACAGGCAGGCACTGACCAATCCAGCTGCCAAGAGGGTACAGCGGTATCTGGCGAGCACTGTAGGACTGGGGCTTGTGCTAGGAGGATGGAAGTCAGTTGTGTTCACTGGACACACAGATGCGTCGTGAGCTGACGACGTGGAGACGCTCAGGTCGTCTCAGGGCTGTTGTTTTAGTCTTGGTGCTGGTGCAGTCTCGTGGAGGTCCACCAGGTCATCGTCTGTAGCTCAGTCTAGTTGTGAGGCAGAGATCTACGCTGGGGCCATGGCCGCTCAGGAGCTCCGCTGGCAGACTTTCTTGCTCAGAGAGTTTTGTGAGCAGCCTAGGTCTGCCCCGGTCCTTTTTACTGACAACAGGGCCATGATCCTCCTCTGTTAGGAGGCTCGACTTGAGGGCACGAAGAAGCACATCCAGCTGCGGTACTTCCTGCTGCGTGAGTTGCAGCAGCGCGGTCAGGCTTGAGTGGTACAGTTGGCCTCAGAGGCCAACACCGCTAATATCTTTACCAAGGAACTTGCACCTCGTGACCATCAGCAGTTCTGTACGCAGGTTGGTCTCGTCTCCGTAGCAACACCACTCCTTTGTTAAATTATATATTGTGTTACATAATTGTTAGGCTTGGTAGGTTACCAAACTCTATTGTAGAGGGTACAATCCTCTCCTTTTATCCCTCTCTCTTTCTAGTCCAACTCTCTTTTCTCTCGTCAAACTTCCTCTCCTAACTCTCCTAGCTCGTAAAACCTCTCGCCATTTCATGGCGTCCTAGATTTCCTAGCTTGACATGGTATCAGAACGGGTCATTTCTCCTGGGCCTGCTCCCCACGCTTCCGTTGCGTACCCATTCTTCGTTTGCCGCCGTCGCGACCTTCCGTTTTTGTGCCGCCGTGGTAGCTTTCCGAGATGCCGTGGCGGCTTCTTGGTGCGGCCGTCGCAGCACACAGCCGTGACGGCGCCGTCGGCGTCGTGCCGTGGCCGTCTCGACGCACTGCCATGGCGCCGCGCCATTGTGGCGTCGACGTCCAGTCGTGGCGGCGCCGTCGACGTTCAGCCGTGGCGGCATGACGGTCCCGTCGTGCTGCCGTCCCAGTGTCGACGTCCCGCTGCGGCATTGACGCCGCTCAGCAACGGCGCCGTTGGGCTGCAGCCGAACGCGCGACGCCTGTGACGCTGCCGCTGCCCGCACGCCAGCTGCCCTCCTTCCCCTGCGTCCCCTCCTCCTCGCCACAGCCGACGCCTGGCTCGTGGGGGACCCCATCGCCGTCGAGACTGGCCATGCCGCCGAGAGGGCGGGGACCGCTGCAGTCGCCTCTGATGTTGAAGCCGCCGCCGCCGCTACCCTTGTTGCAGGCCATTGCCGCCGCACGCCGTCGCCGCTACCGCTCTCGTCACCGTCGTGGTTGCCGCCATCGCCATCTTACGAGTCGTGGGGGCTGGCCCCACCGGAGTAGACGTGGCTGATGCTTGGAACGGGGGTGCTAGGTTAGGGGGTGTGGGTGTGTGTGGGCTTGTGACTACCAAGCCTAGGGGGTGTGTTAAATTATATATTGTGTTATATAATTGTTAGGCTTGGTAGGTTACCGAACTCTACAGTAGAGGGTACAATCCCCTCCTTGTATCCCTCTCTTTCTAGTCCAACTCTCTTTTCTCTCGTCAAAATTCCTCTCCTAACTCTCCTAGCTCATAAAACCTCTCGCCATTTCATGGCTTCCATTTGTGGCCTCTTATCTCGTTGGTCAGACTAGCAGTGCTGCCCTGAGTTGCCATGTTGCCTTCACCAAAGGTCAGACTAGTAGTGCCACCTTGATGTACTCTACCTTATTATGAACTGCCTCTATCTAGGCTAGGGGGTGTGTCAACAGATACCGTAATCCTCTGGATATAGGCGCATCCCTTTATTTGGCCCACTGGGCTTATGGAGTGCAAGTGCGCCTATATCCGTTATTTGCTTATAAGTGCACCCATATTTTTGAAAATGTATTTTGTATAGGGGCATCTAATTTTTGTAGAAGAATCGGTGAAACGCGGATTGTTCATATCATCGTAACCCCCCTAACGCCTCCCGATTCCCGAACCAGATGCGCACCGTTCGCTCCCTGCCTTGGCTCTGATTAGCTGGAAAATTCAGCCCATCGCAGGGTAGATTTGCTGGCAGAAATTTCGTGAGCCATTTCCTCAAGAGATGTCAACAGTCCGCCCAGGGGGATCAGACGCGCTAGAACACGAATATCAAGAGCTACATTTTTATGTGCTCAAATTTGTTTTCCATAAAATCCCTTAGTTAAGCCATGGGCTTATAATTTTTATTTGATTACAAGCGCATGCCACTTTTGCCAGGCATTTCCTATAAGCCCCTATGCTCCTATATCCGGGGGATTACGGTATATAAATTAGCTAGGTCATACCGTACGGTATTTGTTTATGGCCGAGCTAGTTTAGTTCTCAGAGAGTACAGCCCTACTTTTGTATCCCTTGACATTTTCCCCTAGTCACCACTTTTCCCGCTACTGTAACAGGAATGTCTCCTTTGTTGTGGTATATTTCATACTTAGCATTTCTGTAAGTCGTTTATCGATAGATAGTGTCGAATCCTGCTGTAGAAGATAAGTCCGTAGGATGAAGTCAGCAAATAGCGCGTCATAGGACAGTCGTTTCAGTCACGCGAATAGTCGCACCTCTTCATTATCATCTAGGGCGCATAGCGCGATAGTGACAGACAGGTACATTAGCGATTAGGTACTTTCCTAGAGCTATAAATCTTTGTTGTGTCCTTTTTATTATTAACCTTGAGATTTCAACTTTGAGAACATTGAGACTTCACTTCTGCAAAAACATATACTCAGGTTCATTCTTACAAGACTTCTGCTGTCTTACTAGTCTACCGTTCCAGCAAAGATCCTTGGTTAAATACTTGTGGTTGCAGATTTTATACTTAGTATTCTGCAAAACCCGTCAAAATATTATTTGGTATGAGATCTATCTGGAATTAAGACTACTGTCAACAATGATTGGTTCATCACCGTCTGCCGGATCAAATTCCGGAACTACTAGAGTACATGTCTCCACGACCGCCACTGGTCTCTCAGCCTCTGGACCGTTTCCACCGGCTTATGCGCATATCGGTATGCAGCAGCAGCAGCATCAGAATCCGTCTTCTCTCAGTACTCCAGGGATGTCATCAACTGCCGTTGCAGCACAACAAGAAGCATCAGTACAGCAACATGCATCAACACAACCACCGTTTTCAACTCAGTCTATATCTTCTGCGTTCAGTGGAATGAGCCTTGATGACTCAAGTTATATGCGTGGAGCCTCAACCTCAAGTACTGGTTCATTCGCTCTCACCTTTTGTGCAGCAGCCGCAGTCACAACATCAGCAGCAGCATCCCTTTTACATCTTTGGTCGTTCCCCTGCTCAGCAACA
This sequence comes from Closterium sp. NIES-67, assembly GCA_027943415.1. Taxonomy (NCBI): domain Eukaryota; kingdom Viridiplantae; phylum Streptophyta; class Zygnematophyceae; order Desmidiales; family Closteriaceae; genus Closterium; species Closterium sp. NIES-67. The sequence continues at coordinate 253,103 of BQMB01001599.1, read as the reverse complement.
GCAACAGCAACAACAACCATAACAGGTTCAGCCATAGCAGCAACAGCAACAACAACAGCAGCAACAGCAACAGCCACAACAACCGGGTATTAATTTTTAACCGCCAAATTTGCAAAACAGTACACATATAGAGACAACCATACCTTTTAACGGAGTGGATTTTTACTCCTGGAGTTTCAAATTTGAGCTATGGCCATTCTTCACCGGCGAGTTCACATATCCTGTCGTGGGAACACAACTGGAGCAGCAGAGTTTCTTGCACGCCTCTCTCGGGGCATATACAGTTCTTGTATGGAACCTGTCGCCGAAGGAGCAACTCGGTGTCCGATCGTTTCATTCAAGCTTTACACCAGCTGAAACTGCATGGAACCACTTAAAAAGGGTATACATAGTGTTATAGGATCGAATGTGTCGAGGAAAGGTTGCACTATCGATTGTTACAAGGCGCTTTTATACTTCCAAATTACATCAGGTAACCAGGTTTATCTTATCCTATGGGAATAGACCCTTCTAGAAGATAGAATCAACCTGCGTATAGCCACGCGAGGCTATTGGCTTTAAGGGATTACGGCAGGATTACGCTAGATATAGCGCACCAATACATCCCGAGCCTGGTCGGTGATATAATGATAATAACCAGATAAACCCAAATGGAATGAGATAAAAGAACAAATGGATCAAGATGGAAAGAGGAATAAAATGGAAAGGAGAAAGGAATGGAACGGGGTCGTACTCTCACACTTCCCCCCCTCAAAGCTGGGTGGTAGACGTAACACCCTGCTTGACAAGGTAGTCGCGAAGAGGACGACGAGCGTGATCCATCTCGGATTCAGAGACCCAACTATCCTCTGAAGCATCATAACCCTTCCAACAGATGAGAAGCTCCACGGTGCCATTCCGTCGACGGCGGTGAGCAAGCACGGATTCTACTTCGTACTCGGGTTCGTCATGGACAAGGACGGGTGGCGGCGGCGGCGGTTGGCGTCCAGAGAAGACCGTGTTGGGATCTCGGTAGGGCTTCAAGAGTTGGGCATGGAAGGCATTGTGAATCTTCCAAGTAGCTAGCAGGCATAAACGGAACGTAACAGGAGTGACCTGTGCTTCAACGAGAAAAGGCCCGCAGAAGCGAGGTCGCGGTTTGGATGGGAGATGGCTGATGTCAAGATTACGTGTGTCGAGTAGTACCCGGTCTCCTACGGTGATGGTGTGGTCTGTGCGGTGGCGATCGGCTTGGCGCTTCTCTTGTTGGTGAATGTCGAGAAGGCGCTTGTGGGTCCGATCCCAAAGTTTGTGCATGGTCGTGATGAAATCATGATGGGGTTGGACTGTGGCTGGGATGGTTGGCTGTTGAGGTGTGAGTGGGTGGCGTCCGTAACAGAGGAAGAACGATGTCTGTCCAGTAGCGGCGTGAGTAGCATTGTTGTAGGTAAACTCGAGGACGGGAAGATGCAAGTCCCATTTGGAGATGTCGTGCTTGCAGGCTGCACGGAGGAGTTGCTCCACAATTTGGTTGAGGCGCTCGGTCTGTCCCTCTGTCTGCGGATGGTAGGCGGATGACATGGCGAGTTTGATCCCGAGTAGAGATATCAGTTCTTTCCAGAATTTGCCAGTCGGAGATGAGTGTGGTCGGAATGCCTTGTTGTGAGATGACGTAGCAAACAAAGAGTTGTGCCGTCTCCTCGGTGCGTGCTGTTGTGTGTGTCCGGATGAAGTGTCCCATTTTGGAGAACTTGTCAATGACGAAGAGGATCGTGTCATGTCCGCTCGTGGAAGTTGGTAGCCCAGTGATGAAGTCTAGGCTTACCACTTGCCATGGCTGTTCTAGGATAGGAAGGGGCTGTAGCGGACCCACCTTTTTCTGCTTGCTACTCTTCATCTGCTGACATGTAGTTCACGAGGTGACGAATTTCTATACGTTATCTGCCATGTGGGGCTAGTAGTAGTGTTTGGCGATACCGGTGAGTGTCTTGTTGCTACCGAAGCGTCTCACGTACAAGACGTCGTGGTATTCTTCGAGTAGTAACTGGCACAATGGAGGGTAATTAGGTACCCAGATCTTCATTGATCCTTTCCGGTACGCGATGTCGTTGTCCCACTATAGCAGATGTCGCTTTTCTGCCAAGGGAATTTCTGGGTTGATGGTGTACCCGTGTGTGAAGAGTCCCTTGAGGAGTGGATTTATCCCTTCAACTTGGATAGCGGCAACGTGTGCAGGCCGGCTAAGCGCGTCTGCTTTGTTTTTGTGGCTGGGCTTGTACACGATGTCGTTGTGGAAGTGTGTCTCGAGGAAGTCAATCCACCGGACCTGCCGCCTGGAGAGGCTTGGTTGCGTGTTCAAATATTTTAGGCTGCAATGGTCGCTGTAGACTGTCGTCTTGCGCCCTTTGAGATAACATTTCCACGTTTTGAAGGCGATGATGATAGCAAGGGCCTACTTGTCGTGTATCGGGTAGTTGAGTTCTGCTGCATGTAATATTTTGCTGAGGTAGGCAATTGGTTGCAGGCCATTCCCTTGGTCTTGCATCAAGACTGCTCCCACAGCCTGGTCGCTTGCGTCAGCTTCAATGACATAGTCGCCTTCGGGGTCTGGCAAGATGAGTACGGGTGCGAACGTGAGTGCTTGTTTCAGCTGCTCCACGGCTTCCTGGTGTTGTGGCTCCCATTTATAGGGCGTGTTCTTCTTTAGCAGATTCTTGAGTGGCGTGGCGATCTTCGCGTATTGTGGCACGAACCTGTTGTAGTAGTTAGCAAAGCCAAGGAACTGCTGTAACTCCTTCACGTTCTCGGGTGTCTTCCACGTACGCACGGCTTCGATTTTCTTGGGGTCGACGTGAACTCCTTGAGCGCTTACGATATGTCCGAGGAATTGGACCTTCTCGAGGGCGAAGTCGCTCTTGGATAGTTTGACGTAGAAGTGTTCTCGTCGAAGAATCTCGAAGACGCGTCGTGGGTGCTCGACGTGTTGTTGCATGTCGCACGAGTAGATGAGGATGTCGTCCAGGTACACCTCATAACTTGCTGCCGTCCACCATCGTTGCAGAAAACGCTGATGGCTTGTACTCTTCTCGAGGTCAGTCGATGGTTGCCTTGTCGCATACAGTGTGTGATTCCCCGCTGTCCAAGAGTGCTTGGAGATGTCGTCCTTTGCATATGACCTCGAGCACGAGGGGCAGGCATTGCTCGGAGTTCCCAAAGACAGTTTCATTGATTGGGTCATAGGGTACATCCCAATATTCATTGCTTCCTACTCCTGAGCTGGCAGCTGGCCAAGGCTGCTTGGAGAAAGGCTCTTCCCCTGGGCCCGGAGTTTCCGTGCCGACTGTTTGTGTCGTTGACGAAGTTGCCGAGTTGGATGCATCCAAAGAAGAAGGAGTTCGTGGTTTTCGCAACTACTTGTAGACCCCCAGCTTCCTTTTGAGCTGCTTCAGCTCCACCGACGTCTTCCCTGGGGAATGGGTCGTCGCTGTGAGCTGGTGTCGGGAGAGGACGTTGACTCCGTGGAAAGGTCGGCTTCTTTCCACACTCCTTAATTTGGTCCCCAAGTTCTCCGGTACCGGTACGATCTCCACAGTTTTCTGCTTCTTGAGGAGTCCCTCCCGAAATTTCTCCAAGGCTCTAGCCCCTCGAGAATCACAAGTTTTCATAAAAGCATCTTTGTAAGATAACTTTAACGAACCCTTATAATTTCTTGGGTCTTCAAGGAGTTTCCCCGTCTCGGCAGACTCCTTTTTCGCGGAGTTATATTTTTCCTCGGCGAATTCCTGTGGCAAAGAATGGTCGTCGGGTGGAGATTTTTCCCCATCATTTTCTCCTGTTCGCGTCAAATCATGTGTGTCGAAGTTGATTTTTCCGGAAGTCCGCGGCCGCTTTCGGATCTTTTATTTTTCGCCAGCTAGATCCGCAATCACTGGCGAGCTCCATTTTTTGGCTTCTGATTGGCCGAAGGATTTCCGCCACTGTTGCGTGCCCGATACTCAGCGCGTGCGGCTTTCATTTTGTTGCAGTCAAAGATTCGATGACCCGGCACCCCGCAAAAATCACACGTGTAGTTGGTGTTTTTCGGACGTGGCCTCCCTTCGAACCTGTTGACTTCCATCGGGTCGGCGAATGTGGTGTGAGCCGAGCGGTCGCCCTGTCGCGTACTCCCGACATGCGTCCGTCGTGTCCCGGCGTTGACCATCTAGAATTGTTCCGCGGCCGATACGACGTTACTGTAGCTCGCGTAGTTTGTCGCTGCCACTTGTTGTTTGACTTCGGTCTTCAGCCCGGCGAGGTACGATTGTACTCTTTCCCCTTCGGTCACGTCGAGAATGCGTTTATAGAATTCCTCCATCTGCTGCGTGTACTGCGCTACACTCCCGAGTTGTCGATGGCGATGATTTTTCTCCCGGGCAAGGAAACCCGAATTTATCGGCTCGAAACGTTTCAGCAGGTCGGTGCGGAACTGCTGCCATGTGGCTTCGTCGTGGATGAAGGTGCTGTTAGTGCCAATCCACTCGAGTGCCGGCCCTCGCATCAGTGTCGCCGCGAGTCGTACACGTTGACCGTCCCAGACCGGCAAGCTCCATCCGACGGCTGCGAAATAGATCTCCATCCCGGCGATCCATCTGCGGACGTCGAAGTTTCGATCGCTCGGATCGAACGGCTCAGGTGGGCGCGGTTTCGGAGCCTCGAGAAACTGCTGCGACTGCTGCGTCGTCGCCGTTGTCGTTTCGTGTTGCACTCCGGCGTGTCGAGTTACTCGCTCGAACTCGTTTTGCCAAGCTTCGCGATCGGCTCGCATCTCCTGTAGGGCTGCGATGCGCGCGAAGAGCTGCTGGGTAACTTCGGCATTGTCGAAGTTCGCCATCCTGTTCAAAACACGCGCGGAGGGGGTAATTCGAAAAAAAAAAAACGCAGAGCTGGTGCTTACCAGAATCGGCGTTGAATTGGTCGCCCCCGACGGTTTTTCGAGGCTGGATCCCCCGCTGCTGCTGCTTAGCTGAGTGCGGCCGAGTGAGAAAAGCTCTGATTACCAAGTGTCACAGGATCGAATGTGTCGAGGAAAGGTTGCACTATCGATTGTTACAAGGCGCTTTTATACTTCCAAAGTACATCCGGTAACCAGGTTTATCTTATCCTATGGGAATAGACCCTTCTAGAAGATAGAATCACCTTGGGTATAGCCATGCGAGGCTATTGGCTTTAAGGGATTACGGCAGGTTTACGCTGGATATAGCGCACCAGTACATCCCGAGCCTGGTCGGTGATATAATGATAATAACCAAATAAACCAAAGGTTTATGGAAAAGGAGAAATAGGAATCCAAATGGAATGAGATAAAAACCAAATGGATCAAGATGGAAAGAGGAATGAAATGGAAAGGATAAAGGAATGGAACGTGGTCGTCCTCTCACACATGGCAAGAGATACAATAAGAGTGAGTAAGATTCGTTCGGAGTTGACAAGTGTGCAGATGATGACAAACGAAAACGGCATGGACTATGTCAACCGTGTTGGCATACTACGTGATCAACAAGAGAAGAGTGGGGGATACTTCCCTCGTGAGATGTATCTCATGGTCCTTCTTGGTGGCCTTGGACCCGAATGGCGACAGACGCGCACCTTCTTTCGCGTGAATCCAAATCTCTTTGAAGTTGAGTCTTCTTCGCATCTTCAAGCCGAACAGCAAGATCTGGACCTGCAGTCACAACGCAATCTGAAAAAGGGGATACACTTGAGTTTTTACTCAAATCCAGAATCGCACCATCGTCATCCCCCGAAATATCCCTTTTGCCATTTTCGCAAGAAACCAAGACACACTTACCAGAATTGTCGCAGTCGACATCAAAACCGTCGCAGCACTTCACAGCCGTATCATCGCTCGCAGCAGTTACCAAAGCAACATCAGCCCACGCAGCAGTCGACTACCCAAACACAGCAGATGCCGAAAACGCCGCAGAATCCGTCGCCATCACAACATCATCCTCCGGTCTTTGCATCTGCAACATCAGGGAAAGGTGTCTTTGGATGTGTTACCACAGTTGATGCTTCAGAAACAGGTTTTGAGACACGACTTGAAGAAACCACTAGTGCTGAAGGCATTCCCTTACCTCAAGTTTACGCTAACCTTGCTCGAATAATTTCAGGTCCGAATATTTGTTATCTCGACAGCTGTTGCGGGTGGCACATTTGCTCCACTGAAACAAGCTTCATCACCAACCAGCGTCCACTTCGTCGTCCGATACCTGTCACAGTCGCAAACGGACAAACTATTATGGCACGTTCTGTTGGGAGTGTCATGCTCGAATCTATCGACACGGGATACTCACTCCATGTTACCAATGATCATACCGTCGCCGGCCTTGGATTCAATCTTCTCTCCACGGCTCAGCTCCTGGCTCACAAGATTCGCACACAGGGCAATTGTGAAACGATGGACCAGGAGTTATGGCACAGTCCAACGAATACTTACCTTGGTCGTGCCGCTACTCAGCATGGCGTGTCAGTTCTTCAATTCGCGGCACAAGAAACTTCTGGAGATTCTGAACGCGTCCTTGCACTTGGTCCCTGGGATCACCCAGAAGAAACAGATTATCAGCACGTGGATATTGACTTTCGAGCAACTACTGTACCAACGGCTTCTCGAACTGCAGTCGCCGTACTTACCGCATTGGATGCCTGGGAGTTCAATACCGCCGATGAAAGCGCCACCGCGTGGCGAACGTTTTATAATACCCGTGCAGCCTTCCAAGGAACTCCAGCACCACATTGGGGAGAAATTAGTGGACTTGCAGCTGATGAACCTGACGTCGTTGAAGAAGCCGAAAAGGAAGAAGTCACCGAGCAGCCGTGTTCAACAGTAGCTATCGCCGAAACACCTGCCACAACATCAACTGAAGTAGCATCAAAAGTTGCAATCGCAACTGCAACAGCACCTTCAAATGTTCCGTTACCACTTACACATTTCGTTGAAGGAGAAGTTGACAGGTCACCAGCGCTTTCTCCTTTTATCATTTCTTCTTTCCATACTAACGCCGATTTCTACCTGCGATCATCAGGACACAAAGCCATAGAAGATATCTGGCATCAGCGGTTAGGACATCCATCGTAGTGGATTCTTAATCATTCAATACGAGCAGCAGTTCTGGAAAAAGGCAGTCTTCTTTTACCTGACGGCACGGAGATGAAGCCGCAGTCCCGTCCCATGGTTTGCACCACGTGTCCGGTTGCCAACCTTACTCACGATCCGTTTCCAAGTCATTTTCCTGGCTCAACACGTTATAAACTGATACAAAAAGTCTACAGCGACATACTAAACTTACCTGAAGTAGGACCTAAAGAGGAGCAGTACGTAATAACATTCATCGAAGCATCTACACGCTACATTTGGACAGCAAACCTTCCCGCTCGCTATCTCGCCCATTCCGTCTTTGTCGCATGGCTCGTCGTCGCTGAACGAGAGTCTGGCGTGAAACTGCAAGAATTCCAGAGTGATGGTGCAGGGGAGTACACCAGCAACACTTTCACAGAATAGCTTCAGACTCTCGGCATCAAATGGAAGCAGCCACTGCCGCATACACACCAACAGATGGGGGTAGCAGAGAGGATCAACCGAACTCTGCAAGAGAAGATGCGTGCTCTGCTGACGCAGGCAGCTCTTCCTCCTCGGTTTTGGTCGTATGCGATGGACCACGCCGTGCTGTTACACAACCTTCTTTCTTCAACATTCCTGTCCGAGTTCTCTTCTCCACACCTGCAGTGGACACGTATAGTGGGAAGTACCAAACTTTTACGAGTTTTCAAGTGTCTCATGCAGTTTCGTCCTCCAACTGCAGCACTCGGCAAATTTTCCGAACGAGCAAAATGGGGGGTACACCTGGGCATCGAAAAACAGTATCACGCATGGAAGATTTTGGATCTTCGCTCCAACCAAATCGTCCCATGACGTGATTGTCTCTTCTATGAAAGACTCGCCTTGCCCATTTTTCGTGCCCACCAGGCAGCAGCTGCCAACCCCGCCAGGCTGTTCGAAGGCCCGCGTGCATTTGCATCTGACGAAGCCGAAGCTGATGTACAGGGGGAGGATGTTTCTGAAGCTTCCGAAGCTGCCGCAACAAACATTCCCGAACCTGTCACCTCGACCAGCATACCTGAATTTATTCCTCTTGCAGATGCTGACCAGGATGATGTTCGCGAAGTTCACCTCAGTTACAAACGCGATCGCCAACAGCAGCCGATGCCCGCTGTCTCCGACGAAGCAGTTCGTGTTACACCTGACGAAATTGGGGGGGAAGAAGGACCAGAAGAAAATTTCGCAGGTGCAAACGAGGAACGTCCGCGTTTTACAAAAACCGGCTTACAGATACTTGGATTTGCAGTAGCAATACAGTACGACGACAGTAAGATACCTGAACCGAAAACCGTTCGACAGGCTCTTACGAGTCCTCACCGAGAAAAATGGCGCGAAGCCATGGACAAGGAGCTAGCAGCTCTTAAGAATCGTGGCACATGGGATTTAATACCGACTTCAGAAGTCAAAGGGAAGAAGGTACTTACCGGAAAATGGGTCTTCCGCGTCAAAACTAATGCAGATGGGTCGTTTGAGAAATTCAATGCGCGATGGGTCGTCCGCGGATTCGAGCACACTTACGGCATCGACTACGAACTAACTTTTGCTCCTGTTGGTCGACATACAAGCGTGCGGATTTTACTCTGTGTCGCCGCCTGCCGTAATCTCCGACTTCGACAAATCGACGTGTCAAATGTGTTTCTCTACGCGCCTGTCAACACACTCATTATGGTAGAGTACCCGCATTCCTATGCTACTAACCCACCGAGCGTATGCCGTCTCCGAAAATCGCTATACAACATTAAACAGGCACCCCGGCTCTAGCAGCAGTACCTTCACTCACAGCTTATCACTGCCGGATTTCGTCAGCTACCGCATGACCAGGGAATGTATCTTCTGACTGACGGCAGCAACTATATTTTACCCATCGCCTACGTTGACGATATCCTCTACGTCAGTACTACCGATTCTCTTGCCGATATCTTCATACTGAAACTACGGAAAATTCTACAGCTTACCGTCTCCGAAACAGTCTCACAGTTTCTTGGTCTAAACATTACCTGTTCACCAACGTCTATTCATCTCACTGCTTCGAAGTACGCAGCAACGCTTGCTGCCTGCTTCAACCTCACTCCTACTGCAGTCTCTACACTGTACCGCTCACTACCGACTGACCACAAACCGAACACTGCACTGTTAAATTCAACCGGTTTACAGATCTATCAACAGCAGTTAGGCTGTCTACTTTTCGTCGTTGTCACTTGTCGTCCCGATCGAGCTTACGCGGCCAGTCAGCTCGCTCAGTTCCTACGCCGTCGTGAAGAGGAGCATCAGCTTGATCTTCTCCGCGCGCTTCAGTATTTCATCTCGACACCTAACATCGGTTAAGTCTACAACGTCATCGGTTGCAAAACACTATACCTACACGGTTTCGTCGACGCCGATCACGCTGCTGACTCTACTAATCGACGAACGCGCACTGGATTCATCTACCGGCTTGAACCTATTGGACCTATTTCTTGGAATTCGACGAAGCAGGAGTTGATTGCTCTCTCCTCCGCTGAAGCTGAGTTCATCGCTGTCTGCACAGCAACACGCGAAGGACTTTACATGCAGGAACTATTGGAAGAAGCGAGATTGACGACGTACCCTGTTTACCCTGCAGTGCGACAACCAAAGTGCGATTCGCATCGCGCACCAGCCTGGTTTCGTCAACAGGACGAAACATATTTCTCTGCGTTAATTTTTCGTCAAGGATGAAGTCGAGAAGGGGAGGATGCGATTGGTCTATTGTTCGACCAACGAAATGGCTGCCGATTTCTCACGAAGAAGCTGACACGACAGAAGTTTCAATATTGTAACAAGATTTGAGGGATCTTCAAGACGTGACTCTATCGGACTTCCAGAAATGAAGGGGAGTGTTGTGGTATATTTCATACTTAGCATTTCTGTAAGTCGTTTATCGATAGATAGTGTCGAATCCCACTGTAGAAGATAAGTCCGTAGGATGACGTCAGCAAATAGCGCTCGTCATAGGACAGTCGTTTCAGTCACGCGAATAGTCGCACCTCTTCATTATCATCTAGGGCGCATATCGTGATAGTGACGAACAGGTACATTAGCGAATAGGTACTTTCCTAGAGCTATAAATCTTTGTTGTGTCCTTTTTATTATTAACCTTGAGATTTCAACTTTGAGACATACACTCAGGTTCATTCTTACAAGACTTCCGCTGTCTTACTAGTCTACCGTTCCAGCAAAGATCCTTGGTTAAATACTTGTGGTTGCAGATTTTATACTTAGTCTTCTGCAACACCTGTCAAATTATTACATCCTTGACCTCCACCAAATCTTCGTTTCTTGGGAACGTGGTGCTTAAAAAACTCAAACGGTACTACTACCTCTAAGCTTTTACTCGGCGCATTACAGGTAAGGCAGCACATGTGCTTGGTCAGAGGTGCATGGCTTGCAGCAGCTGGTCAAAGTCCTCCCAGCGCATGTCTTGCTGAATGTACTCCATGCGCACAGGGTTGAAGGGGCCCCTCACCCGGTCCACTGAGGTGATGGTGGCCGATGCGGGCAGGACAGGGTTCGAGGGGTCCGAGGGTGTAGCAAGCACTAGGGACGAGGAGAAACCCTGAGAAGGATGGGGGGGGTTAGGGGGTGGGAGGGAGGGAGGGGACGGGGGGATTGCGTAAGGTGGGAGATGAAACGAGGGCGGGTGTTTGGGAGAAGATGGGTGGAGAGAGAGAAAGGCACAAGAGACACCAGTGGCGATGAGAAAATAGAGAGTGAAAATTGGAGGGTTGAGATCTGGAAAGAGAGCCATAAGATTCTGGCTAGGGTTGAGAAGTTGCTCCTCCAGTGGTCAACTGAAATAAGATGCGCAGAGTGTGGGTGGATAGTGCGAGGGCTGAGGGGGGTACAGGGTGAGCAGAGAGGTGGAGGAGAGTTGGGTGGGTGTAGCGTAACAAGGTGTTAAAGGACAGGTGGGTGGTGGTGAATGGTAGCGAGGGGAAGGGAAGTGGAGGACAAAATTGGAAAATACGCTCAGGCAGGCAAGCGTTTTGCGTAAAAACGCATGCGTGAATGCGCAATACGCAATATGCACAGAAAAACGCAAATGCGCACAGGGTTTTGAGCCTGGCCATTTGTTTTCGAGAGAGAGAGAAAAAAAAGTCGACACATCGCAAACTGGCGATTCCAACCAGAGGTCTCGGCTTCTCACGAATTTGCGAATTTGGCTTTCAAAACAACTTACCAACCCCGCCAAAGCGCCCAACCACACCCCACCCCACACAGTCTAGGAAACCCAACCAACCTGCAACCAAAACTGTTTTTTTGTCTGCCCCGAGAAAAATTCACCTCCCCGCCATAGAGTATTTCCCTAGCGTATTTAAACCTGGACCCTAGAGTATTTCGTATGAACGCTAGCATAAACACACTAGCGTATCATACGCAAAACACGTATTTTCCAACTTAGGTGAAGGAAGGGGGACATTTGGTAAAAAGAGGGGGGATTGGAACAAGGGGAGGAAGTAAAGATTCACGCCATCGGTTTAAGCAACAGTAGTTTGTGGTGAAAAGACAGGAAGTCAACCTGGCGGGTGGTGAGGAAAGTGGCCTGCCTAATCAAAGAAGAAACATCTTGCTAGCAGGTCTACGAGCGCTCTCAAGGAGGCACATCACATCGCTGTGCCACATTCCATGGGCAGCGCATTGCCTGCCCTTCTGATCTAAGCGCACTGATAGCCGTGTATCATCGGTGGCGAGTGCTGAGGTGAGCGCTGGTCTCACCCTGAAGACGACGACCTGGTCATCCTCCCCATCCACCACGGCGTTGAGTACCACCACCTCCCCCTTCACCTGCACCCATGGCACATGCATGCACGCGCACACGCACACAGAGTCATACTCACAGACTCACGCACGCACACACACACAAGCACACACACACACACACACACACACATTCACAAGCACACACACACACACACACACACACACACACACACACACACACACACACACACACACACACACACACACATTCACAAGCACACACAACTGGCACGGGGCACACCAGTGAGGGTAGTTTCCACGACACACAGCATCGCACGGCTCCAAAACGCGCGGCGTTGCGTGGGGCATCTGCCGCAACAACGTCATAGCTGGGCCGTAGATCCCACCCCGACCTTGCACAGCTCGGAATGACGGCACGGAGCCTCCACGCCACACATACACCCATCGCTCACCCATTCGCTCACACCGAACCCGCTGCCAGGGCCCCCGGCTCTATTCCCTTGGTACCAACACTAGCAGGCCGGTGCCGGCACGCCCTTCCAGCGATGCTTTAGACCGCTGCGATTAGATTCGCCGACTCACCTAGTATTCCTCTCCCCTGTCACTAATAAGGCTACCCTGCCACGTATGAGGCATGGCTACGCTACCACCTACTCTCTCGGTGTATTGCTCCACGCGCCGTATATCAAATCCGCTCGACCCGCCGTTGGTACTAGTACTCGTCGGCGCCACGTCACCATCTGCCGCACGTAGCGCCGTCGCCGACGAACCGCATCGCGCTCCCGAAATTGCGGACGGCGCCGCGGCCACGGAGGGGTGAGAATGACTAGAGATCGCGGCCTTTCGCTGCGCGCGCGACTCGACTGGAAGGAATTGCGAGCGGCGGAATCTCAGGGTGACTATGCGGGGGGATATCTGCGCGACTACTACGCTCGCGCGGGCTTCGGATGCAGGCGGAGGGGGCGCATTGCGGGGTGCGGGGACGGGGACGGGGCCACGATGCAAATAAGTGGCGGACATTGTGATAACGAGAACCCAGGTGGTTGGGTGGGGGTGCGAGGAAGGAACTGAGGGGTAAGAATAACGGCTGAGTTCTGCAGGCATTTGACGTTGACGTCGAGGTCGACATTGAGGAAGCTCTTCGAGCGACTTCAAGAGCACTGGTTACCACCCAAACCAGGTGCACTTCCCAAACCTCGCTTGGAAGCCACGCGGCCAAATTTTGGTAAGCGCAAGCGAAAGGAGAGGAGCGAATTTCAAAATTGCGCAACAAAAACCTGCTGCCCCAAGGCAGCTGAGAATTATTCCGGGGCAGAATGACGAAAAAAGAACCTAGGGTTTGTTGAGATGCCCTCACACCCCCACAGAGTAGGTCGAAAGAGTGGTGCTGTTGGAGGTGATATGACTCGCTTTGGCGATGTGTTTGTTCAGCTGCTGTTTTTTTGCAGGGCAGGCTCAGGTTCGCGAGGTGGGGTAAAGTGGTGGCGGTTGTATTTTTGGGGTGTGGAGGCCTAGTACACCCTTGCGGTTGATGTAACGCCACACGCAAGGTGAACTCCGCGATTGAGCGAACGTCAGCGTTGCGTCAAGTTTGCGTCAGATTTGCCAAAGGGGGAAGCGAGGGGGGTGTTTCCCTGACGTAGATGTCATCTGTAGGTGTAACTTGGTTCGGGTACCTTGTGCCAGGTTTGGGCGAAATTTTGCGGGCTGACCCTCGATCCGAAGCAAAATCTCTCGCTTTCGTAAGGTGCTCTGATGTAACATGTACTTTCCTTTTTTGCCTGTAGAACGCAGCCAATGGGTCAACAAGGGTAGCCTTTTTGGGCTGGCCATGCACGAAGGAAATTGGTAGGGCTGGCCAATAAGGGCAGGCGACGTTTGGCTCAATGTGCCCTCCCTCAGTCCGTGAGCTCATTTTGTGAAATTGAGCTCCGAGTCCACAGCCCGCGTCACGGAAGGTGTAACAGGGTAGTGACAAGAAAACAGCTACAACGAAGGATTGACTAACGAGTAACAATACAACTTCGGCAACATCAAAACAACAGGGAGCATGGATATAGCTAGCCTAGGAGCACACGGTCGTGGCACGGTAGAGCTGCAATGTGTGGTTCTTAAAATAGCGCGGAGCACCCATATCTAGGCATGCAACAGCAAGGCGGGCATCAATGTATGCGGCTCGTTAGGAGACCACATTTGGGACCGCGATTTGAATTTCAAGGTAGAGCTGCGCGGCAACCTTGTTATAGCAGTGTACACCTTACTGAATAAACCCTGTGAAAATGAAATATCATTTCCTTACACCCTCCCCCCTCCAAGGTATGGTCTTAGCTAAGACCGCCAACGTCGCGCACATTGCGAGACAGGAGGTAGACCCTTAACATTGGGTAATTCTCGATTTGTGCCAGGGGCACCCAACTGTTTTCTAGGGCCGTCTTGTCCTTCCAAGATATCAGAAACTCGATCAGGCGAGCCCCTGGAGGATCCGTGATTCGATGGCTGAGAACATTCGCAGGTTCGACAGTAGGCTTGGCGAGCGGTCGAATGTTCGGGTCCGTTCAGTGTCGTGATAACTTACTGGTGCCGGCGATGTATGATCGAAGTAATCGCACATGGAATGATGGGTTGACTTTCCAAGTGGTCGGTAACAGTAGGTGGGATGTAACGGAAAATATCATATGGCTGATGGTAAGTGATCCATAGTAGCAGGGGCGGAGTTTTGGGACGATGGGCAGTCAAAGGTTCTGGGTGTCGAGCAGTACTAAGTCTCCAGCCTGGTACGTCACTGCTCGTTGGTATAGATCGGCGTTACACTTAAAAATTACATTCGCGCGCTTAATGGCTTCGGCTGCTTGCTCTCGGGCATTCTGTAAGATTTCGGCAAACTGTTGGGCTTATGGTACTGCATTTTCAGGGTTGGGCGTGATCGGTACTATAGGGCTCTGCCTGTAGTTCAGGTAAAATGGTTACTGTCGTGTTGTGGCTGACGGGGCGTTGTTATACGCGAAATCAATTAGTGGCAGTTGCTGCTCCCAGTCGGCCACGTCATCGCAGGTGGCACGAATCAGCTGCTCCATTGTCTGATTGGTTCGTTTGGTCTGTCCGTCAGTCTCGGGATGGTAGGCGGAGGAGAATTGCAGGCGTGTGCCAAAATGTTCCCAGAGGTTACTGGTGAATTTTGTGTCACGATCTGAAATGATGGCGGATGGGATTCCGTGGAGGCGAAAGACGGTTGCGATGAAGAGGCGGGCTGTCTCTTCAGCTGAGATGCTCTTCTTGCAGGCGGCAAAGTGGGCCATCTATGTCAGCTTATTGACGGCGACGAATATCACGCCATTACAGCCGTCCTTGGCAGGCAATCTTGTGACGAAATCTATCGTTACTTGCTACCACGCGAGGTCGGGCGGTGGAATCGGCTGCAACAGTCCAGCTGGCTTCTACTTTGATGATTTTATGGTTTGGCAAGATCTGCACGAAGCTACATTCGTTGCATGTCCCCTTCATGTCGGGCTAGAAATAATATCTGGTCAACTACTGCTTAGTTTTCTCCACTGCGAAGTGCCCCGAAACTGTACTGTCATGAGCTTCTCGCAACAGTAATTCCCGTAGTAGACTCTACTCTGGTACCCAGATGCGGTTAGTCCCTGTCTTTACGTAATAAACTCCCTTAGCTGCTGTGATATGTTTGTACACCCATGGCATGAAGAATGTGTCCGTCTGGTACCTGTGGGTGAATAGACATGTTAATAGTGGGGAAGTTTGGGCGAGGATTATGGAATAGGGATGGGTGGATGGGTGAGAAAGAGAGTCTGCGATGCTGGATGCCCCTTTCTTGTACGTGACCGTGTAATGGATGTTGGACTCCATAAAATCCAACCACCAAATCTGTCGTGGGTTGCGTAGTGGCTGTGCGCAGATGTACTGAAGGCTTTGGTGGTCTGTCCATACTATCACCTCTGTGCCCGCCAGGTAGCACCACCATACTTTGAACGTGTGCACGATCACGAGTATCTCCTTGTCGTGTATCGGATAGTTTCACTCGGGCGGGTGCAGCTTTCGTGACTCGTATGCGGAAAAGACGGGACCAATCGGCTAATGGCATCTTTGATCACACCTCAGCAAGGTCTAATAGATCACATTCTATCATACTTCGTTTCCAATATCCTTCGCGATTTTCCTAGTGCTCACCCCCTTATGCAAAAGGGTGGGTCCAGGATGAGTGCAAGAAGATCCATGCAAAGGTTTGCACTAACCACGCAGATAACATGCCTAGGAGGGTGCGGGTGGTGATCAAGGCCAAGGGTCGATGGACTAGGTACTAGAAACGCTATTCGGAAAATTGTTTTTTTGTCCTAGGAAACAAGTGTTCGGATGCACTCTTTGTATATCGTTTAGCACTACGTTAGATCCAATGTACTATTATGGATTTTAGCGCTGTGAACACATCCACTATGTGCCCCTCCCAAAGCATACCACTATTAAACATTAAGACTTTAAGTAGAGTGGTCGGAAAGACCAAATACTCTAGTTAATGCAAAACATTCGGACAATTGTTTCCGTTACTGTACTTCGAATGGACGGTGAGGATCGGCGATGCGAAGGACAGGGGCTGAGCACAGAAAAGTTTTGAGCGTAGAGAAGGCAGCTTGCTCCTTCTCCCCCCACCTATACTTAGTCCCTTTCCACAGCAGGCCAGTTAACGGTGCAGTAACCCCTGCCATATTCGGAATAAATCGCCGAACATAGTTGACGAACCAAAAATACTTCGCAGCTCCTGCAAGTTCGTAGGCCGTAGCCAGGCTTGTACTGTTTCGATTTTGTGCGGGTCCACTTCGACACCCTTAGTGGAAATCACATGTCCGAGGAATTCTAAGCGATCTTTTAAAAAACCGCCCTTAGACCCTTTCTCGAGCAGCCTATGCTCCTGCAGTAGTGTGAAAACTGCTTCGAGGTCCTTTAAGCGTGGCTCTTGGGTCTCGCTGTAGATCAGGATATCGTCTAGGTAAACTATAACGCACTTATCAACGAGTGAACTGAAGATCTGGTTCATGGCCATCTGAAAAGTTGCCGGAGTGTTCGTCAGACCGAAGGGCATAACTACATACTCGAAACTCCCGTACCTAGTATGAAACACCGTCTTGTGACAGTCAGCTACGACTACTCGAATCTGATGGTAACCCCCTCGTAAATAGATTTTGAAGAAGAACCGAGCTTTGCGAAGTTGGTCGATCAGTTCATTGGTGCGCGTGATGGGGTAACGCGTCTTGATAGTGACCCTATTCAGTGCTCTGTAATCAGTGCACATTCGGTTCCTGCCGTCTTTCTTCGAGGTGAACAAATAGCGCGCGTCCGATCATTCGACAACGGATTTGGTAAATAATATTATATATATAATTTACCAAAATTTTTTATCTGATACGACAAGAAATTGCCACAGAAAACGAGTGGACCACATTCGGTGAAGCTGAACGAGACTGAGGAACATTTTTAGATCGCTTGGAGTTTTGACCGTCGTATCAACATTGAACCAGCAGACCAGATCGAGCGCAAGTTTCTTCAGTACAAGTATTTGACACAAAGAAGCACATATACGACGACATCAACTTCGACGACTAGACTTCCGAATTATCTAGCTCTCAAAATTCGGATCTCCTCATCAAGTCAGGAATGTCGGCAACAAAACGTCTCATCAGTCACAATGATCAGCAGAAGATACCTACTTGGTAACATCGACTGTAGAGCCGCTATCGCGCTCGCGTAACGCACTAACCTGCACATACCAGCTGCTGACTGGCCCACAGGCAGGCCAAATGTGCGGGCGCGTGGGGCACACCGCCGCTCGCTGCTTCCGCCGCCTGGACGACCCCTACCATCGTCACTTCGGCCCCCTGGTGCACGTTCCCTCCTGGCCGGTCTTGCTTCGTCGTGGAGTTCCTATATTTGATATGGATATGATTCAGATTGACCATGCCTTATATTCTCTGTATTCTGATGCTTCTAGTGTTGCTACCTTTTATTATCCTGCTGTTTGTAGCCTTGGAGCTACTGCTGTGTGTAGTCTAGGATTCTCTGCTACGTCAGGCGTAAGACCAGTTAGAGACTTTTCACCGGGCCCCGCCTCGTCGGCCCTCTCCTTTGTCTTAGACTCTGGAGCGTCTCGGTGCTTCTTTCGAGACAGTACTGCTCTCACCCCGCTTCCTACGCTTGTCCGCGTCGCACTAGCAGGCTCCTCCGCCACAGCTGTCGCACGTAGCACCACCACTCTCCCCTGTTCGGCTGTCCCTTCCAGCTCCCTCACAGGTCTGCACATCCCCTCGTTTGCTAGGAACTTAGTGGGTGTCGGTCACCTCCAGGACCAAGGCGTCACCACTACGTTCCCTGGCCGCGAGAGACACGCTGCTTGCACAGACACAGTCACCGGTCGACACTTAGCTACCTTTGAGCGTGACCCTGGATCAAGTCTCTTTACCCTGCACACTGCGTCCCCACTCACTGCTGCGTCTGCCGCGGTCGCCGCGTCCTGCTCCGGTCGCTCACTAGCCCATCCGACCCTTCTGTGGCACCACCGCTTAGGTCACCTTGCACTCCCGCGTCTTAGACACATGTCCCAGTACAGTCTAGTCACTGGTCTCCCTGCGTCGCTCCCCGCCTTGCCTCCGTCGGTAGCGCCACTGTGCACCTCCTGCGTCGAGGGTTGGCAGCGCGCCGCCCCTCACTCCTCCTCGTTTCCTCCTACCACAGCACCGCTACAGACACTGCACATGGATGTCTGGGGCCCTGCCCCGGTCCATGGTCTTAGTCGGAAGCGCTACTTCCTAGTCATCGTTGACGACTTCTTGCGGTTCATCACTGTTCGCACCGCCCACCGCCTGTCTGTAGGTCGCTTACACTCTGACCGTGGTGGCGAGTTCGCCTCTGGCTCTCTAGGATGGTTCTGTCGTGCGGAGGGCATCCGCCAGACGTACACCCTGCCAGACTCCCCACAGCAGAATGAGGTCACTGAGCAACGCATCGGCATGATCATGGAGGTGGCACGCCGGTGCACCCCATTTCTGTGGCTGTTCGCCGTGCGCTACGCTACTCACCAGCTTAACCTGTGGTCGCGCTCCTAGCGACCACAGGTTTCTCCGACCCTCCTCTGGACCGGGTCTCCTAGTGACGCATCTGCGTTCCACGTCTGGGGCAGGCCTTGCTTACGTCCGCGATACTGTCGCGGACAAGCTCTCAGCCTGCACTCTTCCTTGTGTCTTCTTGGGGTTCCCGCTTGACGCCTTTGACTGGCTGTTCTACCACCCCGCACACCACCGTTGTTACCACACTCGTGACGTCACCTTTGACGAGACGCTCCCCTACTACCGGCGCTTCCCACACCGCAGCGCTCCTGTGCCTCCTCTTCTCTTCCTTGTCCCTGCCCCCCTTGCCGCACTTCTCCCACCCCGCCCGGCCCAATCTGGTGTCTCCCATGCCACTCAGTTCCCCTCCGTTCCCCCTGTCTAGGAGTCGGCTGACTCTGGGGGCCCAGCTGCTGGGTGTGCGCCTGCTGTCCCTGTGGCGCCTCCCCCAGCCTCGGTTCCCCAGGCCCCTCAGCCACCTGCTACCTTGCCT
Source organism: Closterium sp. NIES-67 (assembly GCA_027943415.1). NCBI lineage: Eukaryota > Viridiplantae > Streptophyta > Zygnematophyceae > Desmidiales > Closteriaceae > Closterium > Closterium sp. NIES-67. Next base: position 233,647 of record BQMB01001599.1, on the reverse strand, counting down.
CAGCAGCAGCAGTTGTCGCCGCAACAGACTCCACGGCTGCAGCAGCAGCGGCAGGGAGCAGTGGGCTCTAGGGGTGCTGGTTCTGGGGGTGCGAATTTTGGGGGTGCTGACTCCAGGGGTGCTGGTTCTGTAGGTGGTGAGACCGAGGGTGCAGGTCTTGGGGGTGCTGTTTTGCGGTGTGCGGGTGGCAGCTGGGGTGCCACTGGAGGCCCTGGAGCGGACAGGCAGCAGCAGCAGCAGCAAGTGTAGCCGCCACAGCAGGAGCTGCCGCAGTCTGCCCTTCGTCTCCTTGGTCTTGCTCCAGGTTCCCCTGTCAGCCCGCCCGTTCCCCCTCTGGTGCGTGACTCTGTTTTTGGCCCATTGTTTCCTTCTCCGGACTCCTCTCCGGCTCGTTTCCCCTCGCGCTCCCCCCCGTCTCCTGACCTGTCCCCCGTCCCCCCTCGTCCCCACTCCCCAGTTCTTCCCCACTGGGTTCGTCGCCCCTCTGGTGCTCGTCCTGTCTCTCCCCATCCTAGTGTCCACCCTATGCTCCTCCCGTTATTGTCCTCTCGTTGCCTCCCCCATCGTCGCTACCGTCGTCCCCCCCTCCTCTCTCCGACGCTGTTCCCACTGCTCGTCCAGTCCTGTCGCACCTGCTGGCGTCACTTGTCACTGACCCTAGTGCTCCTCCTGAGTCTGTCTCCGCGCTGGTCACTGCTGTCGCTGAATCTGCTGCTAGCCACCGCCTTGACTACGCTGCCGCTCTGGTCTCTGGTACTGTCCATCCTCTGTCCGTTGGGGGTGCACCAACTCTTGGCAGTGACGTACTAGAGGACAGGCAGTATGAGTTGGCCTACCTTGCTGCCGCTGTTCCCCATCTCTCCTCCTCGCTTGTATCCCCAGAGGGCGACCCAGACGCTCTCGACATCCCTGTTCTGCGCTCTTATGCTGAGGCGGTGTCGGGGCCCTGGGCAGCCCAGTGCATACAAGCCATGGAGACTGAGATGGCATCCTACAGATCCACTGGCACCTACGTCGACGCAGTTCCCCCGCCTAGGGCGAACGTAGTTGATGGCATGCGGATCTACAGGGTGAAGCGCGCACCTGGAGAGCCGCCGAAGTTCAAGGCGCATTACGTGGCTAGAGGCTTCAGTCAGCGTGAGGGAGTGGACTTCTTCCAGACCTTCTCCCCGACCTCGAAGATGACTACTCTTCGGGTCCTTCTTCACATAGCCGCGCAGCGTGACTACGAGCTTCACTCGATCGACTTCTCCATAGCGTTCCTGCAGTGTAGTCTGCACGAGCAGATCTACCTTCGACGCCCTCTAGGCTTCTCTGGGTCCTTCCCACGTGAGACCCAGTGAAGCCTGCGCCGTCCTGTCTACGGCCTTCGTCAGGCACCCCGTCAGTGGCACGACACGCTTCGCACCACTCTTGCTGAGCTGCAGTTCTTTCCGTCCTCTGCTGACCCCTCTCTCTTTGTTCGCACGGGTCAGACATCGTTCTACATTCTAGTGTGCGTAGACGATCTTATCTTTGCTACTCCCGACAGAGTTGCACTGGCCTCAGTGAAGGCCGATTTACTTAGGAGACACACCTGTATAGACTTGGGGGAGCCGAGGTGCTATCTGGGCTTGGAGATCTCTCGTGACCGTGCCCCTCGCACGATCACACTCTCCCAGTCCCATATGGTGCAGCAAATCCTCCAGAGGTTTAGTCTCGAGTTCTCCTCAACACAGCCCACCCCCCTGCCTGTGGATCACAAGCTCTCTGCTCCTATTCCGGCTGAGCCAGTCGAGGCTAGTGGTCCATAGGCAGAGTTAGTGGGGTGCCTCATGTACCTAATGACCTGCACTCGACCACATCTAGCGTAGTCTCTCAGTCTCCTGGCTCGCTTTGTCACGACAGGCAGGCACTGACCAGTCCACTGCTTGGCTGCCAATAGGGTACTGCGGTATCTGGCGAGCACATCAGGATTGGGGCTTGTGCTAGGAGGACGGGAGCGAGTGGTGCTCACTGGACACACAGACGCGTCGTGGGCAGATGACTTGGAGACGCTCAGGTCGACTCAGGGCTACTGCTTTAGTCTTGGTGCTGGTGCAGTCTCGTGGAGGTCCACCATGTTGTCGTCTATAACTCAGTCCAGCTGTGAGGCAGAGATCTACGCTAGGGCCATGGCTGCTCAGGAGCTCCGCTAGCTGACGTTCTTGTTCACTGACTTAGGTGAGCAGCCTAGGTATGCCCCGGTCCTGTTTGCTGACAACAGGGCCATGATCCTCTTGTGTCAGGAGGCACGACTTGAGGGCAGAACAGAGCACATCAAGCTGCAGTACTTCCTGATGCGAGAGTTGCAGCAGCGCGGTCAGGTCCGTGTAGTACAGTTGGCCTTAGAGGCCAACACCGCTGATATCTTCACCAAGGCACTTGCGTCTCGTGACCATCAGCGGTTCTGTACTCAGCTTGGTCTAGCCTCAGTAGCAGCACCTCTCCTTGTATCCTGAGTCATACTATACCTACCTGTACTTGTTGTGTTATACCTGCTTGTCTTGCTACACTTCCTGACTGGCCTTGTGGCCTTTTGTCTCAGTGGTCAGACTAGTAGTACTGCCATGAGTTTTCTTATTACACTCATCAGAGGTCGGACTAGTAGTGCTGCCCTGGTGTACTTTTCTTGTTAGGAACTGCCACTATCTTGGCTAGGGGGTGTGTCAACAAATATAATTGTCTATGCTAGGTACAGTATATTTGTTATAGCCTTAGTTAGGTCAGTTCTTAGAGGGTACATTCCCACCTTTGTAACCCTCAGCCTTCCTCCCTTAGTCAATTTTCTCTCGACATTCTAACACCCCTGTCTATTAGTTCAGTGATTCCATATCCCATGACTCCCAGTTTATAGGGCATGGCTTGGTGGTTGTGGGAAATGATAAAGGCATTTCCGGAGTCTCGCGTGAGTGTACGAATACGCGAAGACTACAACGAGGATTACAGAGTCAACACCGCTACAGTACCACCAGCGATTCACATAGGTTGACGACACCTCACAGAGGTTACAAAAGGGCAACGGTCGCAGACTGTTGACCGTGCAACCCAACAGTTAGAGTCGGAAGAGTCAAGACTCAAGAGTCAGCGCGACAGTAAGGACAAATAACCGTCCCAATATTACAGTACGGGTGGTTACCGGAGTCGCCTTATCGAGTCGTAAAAGGGAATGTACCCCTTGAAGTGCACAAACAGTTAGACTCTTTATATTCTCTTGTATTATCATATCAACCTTGTATCCCTTTGATATAATCAATCACTTGTTCTCACATACCAGTAAAAGGGTTCAGCTCAAGACTTCCGCTGTGCTATCAAGCACTCTATTACAAGGACTTAGCATTCTGAAAAGATCCTAGGGCTATTCTCAGCCCAACATGGTCTGAGAGCTAGTCAGAATCTACGCTCCTCTTACTAACTCCCTCAGTGAGTTTCTATCTCGTTAGAAGAATCAAGGTTATCAATTCAACATTACAAAGACATGGCGCCATCTAAGGGTAACGGATCCTCTACTGGATCTCCCTCTGCACCCCCAGTCTTTGGACTATAGACTAAGGGGGTCGCAGCTGCAGGATCCTCCACGCAACCAATGGCCTCCTCCACGGGCATGGACCCGAATCTAATGGAGAAGTTCTTCTCCTTCATGTCGACCTACGAGCAACCTTCGGCACCTGCTCAATCGGCACACAGTAACAACAAGAGTGGGGCAGTCCCCATGAGTCTCGACGGCGCATCGTACGCAAGAGGTGTACAACCTACACCGCATCAACCATACCAGCCCTCACCAGGCTCGTTTATGTTCCTGGCAGTGGACTCACAGACAGCTGACAAGCAAGCAAACATCGTCACCATGCAACAACAGTTCAACAATATTATGAAACTATAGATATCCTCACCTTTCAACGGGAAGGAGTTCTTCGCCTGGAGCTTCGATTTCAGATTGCTGATGGATGGCCCTTTCCTGTAAACGGGACTACTCAAGAGAAAAAAATATACACTTATCAGTCGCTGATGGCCTTCACCATCCTCTTGCGCAACCTGACAGCAACGAAGCAGCAAAGCATCCGCACATATCGCAACTTCGGCAAGCAACTGACATACTGCCATACTGGCATACGGCCATCTGAAGAGCGTCTACCAAGTAATTGACAGCATGACACAAAACTGACTAATGGCTCAACTCACGACAATCCAGATGCAACCAGGAAGAAAGGCAATGCCTTACATCAATCGTTGCAGAGGCTTTCGCGACAAGCTTCTACGAAACGGAGGGCACCCTTTTGGAGGACTCGTTTGTCACGGTCGTTCTTGCTGGCCTCGGTCCACAGTGGCAAACAACTCGCTCCCTTATATGCGCTCACGGGAGAATCTTCGAGATGCACCTGTGCGCGGAGCTCCACGCCGAGTAGCAAGACATGGACCTGTACGAAGAACGATACGCAAAGAAACCAAGTCAGCACCTCATGTTCTACGCGCACGGGCGCAACCAGAATCATCACCAACCGAAACGTCACTCACCTCCGTATTGTCATCGATGCCGCACGACGGCACACTCGCGCTTCAACTGCCCAAGATAGCAGCAGCAGCAGCAGCTGCTGCAGTTCTCGCAGCATCAACCCAGAGTGTCACGTCTGTCACCGAATCCGGTCGCTTCAACTCAGCAGTGGCCATTAGCTCAGACAAATTGTTATGCACAAGACGCAAGAAAGGTTGTCAGTTGTATGGCACGAACAAATTTATGCGTACCCGACTCTTCGCCTCACAATACTCTTGATGAACAACACCCCACTTTGACACACACCCGCCTCCAATCGCTCGCGACGAACCATCTGGCCGCGACACATGGTTTCTTGATAGCTGCTGTGGACAGCACGTGTGTTCTTCGGCGCGCTTCATCCAGCGAGAAAATACTCTAAGCCGAGAAATCGTCATCACCGTCGCCAACAACCAAAACCTGCGCTGAAGGAAAGAAGGCATCGTTCGGTTACAATCAAGCGAGACAAACGTGATACTATAGATGACACGAGTACTTTTCGTCGACAACCTTGGCTACAATCTCCTAAGCGTCAGCCAACTAATGTCAAAGGGCATTCACTTGGAGTGTGATAGCTTTGATCGGGAGTTCCGTCTCTACCACGGGAAGGGCAGTATCTTAATCGGCAGAGCCATCCAAAAGCACGAAGTCTTCGTCTTGGACTTCGTTCCACACCGCAGGACCGCCGATATCGACGGCGTCGTCTCCTTCATGTCCTGGATGCACCCGCCGGATCTCGGCCCCGAGTTCGACCGCGACGGTTTCGGGTACTCCAACACCATCCCTGAAGCAGAAAGTACACTAGCATTAGCAATGATGCAAGAAACAGAGGAACGGGAAGCAGAACATCAAGAAGCTGAAATACTGTATAGTACGTAGCAAAAGCGCTAGCATCAACAAGACCACTTCCTGAACGTCCCATCAGTGGGACTTCATCGGCGCCACCCGCCGAAGAGACTCCGCCAGAAACGGAACCCGCTGGCGAGCCACCACCGACCAATGCAGAGTAGCTGAAGGCGCATCCTCATGAGGAGCATCGAAGCGCCGCGACGGTCTCCGCCTTCTATGCCAACTCGGACCTGTATCACCGATCTGTGGGACACAAGGCAAGCGGAGAAATATGGCATCATATATATTAGGACACCCCGGCAATTCAAGACTATTCGATACTACAGTGACGGAAAAAACTGTCCGGATGTTTGGCATTAATTAGGTTTTTTAGGCTTTTCGACCACGGTACATAAAGTCTTAATGTTTATTGGTGGTACGCTTTTGGAGGGGCACATAGTGGATGTGTTCACAGCACTTACGTCCATAGTAGTAGGCTGCATCTAACTTAGTGCCAAAAGTTATACAAGGGGGTCATCACGACAGTTTTTTCCCGGAACAAAGCGGAAACTTCCGAACAGGTTTCTAGTACCTAGTACACCGACCCTTGGCCTTGATCACCACCCGCACCCTCCTAGGCATTTTATCTACGAGGTTAGTGCAAACCGTTGCAGAGATCTTCTCGCACTCTTCCTGGACCCTCCCTTTCGCTCGGATCGTGCGATCTGAGCGATCGAAACTCCGACGTCCGCAGATGGATCGCCGGCATGGAGATCTACTTCGCAGCCGTCGGATGGAGCTCGCCAGCCTGGGACGGTCAACGCGTACGACTCGTGGCGACATTGATACGAGGGCCGGCACTCGAGTGGATTAGCGGCAACAATACCTTCATCTACGGTGAAGCCACGTGGCAGCAGTTCCGCACCGACCTGCTCAAACGTTTCGAGCCGATAAATTCGGGTTTCCTTGCCCGCGAAAAAATTCATCGCCATCGACAACTCGGGAGTGTAGCGCAGTACACGCAGCAGATGGAGGAATTTTATAACCGAATTCCCGACCTGACCGAAGGGGAAAAAGTACTGTCGTACCTCGCCGGGCTGAACACCGAAGTCAAACGACAAGTGGCAGCGTCAAACTACGCGAGCTACAGCGACGTCGTTTCGGCAGCGGAGCGCTTCGACATGGTCAACGCCGGGACACGACGGACGCACGTCGGCAGTACGCGATAGGGCGACCGCTCGGCTCACACCACGTTCGCCGACCCGATGGAAGTCGACAGATTCGAGGGGCAGCCACGTCCGAAAAACACCAACTACACGTGTGATTTTTGCGGGGTGCCGGGTCATCGAATCTTCGACTGCAACAAAATGAAAACCGCACGCGCTGAGTATTGGGCACGCAACAGTGGCGGAATTCCTTCGGCCAATCAGAAGCCAAAAAACGGGATTCGCCAGTGATTGCGGATCTAGCTGGCGAAAATAAAAAGATCCGCAAGCGGCCGCGGGATTCCGAGAAAATAAACTTCGTCGAAGCTGATTTGACGCGAGAAGGAGAAAATGATGGGGAAAAATCTCCACCCCACGACCTGTCTTCGCCAGGGAAAATCACCGACGAAAAATACGACTCCGCGAAAAAAGACTCTGCCAAGACAGGGAAACTCCTTGAAGACCCAAGAAATTATAAGGATTCGTTAAAGTTATCTTACAAAGATGCTTTAATGAAAACTTGTAATTCTCCAGGGGCTAGAGCCTTGAAGAAATTTTGGGAGGGACTCCAAAAGAAGCAGACAGCTGTGGAGATTATACCGGTACCGGAGAACGTGGGGACCAAATTAAAGAGTGTGGAAAGAAGCCGACCTTTCCACGGAGTCAACGTCCTCTCCCGAAACCAGCCCACAACGACTACCCGTTCCCCAGGGAAGACGTCAGTGGAGCTGAAGCAGCTCAACAGGAAGCTAGGGGTCTACAAGAAGCTGCACAAACCCCGAACTCCTTCTTCGGATGCATCCAACTCGGCAACTTCGTCCACGACACGAACAGTCGTCACGGCAACTTCGGGCCCTGGAGAAGAGCCTTTCTCCAAGCAGCCTCGGCCAGCTGCCAGCTTAGGAGTAGGAAGCAACGAATATTGGGATGTACCCTATGACCCAATCAATGAAACTATCTTTGGGTACTCCGAGCAACGCCTGCCCCTCGTGCTCGAGGTCATCTGCAAAGGACGACGCCTCCAAGCACTCGTGGACAGCGGAACATCGTACACTGTATGCGACAAGGCAACCATTGATCGACTTCGAGAAGAGTACAAGCCATCAGCATTCTCTGCAACGATGGTGGACGGCAGCAAGTTACCAGTGTACGGCGAAGCAATGCTACACCTACAAATCGGGCCACTGCGCTGGAAACCTGCTCTCCCCATCACCAACATAAAAGGGCTTGACCTGATCTTCGGGCGAGACTTCCTCAAGAAATTCAACCCCGAGATCAACTGGGTGAACCGCACCGCGAGCATCTACAACAATGGACGGAGAGTACATCTACCCAACTGGGATGATATAGGAGATATTCCGGTAGAGACACTCGCCAGATTCGAGAAGGACGTGAAGCAAAACCATTACCGGGTTCCTGGCGATAGCAACAGAGGTGGAGAATGACGGAGAGAAAGCCTCGGAACCTCCAGAAAAAATCAAGGACTTACTGAAGGAGTTCCAAGACATTCTTCCCGACGATCTTCCGAACGAGCTACCGCCATACCAAACGCATCAACACGAGATCGTGGAGGAACCGGGTTCGAAGCCGACCTTCCGAGCACCATACCGGCTCAGCCCTACGGAGCTAGCCGACATGAAAAAACAGATCGAGTATCTCCTCGCCAAAGGACTCATCCGACCATCCACTTCGCCATACGGTGCCCCAATACTCTTCACACCGAAACCGGACGGAAGCCTGCACATGTGCATCGACTACCGAGCTCTTAACAAGCAGACCATCATGAATAAATATCCGAAACCGCGAATCGATGACCTGCTTGACCAGCTTCAGGGAGCTACGATATTTTCCAAACTGGATCTGCGGTCCGGATACTAGCAGATACGGATGGCGGACAACTCTATCCACAAATACTTGAAGACACAACCCAACCTTTCTAGGCGGCAGGTCCGATGGATCGACTTCCTCGAGACACACTTTCACTAGGACATCGTGTACAAGCCCGTCCACAAAAACAAAGCAGACGCTCTTAGCCGGCCTGCACACGTTGCCGCCATTCAGATTGATAGGATGAATCCACTTCTCAAGGGACTCTTCATACACGGGTATACCATCGACCCAGAAATTCCCTTGGCAGAAAAGAGACATTTGCTGCAGTGGGACAGTGACATCGCGTACCCGAAAGGATCCATGAAGATGTGGGTACCTAATTACCCTCCATTGCGCCAGTTACTACTCGAAGAATACCACGACGTCCTGTATGCGGGACACTTTGGTAGCAACAAGACGCTCACCGGAATCGCCAAACACTACTACTGGCTCCACATGGCAGATGATGTACAGAAATTCGTCACCTCGTGTGATACATGTCAGCAGATGAAGAGCAGCAAGCAGAAAAAGGCGGGACTACTGCAGCCTCTTCCTGTCCCAGAACAACCATGGCAAGTGGTTAGCCTGGACTTCATCACCGGGTTACCACCTACCAACAGCGGTCATGACGCAATCCTTGTCGTCATCGACAAATTCTCCAAAATGGGACACTTCATCCCGACACACACGACGGCACGCACCGAGGAGACAGCACAACTCTTCGTTCAATACATCATCTCACAGTATGGCATTCCAACCACACTCATCTCCAACCGAGACCCCAAGTTCACCAGCAAGTTCTGGAAGGAACTAATGTCTCTTCTCGGGACCAAACTCGCCATGTCATCCGCAGACCGATGGACAGACCAAGCGCCTCAACCAAATTGTGGTGCAACTCCTCCGAGCAACCTGCAAAGATGAGATCTCCAAATGGGACTTGCATCTGCCCGTCCAGGAGTTTGCCTACAACAATGCCACTCACGCCGCTACTGGACAGACGCCGTTCTTCCTCTATTACGGACGCCACCTACTCACACCACAGAAACCGACCACATCCGCTACACTCCAACCTGCACATGATTTCATCACAACCATGCATCAGCTTTGGGATCGGACCCACAAGCGCCTCCTCGACATTCAGCAGCAACAAAAGCACCAGGCCGATCGCCATCGCAACGACCACACCATCACTGTGGGAGACCAGGTTCTTCTTGACACCCGCAACCTGAACATCAGCCACCTCCCATCTAAACTGCGACCTCGCTTCTGCGGGCCTTTTCTCGTTGAAGCACAGGTCACTCCTGTTACCTTCCGCTTGCGCCTGCCAGCCAACTGGAAGATTCACAACGCCTTCCATGTCCAACTTCTGAAGCCCTATCGGGATCCGAACACGATCTTCGTCGGACGCCAACCGCCGCCGCCGCCACCCGTCCTCGTCCAGAATGAACCCGAGTACGAGGTCGAGTCCGTGCTTGCACACCGCCGACGTCGGAATGGTACCATGGAGCTTCTCATCCGTTGGAAGGGTTATGATCCTTGTGAGGACAGCTGGGTCCCTGAGTCCGACATGGGTAACGCCCATCATCCTCTGCATGACTACCTTGTCAAGCAGGGTGTTACTTCTACCACCCAGCTTTGAGGGGGGGAAGTGTGAGAGTACGACCCCGTTACACCACTTTTCCCTTTTCTTATTTCCTTCCTTTTTTACTTCTCTTTTTATCTCATCTCATTTGGTTTCCTATTCTCCATTTTCCATTAACCTTTGGTCTATCCTGCTATTATAATTATATCACCGACCAGGCCTGGGATGTACTGGTGCGCTATCTGGCGTAATCGTGCCGTAATCCCTTAGAGCCAATAGCCTCGCGTGGCTATACGCAGGGTGATTCTATCTTCTAGAAGGGTCTATTCCCTTAGGATAAGATAAACCTGGTTACCTGATGTACTTTGGAAGTATCAAAGCGCCTTGTACTGATCGATAGTGCAACCTTTCCTCGACACATTCGATCCTGTGACATTTGCCTTCATCGAATGGCTTGCTGCAAAAGAACGGGAGGGAGACACGAAGATGAAATATTTTCAGTCAGAGGGGGTGATGGAGTACCAGTCACAGCGATTCAGGGACTACCTTGCTGAGTTAGGAATCAAAAGGCTCATCACCCTCCCCTACGCTCACCAACAGAACGGTGTAGCAGAGAGGATGAATCGAACCCTCCAGAACACCATGAGGAAGTTGCTGACTGGGATGCGCGTGCCTAACTCGCAGTGGCCGGAAGCGATGAATCACGCCGTCATGCTGCAGAATCTTCTGTCATCAAGCTTCCTGCCAAACAATGCATCACTGCATCTGCTGTGGACAGGGAAACAGGGCAGCACAAAATTGTTACGAGTATATGGCTGCATGCTACAGTACCGTCCGCACACTGCTCGAGCTGGACGATTTTTGCAGCGGGCAAGATGTGGGTCTACATCTTGGTATGGAAAAACATTACAAGGCCTGGAAAATCTTTGACGAGGAATATAAAGGAACAGTATCGGCACGTGATGTGATTTTGTACGAGAATCTCACGCTCAACCATTACCTGGAGAACATCACAACCAATCAGAACCCTCCCGGTGGCTTTGCTGGAGCACGCGCGTTCGCTTCGACCGAAGAAGAAGCTGACCTAGAGGAGCAGAATGTCCCCAACGCATCAGTAGCGCCAGGACCACTTCCCTACTGATCCGTCGACATGCAGATGGACGACGACAATCCTTGCAAAATTGCAAATGCCGAAGCATAATACCACTTCCCCAATGCTGGTTACGTAACACCTCACAACGTCGACACCAACGTTTTTTAACGGGTAGGACCAGGTTTCGTACCTGATCCTGAAGTGGGAGACGAAGCAGCCTATCCCAAAGATCCGACACTCCCCCGTTACACCAAGGCCGCGCTGCAAATCCTCGTACTCGTAGCAGCCGTGCACCCTCCTCCGCCGCCGCCAGTCGAGGAGGCTAAGACCGTCAAGCGAGCACTGCAAGGACCACACAGGGAAAAAATGGAGAGAAGCAATGGATCGAGAGTTAGCGGCACTGCACGAACGTAACACTAGGAAGCTGATAGCGATTTCTCAAACCAAGGGGAAAACCATCCTCTCAGGAAAATGGGTCCTCCACGTGAAGACCAAGGGAGATGGGACAATCGAACGGTTCAAAGCACGATGGGTGGTTCGCGGATTCGACCAGCAGTACGGCAGCGACTACACCGAGACATTCGCTCCGGTCAGCCACCACTCTTCACTTTGAATTCTCCTCGCCTTCGCCGCTGCCCACCAACTTCCTCTGCAAAAAATCGACATGGCCACTGCATTCCTCTATGCCCCGGTCGATGCCGACATCTTCGTCGAGCAGCCCCACGCTTACGTCGACGACCCAAAGCTGGTTAGCCAGCTACTCAAATCCCTCTATGGGATCAAGCAGGCCCCGCGTGTGTGGCAGCAGTACCTGCACCGCATCTTAACCATAATGGGCTTTGCCCAACTCCCCCACGACCAAGGCATGTACCGACTGTCACGCAGTGGCAACTATATGTGGCCGATCGTCTACTCAGACGACCTACTCTACGTCGGCTCCTCCACCTTCATCACTGTTTGGTTCAAAGGAGAGTTGGAACTCTAGCTCACGATAACGGTATTATCGATCGTGACGCAGTACTTCGGCCTCAACGTTACTGACGGCCCCGATACCATCCTTCTCTCGGCATCGAAGTACATCGCTCGAAGGTTAGACCTCCTCTCACTACTCCATACACCTACGCGCCGCCAGCACCCGCGTCGACCGCCTCGCTACTCGCACCAGCCAAGATCCAGGAGTACCAGCAGAAACTAGGCCGTCTACTATTCGCCGCCGTCACCTGTCATCCTGATCTTTCCTATGCCGCTAGCCAGCCCGCTACTTAAGTGACCTGAAGGGGGGAATCTGAAGGAACTCGATTGCGCGCTCCACTACTTCATCTCGACCCCGACGATCGGCCTGACCTACCACAAAAACGCTACCACCAAGACCGAACTCATCGGCTACGTCGATGCCGATCACGCCAACGATAAGGACAATTGAAGCTCACGCACGGGCTACATCTACCGTCTGGAACCTATCGACACTATTTCCTGGCACTCGGGAAAGCAGGAATTAAGTGCCCTCTCATCTCTGAAGCTGAATATATCGCCCTCTGCACAGCTACCAAGGAAGGACTGTACCTGCGTGAGCTGCTCGAAGAAGCGAAAATTGCTGTGTTACCAAGCTTCTCTCTCTTCTGCGACAACTGATCAGCAATCAGAATCGCCAAAAAGAACGGATTCGCGAACAGGACAAAGCACATCTTGCTGCGTTACTTCTTCGTGAAGGAAGAGATCAAGCAGGAATGCCTCCAATTGGTCTACTGCCCCACCACCGAAATGGCAGCTGACTACTTGACCAAGAAGCTGATGAACGCCAAGTTCCAGTACTGCATGCTGCTGATTGGACTGCAACACGTCAGCAACCTCGACCATATCAACACTCTAGAAATGAAGGAGGGTGTTGCAAATGATAAAAGGACTTAAGGCATTTCCGGAGTCTCGCGTGAGTGTACGAATACGCGAAGACTACAACAACAAGGATTACCAAGTCAACACCGCTACAGTACCACCGGCGATTCACACAGGTTGACGACACTTCACAGAGGTAACGAAAGGGCAATGGTCGCAGGCCGTTGTCCGTGCAACCCAACAGTCAGAATCGGAAGAGTCAAGAGTCAGCGCGACAGTAAGGACAAATAACCGTCCCAATATTACAGTATGGGTGGTTACCGGAGTCGCCTTATCGATTCGTAAAAGGGAATGTACCCCTTGAAGTGCACAAACATTTAGACTCTTCATATTCTCTTGTATTATTTTATCAACCTTGTATCCCTTTGATATAATCAATCACTTGTTCTCACATACCAGTACAAGGGTTCAACTCCAGACTTCCGCTGTACTATCAAGTACTCTATTACAAGGACTTATCCTTCTTAAAAGATCCTAGGGCTATTCTCAGCCCAACAGGGGTGATGTGTTAAAGAATATTTGTCTTATAACAGTGTGTGGGTTTTATAGAGGGGATTGCTGGTTTTTAAAAGGGGGTATGCACTGGAAAAACTGTTGCTGGCGCTCAACTTGCATGTGTGGTGGCTAGGATGAATGGCTCAGATGAAAGATTAAATGAATGGCCAAGATATCTCAGCAACACTCTGCAACAATCATAGTGGCAATGCGCGTAACTCTGCTATTACCTGCAAAGATTTGCCTCATACTGCAAGGTCCCGTATCGTTGTGACAAAGCACATCCAATCATGGTTTTAAATTGAAGTTCCACAAGTCCTGATACTGTATTCAGGGCCAGAGATTGGTTTAGCAGGACCCTTGGAAATCAGGGTACAGGGGCAATTTTACCCTGGCTCTTAGTGTGAAAAAGTTTGCCCCGTGTCAAAATCAGGGTGTTTTTTGCAAGAAATACATACTACCCTATTTGCAACAGGGTGTTTTAATGCAAAACCTGTTTCATACTATGCTCCTAGCATACATTTCAATGCCACGGCAGAGAACTAAGGTAGCCACAATAGAACAATTAAGCATGGATGCAGCCTTCAAGTTGTAGAAGGAATAGAATTGTCAGAGAGTACATGGACTATTCCGCCAAGTCCAGAATCAGAAGTCCCCACATTGAATACCACAGCCACAACCACGCGCGCACCCAGGAGAGGCGGCGTGTGGCAGCAGCACCCCAGAAAGCGACGTGCAACAAAGGGAAGCAAAGACTTACAAGACGACTCAAAGGCAGGCGACAGGCTGAGAGTTGGAAAGATAATGCAACGGGTGAAATTTTTGAAAAGACAAAGTGGCACTGATTCGTTGTTTTTAATGTAGGCTTGGTCAGCATTATTAAAGAACATGTAAAAAAAGGCAGCAAAGTTTACTTGAAGGGCAATCTTGAAAAGGTGCGCCCCGGCCCCAAAGATCAAAAGTTCATCAACACTGAAAGACCTCGGCATGCGAGCTATTTTCCGGACCTTTTATCTGCTAGTTGAAAGACAAGGGCAGGGGAATGGAGAGAGGCTAAAGCACGAAACGGTGAGAGAGACTAAGGCACGAAACAGTGTTGGAAATGATAAGAGGACTGAAGGCATTTCACGAGTCTCGTGTGCTCTAACAAATACGCAAAGACCACAACATTGAGGAATGCCGAGTCAAACTCTGCTACAGTACAGTACCTCTGACGATTGACCCATGTTGATGACACCTCGCGGAGGTTACAAAAGGGCAACGGTCGTAGACCATTGACTATGCAACCCAACAGTCAGAAGTACAAGAGTCGAAGGCAGCGCGACAGCAAGGACAAATAATCGTCCCTGTATTACAGCACGGAAGGTTACCCAAGTCGCTCTTACCGAGTCATCAAGGGAATGTACCCCTTGAAGTGCATAATTTAGTTAGACCTTTCATATTCTCACACACCAAGTACAAAGGTTCACTCAGACTTCTGCTGTGCTATCAAGCTCTTTGTTACAAGGACTTAGTATTCTGAAAAGATCCTACGGCTTGTATTAGCCCAACATGGTATCAGAGCTAGTCAGAACCTACGTTCCTGTTACAGACTCCATCAGTTGAGTTTCTAACCTGGATAAAAAATGCTCGCAACAAACTCAATCGCTATCAAAATTCAAGACATAGCACCTTCTAAGGGGGGAGGATCATCTACTGGATCTCCCGGCTAAGAGTCGTCTGCATCTCGAGTCTTTGACCTACAGACTGAGGCAGGCGCTACTCAAGGCGCAACTCAAGGTGCAATAGCAAGAGCCTCCACTCATCCAGTGGCCTCCTCCTCGGGCATTGACTCGGCCTTCTTGGAGAAGTTCTTCTCCTTCATGTCGCACTACTATCAGCCTTCAGCACCTGCTCAGTCGGCACATAGCAACAACGTCAATGGCATAGTACCAATGAGCCTTGACAACTCATCGTATGCAAGAGGCAACCAGCCTACCCAGTATCAACCTTACCAGCCCTCGCCGGGCTCGTTCACCTTCCTGCCAACTCCAGCACCGGTAGTGGACTCAGAGGCAAGTGACAAGCCGACGGAGCGCAGATCCACTGCTTCTTCGATGACTATTGGGCATTTCCTGCAAATGGGACTATCCAAGAAAAGAAGTTTTACACATATCAGTCGCTGATGGCTTTCACCATCCTACTGCGTAACCTGACACCGATAGAGCAACAAAGCATCCGAACATACTGGAAAATTGACAATTCGGCTAAGCTCGCCTACTGTCACCTGAAGAGCGTTTATCAAGCCTCCGACAGTGTGACCCAAAGTCACTTGTTGGTGCAACTCACGACGATTCAGATGCAAGCAGGTGAGAATGCAATACCTTACATCAATCGCTGCAGAGGATTACGGGACAGACTCTTACGAAGTGTTGGGCACTTATCAGAAGATTCCTTCATCACAGTCTTCCTCACCGGCCTTGGTCCTCAATGGCGCACGACACGCTCCCTCCTACGGGCTCATGGGAAGATCTCCAAGATGCATCTTTGCGCGAAGCTTCACACCGAGTAGCAGGACATGGACCTGTACGAAGAACACCATGCTTAGAAACCAAGTCAGCAACTTGCATTTTACACGCACGGGCACAACAACAACCATAATCTGAAACGACACTCATTTCCGTACTGTCATCTCTGCCACACATCAGGAGACTCACACTTCAACTATCCAAGGTAGATGCAGCGCCAACAACAGCAGCAGCCGCAGCCCCAAAATTATCAGCCCCGAGCACCTCGTCTGTCACCGATTCATGTCACTTCAACCCAACAACACCCACTAGCACCAACGAACTGATCTGCACAAGACGCAAGGAATGTCGTATAGCTGCATGGCGCGAACAGACTTCTGCGCACCCGACTCTCCACCTAACCGCAACCTTGACGAACGACCACCTGCTCCAACACAAACCCAACTTCAACCAAACCCGAATTACGCTGCGATTGCCTGCGAAAAACCGTCTGGCCAAGATACTTGGTTTCTTGATAGCTGCTGCGGTCAAAACATGTGCTCTTGGGTGTGCTTCGTCCAGCGAGAAAGACCTTGAGTCGAGAGGTCATGATCACTGTCGCCAACAACCAGAACCTGCGCACACGAGGAAGGAGTCATTCAGTTACAGTAACTCGAGACGAGCGTGGTATTGCAAATGTCACGGGTCCTCGTTGTCGACAATCTTGGCTACAATTTGCTGAGTGCCAGCCAGCTGATGTCAAAAGGCATTCACATGGAGTGCAATAGCTTCGATCGCGAGTTTCGACTCTACCACGGGAAGGGTGGACTCTTCATCGGCAGGGCAATACAGAAGCACGGCGTCTTTATCTTGGACTTCGATCCAGACCGCGGGACAGCTGATAGTGACGGTATCATCTCCTTCACGTCTTGGACGCATCTGTCAGATCTCAACCCAGGTTTTGACCGCGATGGCTTTTGGTACTCCAACACGATACCTGAAGCAGAGAGTACAAGAGCGTTAGCTGTGATGCAAGAAGCAGAAGACACGAGGAAAACAGAACAACAAAGAGCAGCCGGAGAACGACGGGCGCCGATACACGAAAACCTTGAGCTCCCGGTCGCTGGAACGTCGTCTGCACTGCCATTCGAGGCAGCCCAAGTCGATGAGCCACTAGCTGAAGAACGCCGAAGGCCCACTTTTGTGAGCAGCATTGAAGCGCCGCGACAATCTCTGCCTTTTATGCCAACTCCGATACTACCGACGATCTGTAGGACACAAGGTGAGCGAAGTTACGTGGCATCAGCGATTGGACCATCCGAGCAACTCAAGACTATTCGACACTATTCGAGCAAGCGTGCTTGATAAAGAGGCACTCCTACTCTTCGACGGCCATGAACTACGCCGCCCACGACGTACATGCTTCATATACCCTGAAGCAGACCTTTCTCGACAACCATTCCCGTCGCATCACAACCCCAGCACACCTGCGTATACTCCACTTGAGAAACTATACAGTAACATACTGTATATCCCACGCGACGTCGGCCGCCAGGACCTCAACTACGTCATCAACTTCGTCGATGCCACCATGCGTTAGACCTGGTATCTTAATCTTCCATCCTGCGACCTCGCCTTCTCCGCCTTCATTGCTTGGCTTGCTGCAGTAGAGAGAGAGGGCGACAGCAAACTCAAAAGTTTTTAGGCAGACAGGGCAGTGGAATTCCAGTCACTGTGCTTCAAGGACTATCTTGCATAGATATGAATCAAGAGGCTTCTAACCCTCCCCTACGCTCACCCACAGAACAATGTAGCAGAGAGGATGAACAGGACTCTGGAGAACATCAATGTGGCATGAGGCTAACCGACTCACAGTGGCCGGAGGCAATGGACCATGTTGTGATGCTGCAGAATCTTCTATCGTCTTCCTCCCTGCCAAACAGCGCATCACCGCATTTGCTGTGGACACGGAAATTGGGCAGCACAAAACTTTTACGAGTTTTTGGGTGCATGTTACAGTACCGATCGCACACTCCACGCGCTGGACAATTTTCGCAACGGGAAAGATGGGGTTTACACCTCGGCGTGGAGAAACATCACAAGGCATGGAAAATCTTTGACATGGAAGACAAGGAAACAGTGCGAGCGAGTGACGTGATCTACTACGAAAAACTCACCCTCAACCATTACCTTGACAACATCGCCACCAATAAGGACCCATCTGGTGGCTTCGCTGACACACGCGCGTTCGCCTCAGCAGACGAAGAAGCTGACTTGGACGAGTAGAACATTCCAGACGCATCTGCAACCGCAGGACCCTTGCCTTACTGCTCCATCGACATGCAGATGGACGACGAAAACTCTCGCAAAAGTGCAAACGTAGAGGCCTATTACCATTTTACCGACAACAGTATGTTACCCCACACAGCGTCAACCTCAAGAGATGACATCCCATTCATGTGACCACGATACTAGGTGTTTATGGCATGCATACAAACATCAAGTGCATGACACGATGCTTGACAGATGGAGGAGTAATTTACCTCAAATCCGCCAAGTACTTGCTCACCAGTGACCCTACGATACATGTATTGGAGGCGATTCTACCAGAAGCCGAAGTGTTCCAAGCCTCGACGTAACTTCGACAACGCAGGAGAACGCCCAGCAACATGATGATGTTGACAAATGAGGGAGATGCAGATTGCAACAAGACTATTACACACTCGACCGACCATACACCGGGAGCACAGATGAGCATACTAGACAATTGCTACCTGTGGATACAACTAGGGGAGAAGCCAGTATTTTTCATACCCTTGAACGACCCAATTACCAGCAGCAATGGGGTGACTCATGTGCATCAAGACACACGTATTTCCTGGTAGTTACAACTGTTACACCCATCAGGAAGACTCTACACGGAAGAGGGGGCAAATGGATTCTTCTTCAAACCATTACAATTTATGAGCATCCTCTGTAGCAGCCGCCGCCACGAGTGTCTACCGCTGCCGCTGCCGTCGCAGCAGATAACTATAGCAACACCCATTCCTGATGGATATTCTAGCATGTTTCCAAGACCATGTCTGGCACTACATCTATGATTTCTAGCTAGTGGGATGGAGATACTACTATGCCCTGGACCAACGTGGTTATGCCACATGCTCTTAAAAGCTCAGAGAAAAGAGACTCTTATGAGGATGGGAGGATTACGACGATATTCGAGTCATCATGGCCCAATGACTTTCGACTGAGTCATAAAACATGCGTCACCAACCAATCCATCCCCGGCATCTCCTCCATGGAAGCTGGTAGGCGTGATCCGGAGCACTGAGGCCACTATGAATCGAGGAATCTGCGCTACTCCAATGGCACCCGTACAAGCAGAACTGGAGCAGATTCAACATTGATGCTGAGTAGCTATCGCAGGGTCACTGCGTAGTTGAGTTGCTGTTACTACAAACGGTTAGAAGACACATGACGACTAGTGGACCTACACCTATACGTGCATCTAGACACCGAGGCCAATTGATGGAATCTGTGCTAAACTGGACATGCATAAGGCATACTGGAGTCAGCGTCATCGTCACCAAATGGGTTGAGCGACCCAAGGTTGATGCTCCACTGATGAGCATGGTGACATCGTCCTAATACAATCACTTGGCAACAAGTCTCCTTGCACCGGCACGCAATAGTTATAGCGTTAATACGGTATACGGACCATTACACGAATGCTATGTCAACCTTGAACGCTTGGTGGTTCCTTGTCCATATGAAGCAGTTATCATCGCTACAGCATGCTATAATGTAGCTGGATTCTACTGACCGCAACTCAGGCACGGACTTATCATCAATTGCTACGCTACTCTACAACCGGATTTGGAGCATCCCAATACTTCAACATGGGATACCTGCTACCTGCACTCGTACAGGCGCAAGAGTGTGTGGAATAAAGCACAGAGGAGCTGCTGTTCAAGCACAATTGTGTTGGCTTTATTTTCTCTGATTAATTTGAGCCTTACAGCCCTCTATGTTTGCTGGAAAACTGGGCGCTTTCAGCGTCCACCTAGTTTTGAGGGGGGGAAGTGTGAAAGGATGAGGCTTGCCGAATCCTTGATCACTGCTATTTTCTATTTATTGTGTGCTTTTCCTTTCTCTGAAATCCCTACAATCTTTCCTACACATTGATAAAAAAATTTACATATATCAATTGTGTTACGGAGTGTTTTGGGCTTTCCTTACGTGACACGTTTTCTATTGCGTGGAGTGTCCGTCATCGTCACCGTATCTCTAGAATACTATCATGCTTCTAGGTGATGTTCCTAAGGACGGTTCCACTAATTTCTAAAACTCTCTTAGAAGGTCCTAGTTACCCTTCCCTAGAGTTCTCGTAGGTATGAATAGCATTTACTCTTTGCTTGTATTCATTCAATTATTGATTAGCATCATTCAAGCTTATGCTAAATCCTGAAATTGTGATAAATGGGACAATCGACCGTTTCAAGGCCCGCTGGGTGGTGCGCGGCTTCGACCTGCAGCACAGCTGCAACTACACTGAAACCTTTGCCTTCGTCACTCGACACACATCCCTGCGAATCCTTCTCACCATCGCCGCTGCACGCAAGCTTCCTCTGCGACAAAGCGATGCTGCCACGGCCTTTCTCTACGCTTCGGTCGAACCTGATATCTTTGTCGAGCAGCCCCACGTGTACGTCGACGGTGTGCCAGCTCATCAAATCCCTCTGCGGAATCAAGTAGGCTCTGCGCCTGTGGCAGCAATACCGGCACCGCATCCTCCTCGCCATGGGATTCGCCCAGCTGTCCCATGACCAGGGCATGTACCGGCTTTCCCGCAGCGGAGATTACGTACTCCTCATCGTCTATGTCAACGATCTCCTCTACATCGGCTCCACCACCTCCATCGCCGTCTGGTTCAAAGCAGAGCTACGGCTCTAGCTAACTCTCACTGTGTTGCCTATCGTGATGCAATACCTGGGCCTCAACATCACCGACGACGCAGACAACATTCGCCTCTAGACATCGAAGTATACCAAAAATATCGCTCGGCGATTCAACCAATCTCTGCTACCCCTCACCAACCCATACCTGCACGTACCGCCGGCTCTCGCAACGTGCCCCTCGCTACTCACCTCGACCGACATCCAGGTGTACTAGCAGAAGCTGGGCTGTTTGCTCTTCGCCACCGTCACCTGTCGCCCCGATCTATCCTACGCCGCTAGTCAGCTCACCATGTACATAAAGCGACCTGAAGGGGGAAACCTAGAACTCGACCGCATGCTGCTCTACTTCATCTTGACCCCGACGATCGGCCTCACCTATCACAAGAACTCTACCTCTAAGATCGAGCTGATCGGTTACGTCAACGCCGATCATGTCGGCGACAAAGACAATAGGCGCTCTCGCATAGGCTACGCTACCGCTTTGAGCCTATTCGCAGTATTTCCTGGCACTCGGGAAAACAAGAACTAATTGCCCTCTCATCTGCTGAAGCTGAATATATCGCCCTCTACACAACCACAAAGGAATGAATTTGCCTGGGCGAGCTGTTCGAAGAAGCAAAGATCGCCGAGCTAGCGAACATCCCTCTTCTGCGACAACCAATAACCAATCAGGATTGTTAACAAGAATGGCTTCACGAACAGGACGAAGCACATCTCACTTTGTTACTTCTTCATAAAAGACGAGATCGAGCAGGGACATCTCCAACTGGCCTACTACCCCACTACCGAAATGGCAGCCGACTACTTGACCAAGAAGCTCACCGAAAAGGCGAAGTTCCAATATTGCAAGCTGCAGACTGGACTACAACATGTCAGCAACCTCGACCATATCGACACTCCATAAATGAAGGAGGGTGTTGGAAATGATAAAAATGCTTAAGGAATTTCAGGAGTCTCGCGTGCTCTATCAAATACACGAAGACCATAATAGTGCGCCGAAGACGATCTGTGACAAGGCGGGGCCGACCGGCTAACGGCATCTTTAACCACACCTCTGAACGGCTAGTCTTAGAGGTGACATTCCATAAAAAATCGTGAATAATACTCTTGCCTACGCCCAACTCCTTTGTGATTTTCCTAGAGCTGACCCCCTTATGCACAAGGGCAGATCCAGGAAGAGTGAGAGACGATCCCTACCGAGGTTTTGCACTAACCTTAGATAGCATGCCTAGGAGGGTGTGAGTGGTGATCAAGGCCAAGGGTCGGTGGACTAGGTTCTAGAGACGCTATTCTGAATTTTGCTCTCTGTCTTGGGAACTAGTTGTCCGGATATATAGTGGCGGAAACAATTGTCCGTATGTTTTGCATAAATTTGGGTTTTTTTGGCTTTAAGACCACTATACATTAATTCTTAATGGATAATGGTGGTACGATTTGGGAGGGGCACATAGTGGATGTGTTCATAGCACAAATATCCAGAATAGTACATTAGATTTAACGCATATCCCAAAAGATATACAAAGGGTACATCCGGACAAATATTTCCAAGCAGAGAGAGCAAAGCTCAGATTTGCGTTTTTGGTACATAGCCCACCGACCTTTGGCCCTGATCACCACCTGCACCCTCCTAGGCATGTTACCTACGAGATTAGTACAAACCTCGGCAGGGAACTTCATGCACTCTTCCTGGACCCACCATTTTGCATAAGGGGGTGAGCACTAGGAAAATCGCGAAAAAATTGGGCGTAGGTAAGATTATTGTGGACGATTTTGGATTTAGTGGTATCTTTGAGACTAGCCATGCTGATGTGTGGCCAAAGATGCAATTAGCCGGTCGGGCCCATCTTATTACGGATCGTCTTCGTCGTACCATTGTAGGGTAAAATCACGAATAGAGCGGCCAAATCTAGCATAGACACAGCGAAACTGAGGGTAACGTGGCATGGTTGACTGTGCAACCTTGCACCATTAAAAACACACAAGGGTCTGCAGGCCTAGTTACGGTGCAGCAGTCATAGAAGCCATGACTGTTCTTGAAAAATATCAGGAGCCGGCTGCAATTCGTGGAGTCGCATGCTGAGTGGACAATTAGTGTTCGGAAGCATGTGATCTGGTCAAATGTGACCAACATCAACTGCTTCAGCTCCACTGGCCGCCCGTTTGCCTGGATTCGTGAAGGCACAACCCTGCAACACCACCAAATCAAATAGACGGTAAACCATGGAGACAAGGATCGGTGATGGTGTGTGGATGTGTGACATGTGCGAGGGTGGGGTTCATACGCAAGTTTGACGGACACATAGAGAGGCCCATGTATGAGGGCATTTTGCATGACGAACTCGAATTGACCCTCCATTTCTATAGCATTTTCCCCTCTTAGGTCATCTTGGTGCGGACAATGACCCCAAGAATTTGTTATGCCTAGTGCATGAATGACTTTGAGAACATGAGTATGTAGCCCTAGAGTGGCCTCATTTCTCATCAAACCTCAACCTCTGGGCTTACCTGAAAAGGGAGCTAGCCAGGCATAAAAGGCCTTCCTCTAGAATGCTGCAGCTTTTAGTGCTGGTCCAGGAAGAATGGGAGAAGATCCATGCCGAGGTTTGCTCTAGCCTCATCGACAGCTCGCCTAGGAGGGTGCGGGCGGTGATCAAGGCCAAAGGTCGATGGGCTAGAAACTAGAAACACACTTTTGAAGTTTGGTCTCTCTGCTTGGAACTATTTGTCCGGATGTACCACTTGTATATCTTTTGGGATATGAGTTAGATCCAATGTACTATTCTGGATATTTGTGCTATGAACACATCCACCATGTGCCCCTCCCAAATCGTACCACCATTAAACCGCATGCCATGCCATGCAATGCCGCGTGCCATGCCATGCAATGGCATGCCAATCTGCATATCCATTCATGATACCCAGCATGAGTTCACGGCCTCATATTCAACTGTGCCAGTCAGTTCGGCTCCTCCCAGCACGTACATCTACAAACATGTTCAATAGGCTTACCATAATGTGTGTACCATTCTCACCCCCCCTCCCCCCCCCCCCCCCCCCCCCAATTTTTAGTCACCTCTCCAGCAATTGACTGGTCGGGGTTATCCCTTCTGACATAACTGCCTGCGTCGCGCTCAAAGCACTGTGAGCCGTCTACCACCTCCCATCCACCCCCTCTGTCCCTCCACCACTCCGGACACCTACTCACCGCTCTCCAAACCAGTTCTCCTTCGTATTTCCCACACCCACCTGTGTCGTTGTCTCTCCCCACCACATGCCCCCTGTCCCCCTGCCCCCCTATTCCCCTGCCCCTGTATCCCCGGGGCCCCCTGCCTGTGCCTTTCGTGCAGAGTGCTGAGCAACAACCAGCTGAGCGGGTCCATCCCCGAGAGCATCGGCACCCTCGCCCTGCTCACCAAGCTGTCAGTAGTCTGCCCTGCGCCCCGCACCCTGCCGCCACTCCATGCCATATGGCCACTGCCTGCCGGTGATGTTTGAGAATTCTCAGAAATTGCCTCGCCTCGCCCTGCTCGTCCAGCTGTCAGTTGTCTGCTTTGCGCCGTGCCCTGCCGGCACTCCAAGCTTTAGGGCCACACCACGTGCCGCACCACGTGCTCGCCGCTTCCCGCTTTTGTTCCGTAAGGGTGTGAGGGCGCAAGGGAGATGTGACGGGGCAAGGGAGATGTGACGGGGCAAGGGAGATGTGACGGGGCAAGGGAGATGTGACGGAGCAAGGGAGATGTGACGGGGCAAGGGAGATGTGACGGGGCAAGGGCGATGTGACCGGGCAAGGGAGATGTGACCGGGCAAGGGAGATGTGATGGGGCAAGGGAGATGTGACGGGGCAAAGGAGATGTGACGGGGCAAGGGAGATGTGACCGGGCAAGGGAGATGTGACGGGGCAAGGGAGATGTGACGGGGCAAGGGAGATGTGACGGGGCAAGGGAGGTGTGATGGGGCCAGGGAGATGTGATGGGGCAAGGGAGATGATGTCCTAAAACTGGGTGCTGTCCTAAAACTTCCCTTCACACCCATCCATCCTCCCATCCTTCCATCCCCCCCTCCCTCCCTCTTCCCTTCCGCCCGTCCGCCCTCCCGCCCTCCCGCCTTCGCGCCCTCCCCCCTCTCACGCCGTGGTGCGCAGGTTGCTAGCGAACAACAGCCTGAGCAGGCCTATGCCATCGGGCATCGGCAACCTCACCAACCTCAAGACGCTGTGAGTTCTGTGCACCGTGAGTTGTGCATGCCGCGCACTCTGAGTGCCGTGCACTGTGAGTGCCGCACATGCATGGCATGCCACACACACCTCAAAACACACGCAGATGCACGCAAAAACGTACATACTCACAGACACACACACGCACTCTCACGCATCTGTGCACCCAAGCACATGCGTGGAGGTCTCTGTGTGTGCCGCTGTCGATGGCGATAAGTTCTGAGAGAAGCAGCCTGCTGCTTGCCACTCCTCACACTCGCTCTCGCCCTACTCCCGCCCTAATCCTGCCCTACTCCCACCCTCCTTTGGCCCTCCAATCAACCTCGTCTCTGCCCCCCCCATTTCTTCCCTCCCCTTCTATCCCTCACTTCTCCCCTCCTCCTTCCTCCTTCGCTCCCCCCCTCTTTTTCCCCATTACCTCTCCCCGCGTTCTCTCCCACTTTCTCCCCCCTCTCCCCGCGTTCTTCCCACGTTCTCCCCCCTCTCCCTGTGTTCTCCCCCCTCCTCACACCTCTCCCCACCCTGCACCACCCACAGTGCACTGGGTGCCAACAGCATCTCGGGCACTCTTCCACCCAACCTCGCAGCTCTCAAGCTCCTAGAAACGCTGTGAGGCACTCTGAGCTGCTAGAAACGCTTGCGCACTGCTAGCCTGCGCATTGCTCGCTTGCGCAACGCTCTCGTGAGTACTGCTGCCCATTTACACCAACTCGCACGACCCTTTCCCCTCTCCCCCCCCCCCCAGTGACCTTAACCGCACGCAACTCACAGGCTATCTTCCCCCGGACCTGGGCAGCCTCGAGCTGCTGCACTCACTGTAAGCACGCAGTGCTGCTTTCACTGTAATCACACAGTGCTGCACTCACTGTAAGCACGCGTTGCTGTTCTCACTGTAAGCACGTGGTGCTGCACTCACTGTAAGCACGCAGTGCTGCTCCCACTGTAAGCACGCGGTGCTGCTCTCACTGTGAGCACGCGGTGCTGCTCTCACTGTGAGCATGCGGTGCTGCTCTCACTGTGAGCACGCGGTGCTGCTCTCACTGTGAGCACGCGGTGCTGCTCTCACTGTAAGCACGCGGTGCTGCTCTCCATGTTAGCACGCGGTGCTGCTCTCACTGTAAGCACCCGCTGCTGCACTCACTGTAAGCACGCGGTGCTGCTCTCACTGTAAGCACGTGGTGCTGCACTCACTGTAAGCACTCGGTGCTGCACTCACTGTAAGCACGCGGTGCTGCGCTCACTGTAAGCATGCGGTGCTGCGCTCACTGTAAGCACGCAGTGCTGCGCTCACTGTAATCATGCGGTGCTGCGCTCACTGTAGGCACACGCTGCTGCCAACAACTCATCTGCCACCTTCTCGTGCTACTCTTTTCTCGCTAACAACTCACGCTTCTGCCACTTATACCCCCAATACTGTGCCCCCCCCCTTCCCCCATCAACACTCTATGACCCCCCAGCCCCCCTTCTCTCCAACACTTCCTGCCTCACCACCCCATCCACCTCCACTCCACTCAACCTCTCCTCCTCTCCTGGGCGGATGGCTCTTGTACCGTCGACTAGGACTGCAGAGGATGAAGGGTGGGGCCATGGGGGCATCTGCTCGAGGTTGGTACATGTGGCCGAGAGTATGAGTGAGAAGGAGATTGAAGAGGAGGTGAAGAGTGAGAGTGAGGGAGAGTGATAGTGAGCCAAGAGTGAAAGTATTAGTGAGGGGGTGCACGGCACCAACAACTGGCCACTACTGGCTACAGCCATGCTTAATCTTCCCTGGAGTGCAGAGTACCCTTGCTCCCTCCACTCTCCTCCATCTCGTCTATTCCAGTGCAAAGCGGGGAGGCGTTTGGGGTGTACTCCTGGCCAGGTGAAGCAACACTGTCCGCTCTCCCTCTATGCTCATCCCCCCATCTCCCCCACTCTCTCCCTCTCCCCCCCTCTTCCCCCCTCTCCCGCCCTCTCCCCCCCTCTCCCCTCCTCTCCCCCCCACTTCCCCCCGCTCCCCCCTCTCTCCCCCTCCTCCCCCCCTCTCCCCCCCTCTCCCCCTCCTCCCCCCCTCTCCCCCCCTCGCCCTGCCAGTGCAAAGCGTGGAGGCATTCGTCGAGTACTCGCTGACCAAGGTCAAGCGCGCCACCAGCAACTTGTCTACGCTTGCTCACACTGCAAACCACTCACTTCTCTTCCCTCAAATCCCCTCACGTCTGCTGCACCTGGTGCAAAGCGTGGAAGCCTTTGTGGAGTGCTCATTAGCGGAGGTCAAGCACGCCACCAACAACTGGGCACCAGAGAACCGGCTGGGCGCGGGCGGGTTCGGGGACGTGTACTAGGGGGTGAGCCCGCGCGACGGGGGCACGTTGTGGGCGGTGAAGCGCGGGCATGTGGTGACGGCTGACTTTGACAAAGAGGTGCGGCAGATGGCGACTAAGCACCACCCGAACCTGGTGCGGCTGTTAGGGTACTGGACGAGAAGGACAAGGAACAGCAGGAGCAGATCCTCATCTATGAGTTTGTGCCGAATGGGGACCTCTACCACTTGATCGGACCAAGTGAGTACAAACAAGGATGGGAGGGAGGGTGGGGCACATTGGACAGGGCGGAGTGTAGTAAGCACACGTGCACGGGAGGGGGGAAAGAGGACCACTGGATAGGACTTGGTCAGGATGCACACATTTGGGAGGGGTTGGGGAGAGGGGCTGCTGGGGCTGCTAGGGCTTCTGGGTCTGCTGGGGCTGCTGGGGCTGCTGGGGCTGCTGGGCCTTTTTTATTCGACTAAAAAAATCACCTGAGTGGGGCTGTTCAGGCTAGTGGGGCTAGTGGGGCTGCTGGGGCTGCTGGGGCTGCTGGGGCTGCTGGGGTACTGCGGTGAGAAGGGCAAGGAGTAGCAGGGTTTGATAGGGGAGTACGAGGATGGAGGGGCGGCTAAGATTGTTGTTCAGGATTGCACTCCAAGCCTGTTCAGGGTGGCTTCGATTATGGTCTACGAGTCCTTGCGTCCCCAATGGGAACGCCTCGAGACTCCAGTCCTCAACCA
This sequence comes from Closterium sp. NIES-67, assembly GCA_027943415.1. Taxonomy (NCBI): domain Eukaryota; kingdom Viridiplantae; phylum Streptophyta; class Zygnematophyceae; order Desmidiales; family Closteriaceae; genus Closterium; species Closterium sp. NIES-67. Next base: position 205,451 of record BQMB01001599.1, on the reverse strand, counting down.
CTGAATGGGACCTACGAGTAGGTCTCATCTCAGCAAGCAAGCATGGGCTGGAAAGAAGGGCGCTCAGGTTGGAATGGGAGTTGGGTTTGATGTTTCGGCATTTGGTGAGTTGGTGTTTGCTCGCTGATTCTAAACGTGAGTTGCAGAGCTCGTCCACATCGGGGGGCGCCGCCTGCTCCTCGGCTCATCTCGCCTCGCTTCTCCTGCCCTCCCTCCTGCAACTGTGTGTTGGTGTGTTGGTGTGTGTGCACATGGGTGCAGAGGCGTCCGGCAGTCTAACCATCCGGCAGCGGCTGGACATTCTGATCGGCACGGCGTGGGGGTTTGAGTACATGCACAGCTTCAACATCGTGCACCGTGACATCAAGCCCGCCATCATCCTCATCACCGCCGACATGCAGGTGAGCAGTGCTGGCAGGAAGGGCGTGCAGGTACAGCATCACGACACCGCAGGCAAGAACACCGGACCTGTTCTGGTGATGCCGGATGCTACAAGTCCTTTCCTTCTACCCTCCTCTAAGCTGTCTGCCCCTTGGTCCCTTCCCCCTCCCTTCCTCTTCCCATCTAACTCTTCATTTTACCGTCCGTTTATTCTGCGAACCTCCCACCTCCTCCCCCTCTTTCTCCCCCCCCAACCCCCCAATTATTGCCGGTGAAGACAGCAAAATTTTGCCTGGTTTAGCAAGACAATGGGCCGGCACACAAATGACGCACTTTGTTCTGGTGAAGGATGGAAAAAAAGAGACTCCCTCCCCCCCCCTCTCTCTCTCCCCCTCTCTCCCCTCTTCTCCCCGCCCTTTCCTATCATTGCAGGCAACGATAGCAGACTTTGGGCTAGTGAAGCAGGAAGATGGGCCGGGGCACCTGTCGGTGCCGTGGGTGATGGGCACGCCGGGCTATATGGACCCTGCATACCTGCTCTCACAGAAAGCCACTACCGCCACTGACGTCTACAGTGTGCTGTGCTGGTGCTGGCATTTTCTTGCTTCGCATTCAGAAGAGCATCCCTCTCCAGATAGGAAATTGCAAGGCGCAGCCAGCTCTCTTAGATGTCTCCCTCCTGCCTCTCTGCTCCCTCTTTTTATTTTGCAGCCCCATCCCCCCATGCCCTTCTCCGTCTCTATGTACTCCTCCTCCTCATACCCTTTCTCTTCTCCCTCTTCTATCACAATCCCCTCTCAACCCACCCCTCCCTCCCCACATTCCTCTCCACACCTCACCTCCTTTCCTACCCCTTTTCCCGTCTCTTTTCCATCCCTCTCTCCCACCCTCCCGCGTGCTCTCAGGCATGGCAGCTTTGGAGTGCTCATCCTGGTGATGCGCATGGGACGGCAGGTGGTTGAGTCAGCATACAAGAAGTTCACGTACCTGCGAGACCTTGTAAGGCTGCTAGGGGCTCGTGCCTCAGTCCTTTCTTCTTTTCATTTCTTTGAATGTGGTTGTTGGCTGTGACTGCATGCATGCTCCCAGCATGCTCTCAGCACTGACTACCAAGCGCGTCCATCTTGGGCGTGCACAGAACCGCTCAGGTGAAGAGCATCACGGACCACCGCTGGTCCGTCCATCTATGGTGAAGAGCACCTGAGCGGTTCTGTGCATGCCCAAGATGGACGTGCTTGCTAGTCGGTACCGCACTGCCCTGTGCCACTTCTTTCCCCATCCCTCATTCACCCCCCATTCCCCTCTCGTTGCCCTCCCTCCTCCCTCCTCCCTCCTCCACCCAGGCCAGGCAAGCCGTGTCTACGCACGACACCTCAGCCATCTGCGACCCGGCCCTGCCCGACGCGCCCGACCACGCGCTCCTCCTCATAGCCGGCGTCGCAGTGCGCTGCACGGACCAGCGCACGGTGCTCCACCCGTCCATGGGTGAGGTAGTCACAGACCTGCAGGTGGTGCGGCGTGATCTGGGCGGCGGCGAGGAGCAATAAAAGACAGATTCGGCGGTCCTGATGGACGCGTAGATCGAGGCCATGCGCATCGAGCTGTGGGGGAATGAGGACTCGCTCGGCGAGGAGTTGAGTGCGGTGATGCGCTCCATGGCCACACCCAAAGGGGGTGCTGCGGGTGCGGGTGATGGTGGTAGTGGTGGCGATGGTGGTGGTGGTGGTGGTGGTGGTGGTGGTGGTGGTGGTGGTGGTGGTCAGGGGCATGGGTTTACGGCAGTGGCGCAGGGAGTGGGGTCTGGCTCGGAATCTGAATCTGGTGCTGCTGGGAGCACGGCTGGTGGTTACTCTGCTGCTGCTGGTGCTGCTGGTGCTGGTGCTGGTGCTGTTGGTGTTGGTGCTGCTTCTGTTGTCGGTGATTAGAAGGGGCTTCACGGGGGTTCCATTTCCTCTGCATCCCTAGGGGAGGCTCCTGTAGCAGGGTTAGCAGAGACAAGGGTGACTATCCATGAGCCTGGGTCCCTCTATACTGCCTCCAAAACTGCTGCTTCCGCTGCTGCATTCACTGCTGCTCGCAAGTATACGGAACAGCCTGAAATTCCACCTGAAGAGGTGTCGCTCCAGTTCTACATTCACGCAAAGAGTTCTACCACAGGTGCCTCACCTGGCGCTCAACAGCCTGCAGGTTTCTCCTTTCCACATGAGCCAGGGCCATCCTCTGTGCCACCGGGAGATGGACCTATGGCAGGCTCTGCTGATGCTGGGAGTGGCCACGAAACCATCTTGTCCATGGAAGACTCACACCAAGTCGGGGCTTGGGAGGCCCTCCCTCAAAACGTGGGCCTGGGACCTCTGCCTCTGCTGCCACTCTCCAGGCAGCCTGAACTCGAACCTGCTCCTGGACCTGAATCCCAGGATGAACCAGAACCTGAACCCAAACCTGAACCTGCAACTGAATTCATGCGTGGAACTGAGCTTGGTTCTGGGCTGGATGCTGGACCAGTGCACACTGATGGAGAGGCGCCCATTCGGCTTCATGCGCTGGGGATTTCCATGGACGAGTCACGTCACACTGCTCCTGCCTCTGCTGCCTCTGTTGCCTCTCCTGCCTCGGCTGCCTCTGCTGTTTCTGCTGCCCCTGCTGTTTCTGCTGGTGCCGCTGACATGGCTGAGGCAGATTTTTCCGAAGGCGACTCTTTCTCATTCGAGGACCTTGCTTCCCCCACTCCTCCTGCTGCCCTCGCCCCACCTCCTGCCCTCACCCCTCCACCTGGTCTCACCCCTCCACCTGCCCATGCCCCAACGCCACCAGTGTCCATTCCCCAGCACCCAGTGTTAATAACACCTTCCTCAGAGGCTGAACCAGCCTCTGCTCCCTTCCCATCAGACCCTTCATTGGGCCTCAGAGACCTGATGGCTAATGACTCGTTTGAAGGCGATGAGCAATCTGAGGACACGCCACCTGTTGAAGCTCTTGGTTCATCTCAACTGTCAGATCCCTCCGGCCCTTCAGGGGCTTCTTCTGACATAGCTCAAGCCTCTATTCTTCCTGGGGATCCTTCGAGTTCCGGCCGTAAGAGTGCTCGAAGGAGTGGACGGAAGGGTCGTAAAGGGAGGTGAAGGATTGCCGGGTTAGTCAATATATAGCTCTAGGATATATTCATGGATTTTGTGCCTTCTTGGATGGTGGGTCTCTATGTGAGTTCCTTTTCCGTTGTACTGTATGGTGGTTGATGTGCCTTAGTATTGTGCTTCAGAGTTGTCATTTCTGGAACATGGCCGTATTCTTGGTCATATGGGCACTTTACTGGAGTCAGAAACAATTCACTATGCGTAATACGCTGAATTATCAGAAGCTTGAAAAGGAATGGGCGTGCCAAACCACGGAAAACATGGTGGGGAAGGATGCTCAAGAATCTACCATTTAGATAATGTGGTGGCTCTATTAGCATAACACTTTGCATTCTAGTTCTATTCTGATTCGCAAGTGGCTCGCGAACAACACCTTATGGGGGAATCTTGTTGGGCCCACATCCTAGTCATGCTGATGCAATGTCATCTGCATTGCATATTTTGTGGGATCCAAGTCGACTGCTGTACACGTTCGCAAACCACATTGCTGACGGCTGCTTTTGTATTTTTGTCCTGCTGGCTTCCCCCAAACGTGCCCACGGCATCCACACCTAAGCCCGTGCGAGCCCCAAACTCCATACCAGACCTGAGCTGTGCCTCTCTGGCTGGTCAGGCAGCCGATGAACCGAAGCAACAATGGCGCAGCCAAGGTGCCGCAAGCAGCGGCTGTACTGTACAGTACTTGCTTTGCTGCGGGTAGGTCACCACAGCCAGACACATCAGTCAATGCCTGGCCGTAGGACAAACCGAGCCATCAGCCAATCAGCAGAAGCACGGTGGGACCACACATGCCACATCAGCAGCATCTGAGGGATGTTTTCTTCCCTACCTGACTACACTTAAATCGCGGTAATTTTACACCTTGAAAATGGGCGGTATAGTAACTTTTGCTCCCACTCTGACCATTTCTGAGTGCGGAGACAGTACCCCCTTGTCCCTACGGCCTAAGCTTGGCAGACTCCACGCGGGCAAAAACTTCGAGCACTGCCTAAGATTACGTCTGGTTTCCTGACTCTAAAAACACTAAACGAGAAGTAAACGTTTCGTTTAGAAACCAAACTTCAAATTGTTTTTCATGGGTATCCAGATCTGGTCTTCAGGAGCTGCTTTCGGGGGGTGAATACCCTCTCTGCGGAACCCCCTGTGAAAATACTGGGTGTAAAAATACCGCGGACTAGGTGTAGCTAGGTGGGGTCGGAGCTTTGTTGATGGGAAATGCATCACCTTGGGCTCTCAGCCAGATCATCCCATCCATCTGTAATGTTCAGGTGGAACCAGGACTGAAGGAGAAAGCATTCCATGTCTTACCAACCAGCCTGACTGACCGCTGCCGATTTCTCTCCTTGGGTCCAGCGTCTCCTAGACTCCATTGACGTCGTCTTCCCGCGCTTTGCTGCTTGTGACGAGATTCTTTACGTTTAACATTAGTACAGATACGTTTTTCTGACGAAACTCTGACACTCACATACTCGGGTTCCTGAATTTCGCGAAGTGATGGGTCGAGCCTACAGATATGTTATTCTTGGAGGAGGCACGGCCGCTGGTTACGCTGCCGACGAATTCGTGAAACGCGGAGTGCCTCGTGGAGAGCTGTGCATTATTTCTGAAGAGCCGGTTAGCGACTCTCAACCCGTTGATTTTGATCTCCCTACGGGTCATTTGTGACGTGCGCCTGCTTTACCAGTCGAAGTCGCTTCTTGTGTTGTTTGGTTTTAGAGAGCCGTGCAAGCGGTTCCGTGGGAGATATCATAGCAAACATATGTTTTGCCCAAAAATCGTCGTTTTCAGTGAAAACTAAGCAATGCACCGCGTACGACTCGTTAGCCAACGTGCAGCACAGTGGACATTGCAGCCCGCTGCTAGCTGATTGAACTCCCTTGCACCACTTAAGCCCCTACCTTCATTCCCTCATTGACCGACAATTTGTGTTTCCTGTCTAAAATACACCCCCTTCACTTGACGCTACAGGTGGTACCGTACGAGAGACCAGCACTCAGCAAGGGTTACCTTATGCCCGAAGGTGCGTCTTGTTGCAGAAGAAACCGTCCGGCTCTGCGCTCATGTGTCTTCGTGGTTTGTGTTGTATAGCCGCGCTTTTGTTGGCACTGCCGTGCGCCGTGCCGGCTGTCGGCACTCACATTGACTTACCGTGGCAACGCCTTATCCTGCGCCGTGATGGATCAGCGACGCAGTTGCTTGACGCGGCATCACGGGATGACAGCAGACGTCAGTGTTCACCCTTCTGAAACGCTCCGTTTCCCGTCGTCGTCCTCATTCCGCGCACTCGCAGGTGCCGTGCGACTGCCTGTATTCCACACCTGCGTCGGGGCGGGCGGCGACAGGCACGCCGCCAAGTGGTACAACGAGCATGGTAGGCCGCCCAAACCCACCCAAACCTACAACCCCTCTTTTCATTCTTCTAGAGGCCGTCGGCTCAGATCGCGCCCGCTTTTCCATCAGCTTCTTAATCGGCCACATGCGACCTCTTCCTTTCCGTTCATTCCCGTTTCAAGGTCTCCACTAGCGGCTCTCCTTTCCGCCGCATCCAATGTCATTCCCCTTCCGCTCCCTGCCTCCGCCCCTTTGCCTCGCTCTCTCGTTCTTCCTCTTCTCCCCCTCCTCCCCTCTCCCCCCCAACCCAAACCCCCCTGTCCCCCCTTCCCCACCCCACCCCCCCGCCCCCTCCGCGTGAACGACCTGCGCGCCGTGGTATCCGCAGGCATCGACGTGCTGCTGGAGACGCGCGTGGTGTCGGCGGACGTTCTGCGCAAGAAGCTCACCACAGCGGCGGGCGAGACCATCCAGTACACCACGCTCATCGTCGCCACCGGCGCCAGGGTAAGCCACATCACATCACACGGCCTCGTCATTGCCACACCATCCCCTCTCGTCTCCGCTTTCCATACTTTCCACAATCCTCTGCTTCTGCCCACGTTCACACCCTTTCCCCCACTTTCCGACCCGCAACCCCTCCCACTCTTTCTCCCCCTCCTCCCCCTCACCCGCTCCTCCTTCCCCCCACCGCACTTTCTCCCTCCATCATCCCCCTCCCCCCGCCCTCCCCCATCAGGCCCTGCGGCTGGAGGAGTTTGGTGTGGCGAGGGCGGACAGCGGGCGCATCTGCTACCTGAGGGACCTGCAGGACGCGGACCGGCTCGTGCGGACCATGGCCGCCTGCAAGGGGGGCGCCGCCGTCGTCATTGGGGGAGGCTACATTGGTGAGGGGCAGCTGCAGTTGGCGGCAGTGGGGGCATGGGATTAGATGGCGTGCCTGGGGGTGCTGCACATTAGAGGAGATGGTCCAGCGTGGGTGGTTCTCAGGTTCTTTTTGTTCGATGGTTCTGATTTGCCAAATTGTCGCTGTGACTCCCATGGGTGGCATGGCTCAACCATGCATCCCTCCCCACAAATGATACGGCATGGCATTGCATTCATGGCATGGGATTACATGGCATGTCGTGGCATTGCATGGCCTGGGATGACATGGCAGGCATGGAAGCAACCGCAGCGCTGGTGGCCAATGGCATTCGGGTCACAATGGTCTTCCCCGAGTCTCACTGCAGTGAGTACATTAAGAAACTAGGAAAGAAATGGCTACGAAAGACGAGAGCGTAACCTTCTGACACAGGGCTCAAATCCAGGGATCGCCTACTTCTTTGCATGCAGGTTTCTCAAGTTTTCCGGATGTCTAACCAACCATCTGGCTGCAACGTCCAGGCATGCACACAAGGTCCCACTTACTTAGCCATGCGTGTTTGTGTGTGTCCATGTTTCCTTTGTGTAATGATGGCGGCGTCGGGCGGGCGGCTGATGGGTGGTTTGTTTGCGTGAGCAGTGCCCCGTCTATTCACGCCTGAGATTGCTGCCTTCTACGAGCGCCTTTACGAGGAGAAGGGCGTCACGTTCATCAAGGGCTCTGTCATCGTCGCCTTTGAGAGGGACCGCACCACAAACAATGTGTGTTCCTCCAACTCCTCCATGCACCACTCCAAATCTATGTCCACTCATAGTTTTCTCCTGCACCCTCGCTTGCTCTAGTTTACCCGTCAATCTCATTCTTCGCATGTTCTCGATTTACCACACCACACAGCCATTCTGATCTCCCCCTCTTCCCTCTCCCCCCCCCCTCCCCCCTCCCTTCCCCGTCCCTCCCCCCTCCCTCCTCTCTCCGACCCCTGTCGCTGGTTCTCCCCACCCTCCCCCCCCCTTCCCCCCTGCGTCCCTGCACGGCACCACAGGTGGCGGCGGTGGTGCTGAAGGACGGGCAGCGCATAGCAGCGGATATGGTGGTGGTGGGCATCGGAATCCGCCCCAACACAGCGCCCTTCGAGGGCCAGCTCTCCATCGACAAGGGCGGCATCCGCGTCTCCCCCCGCATGCAGACCTCAGACGCCTCAGTCTACGCCATTGGGGATGTCGCTGCCGTTCCCCTGGGGATCTACGGCGGGGCGAGGAGGCGGCTGGAGCATGTGGACCATGCGAGGAAGTCTGCTGCTGCTGTTGTGCAGGCGATTATGGCACCAAGAGGGGCTCCTTCGCGGTACGACTACCTGCCGTACTTCTACTCGCGGGTGTTTGACCTGTCGTGGCAGTTCTACGGGGATAATGTGGGTGACTGCGTTTTGTTTGGGGATGAGGGTGCGATGAGACGAGCTTCTGGAGTGGCAGCAGGGAGTGGTGGTGTGGCTGCTGCTGATGCTGCTTTGGCCGAGCCACGGGGCAAGGATGACCTGCAGCTTGGAGCAAGTGCGCCTCAAGAATCTGTAAGCACGGATGGATCAGAGCAGAGACCAGCATCGGGGGGAGCTGGGTTAAGTCAGCCCCTACTGGACAGCAGCAAGCAAGGGAGAGGAGAAAGGAAGGCCAGGGGCCACCGTCTGGGGGCGTTCTGGGTGGATAAGGGTCGGCTGGTGGGGTGCTTCCTGGAAGGGGGAACGAAGGAGGAGTACGAGGCTATGGCTGCTGCTGCTCATGCGTGTCCCAGAGTACAGGATAAAGCTGTGCTGGCGAAGCAAGGGACGCAGTTCCTGCTTGATCTGGTGGCTAGAGGGCAGCTGCAGGTGGCAGGAGGAAGACTGGAAGCCGGAGGGGCAGGAGCAGGGAAAGCAGCAGGGGAGGGAGGGAAGGTAAGAAGTGGGCAGGGGGGCGATAAGGGCAGCACAGTGAGAAGAGAAGCAGCTGATGGGGGGGCAGGTGGAGGAGGGGCTGGGGGGAAGTCTGGCGCGGCTGGAGGGGTGGCCGTGGGACAAAGTGACTTCCTTCCGCAGGCGATGACAGGAGTGGCTATTGCTGTAGGCATTGCGGCACTGGCATTCTGGCATGGGCACAAGCTGAGGAGACTCTGGTGAGAGGAGGCATTGAGCCGCATGTGTATTCATATCGAGTATCGTCTGTTCATTGGTGGTTCGTTCGCACACCCGGATGGTGGAAGATGGTGATGGACATGTGTTAATGTGGGGTAGACGATCAGAAGCAGACGTGCATCGTTCGTAGAGTTGGTGATTTTGTGTACACGAGTCTATTGATGAACTACAGAATTCGTAGTACGATTGAAGGTGAGGCTCTTGATAAAATCTGTACGTACGACAGTAGAGAGTACAGCATGAACGTAGTGCAAGAGGATGTACGGTTGAAAACTAGATCAACATTGCACATTAGGATGGTTTATATATAAAATGTGTTTACCAGATATACCCAACATCAATCTCCCATCTACTTCCGTCACCTGCTTGTAGCGAGTGAATGGCGGGTCTCAAATCGTTGGGCATTGCGATTCGAATCAACGACTCGTCTTGGCCGACGAGGGTGAACACACGTCAACCCTGTTATTGCATTAGCTAGGAAGTCGACCTGTCAGTCGCGGAGTTGTGCGAGGATGTAAATGAACTGGTTAATGCAGGACGTTGTGACAGGGGAACATGTAGAAGCATCGGTTCAAAGCCGCTCTTGACATCAAGCAGCCTGATGATTTGGAGTAAACGATGGAATCCCTGAAAAGTGTTTTTGGTAGGAGGCGTCTATTGGGAATTTCTTTCAGTAAGTCCAAGTCCAGCAGGCACAGTGACGTTCACGTTGCAAATATTACGCGCCAGGTCACCAAGGATGTTGCAGTGAGGCCTCCACTATCACTCTTGAAGGTATGCGTGACGGCTGTTGTGAGGTCTTGCGTCGATTCAAAAAGTCTGACATGCCTGAAATTTCTGCAGGAACTCGCCGATGCATCTTGCAACACTGATTCCTACGCTTCCATCATGGATGTGATAGCTTATCGGTTGGACAAGGGGGTGAAAAAACCGAACTCATGGTAAGGATCTAGCAAACAAATTTGATCGAATTTTCTTATTGCCTTTTAATTTGGTGGCTCGTTTCCTTGACAGGAACAAGGTGTACAATTCCTTGGTGGTCGTTGAATATCTGATCATCTATGGAGCTGGTCACATACGGCAAGATCTTCGGAAGAAGTACCTCACCATGGTTTGTTCAGCTAAATAGTGCTTAAATTTGTGTGGTTATTTCGTTGATCTGACTTCATTTGTTTTTTTGCAGCTGGAAATTTTCTCCAAGGACTATCACTGTGTGGACAAGAGAGATGGCACCGACCACGGATATTCTGTTCGTGTTAAGGTACTGCGATATTTTTTACTTCTTGTTTCGGAATCAGGAGTTCAACCCCGCCTCGTCCTCCTACGCAGGCTGCTGCTGTTTTAAACCTCCTTTTATCCGAGTCTCTTGCTGACGAAGAGAGAATGAAGATGGGGCATCAAGGGTCTCACACCAGTGAAGCATCCTCAAACGCAACCTCGCGATCTTCAAGCAATCCTGAAGCATTTTCCAGTGGAGAGATCGGGGGGAATTCCTTCTTACATTCACTGCAAGCTCTTACAATAATGTCACCATCCGAAGCCTCCAAGGATTCTGACTTCAGGAGCCCGATTCCAGCCTTGCCACCACCGCCCAGTGATACTCGCCGACACAGGAGATCAGTCAGCTACCCAGAATCTTCCTTCAGTGATTTCCGCTTTCACGGATCTGCCTCAGCAGAACCGCATGAGCCTGCTCCTGCAGGAGATGAGGATGATGTGAACCAACCTATGAAGGCATTCCCTCTGCCACTACAGCATCAACGGTATGCTTTTATGTCAATAGCCTTTTATGTCTTAACGGGTTTGAGATTAACTTGATTTGTCCTTCCCATCTCAGCTCAAGGAGATCCAAGTCGCTGGACTTCGATTGGCCAAACGAGCAGGGACCAGAGCAGGCTTTCTCCTCAGTTCCGGGTGTTGTGAACGGTGTTGTTGACTTGTCAGCTGTCGACTTGTCAGCTGCTTCAGATACTAGTCCCGCTGCTCCTGCAGTTGCATCTGCATCTCCCAAGGACATCAGAACCTTACCAACAAGGGGCATTGGCCAGTATTCATATGGTCCGCAAGCAGTGCATGGAAGACTGATACCATGGATGGTCCCCCTTGGAGCAGAGCAGCTTTCTGTTCAGCCTGCAGTATCACCTCAACTCGCGGTATCACCCCAACTTGTGACGCCTCCCTTGCTGGCTGTCCCGGCAATTCCAGCTATTGAGAGGCTAGGGACCCAGACCAGCAATCCTTTTGTTCCATGAACAGGGCGGAGGGAGAGGTTGTGTTAGGTAGGTATAAGAGTAGACTGTATGTTCGTTCTCAACTTTGCAGCCTAGCGATATTGAAATAAATGGGAGGGGGGGTTGTTTTGGAGAATATCCAACATATAACAGTAGGTGGATCAGCATCCTTGTTCCTCTTGACTTCAGCAACTAACCTATCTGTCATAGCCTCGCGATGTTCATGCTCTCCTCAGACGGTAACTCACTCTCATGGATTTATGCATGCAATGCATGTCAACTATTGGGCTGAGAAAAAGCCCTTTGGATCTTTCCAGAGACTAAGTCCCACTTGTACAAGGTTTAAGTAGTGCAGCGGAAGTGTTGAGTAGTTGAACCCTTGCACTAGTATGTGAGAGCAAGTGATTGATTAAAAGAAACAAGCATACAGCGATATATAGGAAATAGGAAGGTAAAGCAGTTGTAGAATACAGTTGAAGGAACGGTTATCGAGTCGCACAGCGACTCGATTGTCGGTTCGATTACCACCCTTGCAGTTGTAACGGTCAGTCGCAACCTCCGGTTGCAACCCTTCGAGTCTTTTTTTCGTCCTTTCGAATTCTTTCGTCCATCCCCTCGTGTAACCTCCGTTGACTCGCGTACCCGTTACGACTTTCCTCGAGTGTAGTGTTATACTTCAGAAACGCTTAAGTTCTCGAGATATTTCCAACACTCCCCTTCGTTTCTCTAGTGCTGACGTGTCCGGATTCAGTGACGTTTATCTGCCCGGTCAGCAGCATACAGTAATCGAACTTTGTCTTCGCTAGTTTCTTCGTCAAGTAATCTGCAGCCATTTCTGTCGTAGGGCAGTAACTGAATTGAAGTCTTCCTTTCGCGAACTCATCCTTGACGAAGAAGTACCGCAGGGCGATGTGCTTGGTTCGATTGGCGAACCCGTCTTTGTTTGCGATTTTGATCGCGGATTGGTTGTCGCAGAATAGCGAGAAGGCGGGCATGGTCGCAATTTTGGCTTCCTCGAGCAGCTCCCGCAGGTAAAGTCCTTCTTTGGTTGCAGTGCAGAGGGCGATATATTCCGCTTCAGCCGAAAAAAGTGCGATTAATTCATGCTTGCTCGATTGCCAGGAGATAGTCCCGATAGGTTCCAGTCGGTAGATGTAGCCCGTTCTGGAGCGACGGTTCTCCCTATCTCCCACGTGGTCGACATAGCCGAGTAGTTGTACGGATGATGTTGTTACTTTGCTGTAGGTAAGTCCAGTCGTCGGCGTAGAGACGAAGTAGAGTAGTGCCCGATTTAGTTCCTCGAGATCCTCTTGCTCCGGCTGCTTCAGGTGTGTCGCCAGTTGGCTTGCGCTGTAGGACAGGTCTGGTCGGCAGGTTACTACTGCGAACAGTAAACAGCCGAGCTTCTGTTGATATTCCTGGATTTGCTTCGCGGGGAGTTTTGCGGAGGTGTTACTATTTTTCCCCTAGCGGTAGGGAGTTGCGACTGCGACTGGCGTTAGGTCGAATTTCTTCGCGACAACGCCTGCGTATTTTCCGGCATGTAGGTAGAGCGCTGAGTCGTCTTCGACGATGTTTAGACCTAGGTATTGGCTCACGATAACTAACACCGTGAGTGTTAAATCTCTCTTCAGCTCCCCTTCGAACCAGGTGATGACGTTGGTAGTGGAGCCGACATAGAGTAGATCATCGACGTAGACGATGAGTAGGACGAAATCCCCCTCCTTCTGTAGTCGGTACATGCCTTGATCGTGCGGCAGCTGCAGAAAGCCGATCCTGACGAGGCGGTCGCGGAGGTGCTGCTGCCAGAGCCGCGGGGCTTGTTTAATTCCGTAGAGGGATTTCACTAGCTGGCACACCTTTGTGGGATTGTCGATGAATCCGTGGGGCTGTTCGACGAAGATTTCGGCGTCCACAGGTGCATACAGGAAGGCGTTGGCGACATCGATCTGACACAGTGGTATCCTTTCGGTGGCCGCGACGGCGAGCAAAATGCGCAGGGAAGTGTGTCGGGAGACCGGGGCGAATGTCTCCGTGTAGTCGGTTCCATATCGCTGGTCGAATCCTCGTACGACCCAGCGAGCTTTGAAGCGGTCGATGGAGCCATCCGCATTGGTCTTGATGCGGTACACCCATTTCCCCGAGAGCACATGTTTCCCATTGATTTTTGTCGCAGATACCAGCTTCCACGTGTTTCGGTCTTGCTGGGCCTTCAGTTCCTTTTCCATTGCTTCCTTTCATTTCGCCTTGTGTTCCCCCCCCAGAGCCTGAGATAGAGTCGATGGCTCGCGCGGTGACAGTGGTGGCGGGCTCTGGACGGCGACCCATAGTCCAAGTATCTGCAGGCCCGTGGGTGTGTGTCGAGGGGAATTGTCATTCTCGGGATAAGCTACTTCATCACCGTCTTCGGGGTCGGGTAAGAAATTGGGACCGACGCGTTCAGAGATATTTGTGTCGACCGGTTGAGGTGTAGGGTAACCTTGGTCAGCGAAGTGGTAATAGGTGTCGTGGTTGGTACTATCGAGAGGATTGTCGTCATTGAGTGGAACGGGCACGGAGCAGTAAGGGAGTGGTCCGGCAGTTTCCGAGGCTTTAGGTACGTCTTCTTCTGCTGCGTCGGCTTCGGCAGCACTGTCGGCGAAGGACCGATGGCCCTCGAAGCCGTCGGTGGGGTCGTCTGTGTTGGCGATGTTGTCCAGGTAATGTTGCAGCGTCAGTCGCTCGTAGAAAATCACATCACGTGAGGCCACGGTGGTTTTGTCCTGAATGTCGAGAAGTTTCCATGCTTGGAAATGTTTTGCGATGCCGAGGTGTAGTCCCCACCGTGCTTGTTGAGAGAATCGTCCTGCTCGAGCTGTGTGGGGTCTGCACTGTACCATGCAGCCGAAGACTCGAAGTAATTTTGTGCTGCCCCTTTTTCGTGTCCACAGCAGGTGCGGTGATGCGTTGTTGGGAAGTGATGACGAGGACAGCAAGTTGTGCAGGTGAACTGCATGCGTCATCTCGTCCGCCCACAGTGTGTTGCGTAGTCTCATCCCTAGGAACAGCTTTTGCATCGTCGTCTGCAAAGTCCGGTTCATCCTCTCTGCGACCCCCTGCTGTTGGTGAGCGTAGGGCAAGGACACCAGGCGTCTGATGCCTCTTTCTACCAAATAGTTCCTGAATCGTTGTGACTGGTACTCCAGTGCTCCGTCTGACTGGAAGCTCTTGAGTTTCGAGCCTGATTCTCTTTCGGTGATGGGCAGCCATGACGTGAAGGCTTCAAACGCTTGATCTCGTGTCTTGAGGTTGTAGTGCCAGACGTATCATGTTGCTGCGTCGATGAACGTTATAACGTAGTTGTAGTCTGCTTCACTGTCGTCTCAAGGCATATTTAAGATGTCGCTGTAGACTTTTTCCATCGGTTCGTATGCAGGTGCACTTGGATTGTGGTGCGGCGGGAAATGTTAGTGGGGAAGGTCAGCTTCGGGGCACGTGAAGCATCGTGCGCGGGGTCGTCGAAGTTCTTGGCCGCTCGTTGTGAGAAGGGCGTTTCTTTCTAATACTTCGGCTTGTATGGCTGGTAGCATTGTGCTGTTTGCAGGATGCCCGAGGCGTTGATGCCAGATGTCGTCGCGAGCGCGATGGCCGGGTGAGCGTTGGTAAATGTCGGTGTTGGAGAAGAATGCGACGACCGTGGCGGGACTTCGCCAGACTTCTCGGGTGATAGGCATAAGTTGATCTGCTTCGGTTGGCGGTCCTCGGATTGCTGTTGATGGTATACGGCTGGGTCCTGCTGCTGCTACTGCAGGTGATGTCGGGGAAGGGACACTTGCTGGTACTTGTCTTTCTTGTCGGATGACTGCTAACGCTCGTGTTCTCTCTGCTGCAGTTATGTTGTTGGAGTACCAGAATCCATCTGGGGTAAACTCGGGGTCAAGATCCAGCGGGTGCGTCTAGGTGGCGAACGACACGATGCCATCGCTGTCGGGGACGAAATCCAACACGAAGACACCCGACTTTAGGAGAGCGCGACCGATGAAGAGGCCGCCCTTCCCGTGGTAAAGACGAAGTTCATTGGCGTCCGAGTCGCATTCCAGGTGAATCCCGTTTTGCATTAGCTGACTAAAGCTTAGCACATTGTATCCCAAGTTGTCGACGATTAGAACCTTGTTGAGTTGCAGTATGACATTTGTCTCCATGGACTGCAACTAAACCACTCCTTGTCTGTTTATTTTCAGGTTCTCATTATTGACGATGGTGATGATGACATCGCGGTTGAGGCGTCGCTCTCGTTGCACGAAGCGTCCGGAAGAACACATGTGTTGGCCGCAACAGCTGTCCAAGAACTAGGTGTTTCGCCCGGTGGGTTCGGCGTTGGCGACTGCAGCGTACGTTGGGTTGACCTGGAGGCCTTGTAAGCGCGGCAGCGACAGTTCTTCTTTGTCTGGAGCGTAAGTGGGTGGTAATCCGGGTGCGCAGTTGTCGATGCGTACCATGCAATTGATGATGTTCGGTGTGTCCTGTGCAGATGTGGAGGAACGCCTTGGCGGACTTTCTTAAGTGGAAGCGACTTGTGGGTCTACTGGACGATAAACTCGGGGGCGTGTGCAGTTAACTTTGGAGTGTCTGGATGTCTGACAGTTGTGGCTGAACGGCGGCACGATGGTGAGTCCTTTGGTGTCGTGTCGATTCTGCCTGTCCCGTCGATTGTAGTTGTCATTTCTTCGTTGAGCATAGAAGACTAACGGTTGCTGCTTGTGTCTTGGTTGTCTTTCTTTAAACAGGTCTATCTCCTGTTGTTCAGCATGAAGCTCGGCGCAGAGGTGCATCTCCGAAATTCGTCGGTGGGCGCAAAGAAGCGAGCGGGTGGTTCTCCATTCTGGCCCGAGCCCGGCGAGGACAAGTGTCACGAAGCTTTCTTCAGTGATTGTACCTCCGCACCGAAGCAGGCGGTCGCGAAGTGTCTGGCAGCGACTCATATACTGCATCGCCTTCTCCCCGGTTTTCATTTGTGTTGTTGTCAATTGCTGCATGAGTCTTCTTTGTGTCACGCTGTCATTTGCTTGGTAAAGACACTTGAGGTGATGCCATGCGAGCTCCGCAGATTTTCCGTAGCTCCGATACGTTCTGATGCTTTGTTGTTCTTGTGCTGACAGGTTCCGTAGAAGAACTGTGTATGCCAGCAGCGACTGATAAGTGAAGATTTCCTGCTCCTTTGCAGTGCCATTGCTTGGAAATGGCAGGGACCCGTTGAAGTATCCGAAGAGATGCGTGGCCTCCATCAGCAGCTCGAACTCGAAGCTCCAGGTAAAAAAGTCGTGTCCGTTGAACGTTGAGGATGTCTGCAGTTTGATCACGTGTGAAAATTGCGACTGGAGACTCAATATCTCGTTTGGTGTTTGTTGTGATGCAGCTGCTGTTGGTTGGGCACGGGGCGGCATGAACTCGAACGTCCCCGGTGAAGAGTGATAAGGCGCAAAGGTAGGCGCTTGATTGTGTCGCCCGAACGATGAGTTGTCGAGGCTCATTGGCGCTAATCCCATGTTTCCTCCGTTGCTCTGTGTTGAATGTGCAGGTGTCATTGCCTGCTGCTGCTGGTCGAAGTGTGACATGAAGCTAAAGAACCTTTCCATAAGGTTCGGGTCCACGCTTGAAGAGGGTGATGGGGTCACCATTTCTGGTGCCCTTCCGGTTGTTTCTTGAGCAGCGCCGGTCTCGGTTTGAAATCCTGAGGTGTGTAGTCCAGAGTTGCCGGTTTGAGTGTCTTGGGCGCTGGGTGAGCCCATAGAGATCTTCTTGCCCTCGTTGTCCATGACTTGTAATCGATGAAGCTTGTTGATGTGTTAACTGTAGATAGAGCGTTTTGCTAGGAGTTTGGTCTCTGACAAGCTCTCATACCATATTGGGCTGAGAAAAAGCCCTTTGGATCTTTCCAGAGACTAAGTCCCACTTGTAAAAGGTTTAAGTAGTGCAGCGGAAGTGTTGAGTAGTTGAACCCTTGCACTGGTATGTGAGAGCAAGTGATTGATTAAAAGAAACAAGCATACATCGATATATAGAAAATAGGAAGGTAAAGCAGTTGTACAATACAGTTGAAGGAACGGTTACCACCCTTGCAGTTGTAACGGTCAGTCGCAACCTCCGGTTGCAACCCTTCGAGTCCTTTTTTCGTCCTTTCGAGTTCTTTCATCCATCCCCTCGTGTAACCTCCGTTGACTCGCGTACCCGTTACGACTTTCCTCGAGTGTAGTGTTATACTTCAGAAACGCTTAAGTTCTCGAGATATTTCCAACATCAACTTATCCATTTATGTGTATGTAGAAGTTATAGGCTAGATAGGTGTGTGTTCTTAGAGGGTACAACTCCAACCCTATATCTTCCTTGTTCTCTCTTTTTTCTAGTCATTCTCTCATTCTAACATGGTATCATAGTAGGTTAGGTCCGCGCACCCGCTTCCGCCCCTCGCCCTATCCTACCGCGCCCCGCCACCCCCTAGCGCCCCTCCGGCCCCTAGCGTACCCGCCGGCCCCTCGCGCCTAGCCAGCCCCTCGCGCCCAGCTGGCCCCTCGTGCCTAGCTGGCCCCTCGCGCCTAGCCAGCCCCTCGCGCCTAGCCGGCCCCTCGCGTCTAGCCGGCACCTCGCGTCTAGGGGCCTCACTGCCCGCAACCACTTCCTTTGCCAGCACCCTGGTGACCTCACCCTGACCGCCTTTGTCGCTACCCTGTCTGAGATAGAGACTCGCGGGCGCGCTATCGCTCAGTCGAGTAATATTGCAGCAGTCCCTAGCTTTCAGAGCTGTGCTCCCTTTCAGTGCACGTACGCTGGCATCTCCGCCGCAGTAGCTACGGCTGCCCCTGCCGTTGAGATTACTGCGGCGGCCTTCCCCCAGCAGCGACAGCGTCGGGGCCGCTGCGGCCCCAAGGGAGGGTGTGGTGGTGGCGCTGGTAGTGGTACTGGTGGTGGCGGGGACAATGGTTCTGACGAGGGGGTTGGGGCTGGTGTCCAGGAGCAGGAGCAGCCGCAGCAGCAATAGCAGCAGCAGCAGCCGTGGGCCCGCCTCCAGCCGGGGTGGCTGGGAGCCCTAGGAGGTGGTGGCCGTGGTGGCCGCCTCAGGTTCCCCCCTTGCGACATTCCCCCGGGACCCGGAGTCTGGCTTGGTCACCGTGGACACTGCTTCCCCCAAGGCTGGGGGGTCCTTCCCGGGCCCTGTGTCTTCCCAAGTCGCCGCAGCTTGCTCGTATCGGTCGCTCACTCACCCGTCGCTCCTATGGCACCACCGCCTAGGTCACCCCGCACTCCCACGTCTGCGTCACATGTCCCAGCACGGTCTCGTACTAGGTGTCCCTGCATTGCTTCCTTCCCTCCCTCCCTCGCCTGCGTCGCCGTGCACACCCTGCGTTGAGGGCCGGCTACGCCGTGCTCCTCACTCCTCCTCGATTCGCCCTGCCACCGCACCTCTCCAGACCCTGCACTTGGACGTCTGGGGCCCAGCCCCCGTCCTCGGACCTCGTCGCGAGTGCCACTTTCACGTGCTTGACGTTCTAATCCCGTGGTTCACAACTGTGCGCCTCCACCGCGGTTTCCTTGTGCTGTGTCTCCACTTCGACCGAGGTGGCGAGTTCGCCTTTGGTCGGCTTGGACATTTCTGTCGTACGGAGGGCATCATCCAGTCGTACACCCTACCGGACTCCCCGCAGCTGAATGGGGTCGCTGAGCGACACATCGGTTTGGTCATGGAGGTGGCTCATACCTTCATGATCCATGCCGGTGCACCCCATTTTCTGTGGCTGTTCGCCGTTCGCTACG
Source organism: Closterium sp. NIES-67 (assembly GCA_027943415.1). Lineage (NCBI taxonomy): Eukaryota > Viridiplantae > Streptophyta > Zygnematophyceae > Desmidiales > Closteriaceae > Closterium > Closterium sp. NIES-67. The sequence continues at coordinate 186,554 of BQMB01001599.1, read as the reverse complement.
CCGCTCACCAGCTTAACCTCTTGCTGCTCTCTCAGCGGCCACAGGTTTCCCCGGCCCTTCTTTGGACCGGGTTTTCTGGTGACGCGTCTGCGTTCCACGTATGGGGTTGCCTTGCTCATGTTTGTACCTCTGTCACCGACAAGCTCACTGCCCGCACTATCCTGTGTATCTTCCCCGGTTTCCCCGTTGACTCGTCTGACTGGCCGTCTCACCGCTTCTTTCACTCTCGTGACGCTACTTTTGACGAGTCTGTCTCCTTTTACCACCGCTTTCCCCATCGAGGTCTTCCGGTTTCCCCTCCCCTGTTTCTGACTCCCACTCCTCCGGTAGCCCCTGCTCCCCTCCCTCCCCGTCCTGCTCCGTCCAGTGTGCTCCTGTCGGTTGTCTCGATCGAGGAGTCTGCTGACTCAGGTGGCCCTGTGGTGCAGTTCTCGCCGCCTGCCTCCCACCTGGTGTCTCCTCCCCTGCCGTCGTAGTCGCCGCCGCAACAGTCGTCATCGCAGCCGCAACCGCAGTTGCTGCCGTCATCTTGGGGTGCTAGCGTTGATGAGGGTACTAGTCCTGGGGTTCCTATCCTGGCTCGTCCCGGCGGGCCTTGGGGTGACACCGATGCTGGAGAGAGTTCTTGCTCTAGGGGTGCTCGTTCTGGGGGTGCTGGAGTGGAGTGTTCCGGAGGTGGCACTGGTGTAGCTGGCGGTCCAAGTGTTGGCGTCGAGCGGCAACAGCAGCAGTCGCCGCCGGTGTCCACCCTTCGCCTGCTCGGCCTTCTCTCCCCTGACTGCTCGCCTGCGCCCTTCCTGCCCCCTCCTCCTCTTCCTATCTACGACCCTTTGTTCCCTCCACCGGACTCGTCTCCGGCTCGTTTTCCCCCTCGTTCCCCTCTTGTGTCTCCTCCTCTATCTCCTGACCAGACGCCTCCGTCTCACGTCTGGTCTAGCCGTCCCTCTCGTGCTCGTCCTGTCTCTCGCGTTCAGTGTTCTCACCCTATTTTGCTTTGTTCCCATGTGTATTGTCCTCCCCTCTTGCCTTCGCCTCCTCCGTCGTCGCTCGCTGTCGCACCTCCCCCTCTGTCTGACTACCTTTGTGCTGCTCGTCCTCTTATTCCTCGGGTCCTTGCCTCCCTCGTTACCGACCCGTCTGTTCCTGTCTTGAGTCTTGATGCTCTTGTCGCTGACTTCGTTTCTATCCACCGCCTTAACTACGCCACCGCTCTGGTCTGTGACCCTGTCTGTCCTCCGTCTGTCGGGGGTGCGTCTGCTCTTGGCAGTGACGTCCTAGAGGACAAGCAGTACGAGCTTGCTTTCCTGTCCGAGGCTGCTCCCCATCTCTGTTCCATGCAACTAGTCCCTGAGGGTGACCCAGGCACCCTTGACATCCTGACCCCTTGCACTTACGCTGAGGCGACCTTTGGATCCTGGGCCTCGCAGTGGATAGCTGCCATGGAGCAGGAGATGGCATCTCAGAGATCCACCGGCACCTACTGTACATCGATGCAGTTCCCCCACCTGGGGTGAAAGAAGTCGATGACCACTGGCTCTTCAAGGTGAAGCGCCCCCCTGGAGAGCTGCCAGTGTTCAAGGCCCGCTATGTGGCTAGAGGCTTCAGTCAGCACGAGGGGGTGGACTTCTTTCAGACCTTCGCCCCAACCCCGAAGATGACTACTCTTTGGGCGCTGCTAGACGCAGCAGCATATCGTGACTACGAGTTACACTCCCTCGACTTCTCCACAGCGTTTCTCCAGGGCAGTCTGCACGAGCAGGTCTAGCTGCGCCGTCCGCAGGGCTTCACCGGAACCTTCCCTCCTAGGACCCAGTGGCTCCTCTAGTGCCCGGTCTACGGCATGCGACAGGCGCCCCGTGAATGGCATGACACACTCCGTGCTAGCTGACCTGGAGTTCTTTCCGTCTTCTGCAGACCCCTCGATCTTCGTTCGTGCTGGCCAGACTCCGTTCTATATCCTTGTCTACATAGACAACCTGGTCTTCGCTACTGCAGACAGAGACGCACTGGCCTCCGTGAAGGCCGAGCTGCTAAGGAGACACACCTGCCCTGACCTAGGAGAGCTGTACCACTACATTGGCCTGCAGATCTCTAGGGACAGAGCAGCGCACACTATTACTCTCACACAGTCACACTTGGTGCGCCAGGTCCTTCAGAGGTTCAGCCTTCAGTTCTCCTCCGCACAGCCCACACCTCTGCCAGTAGATTACAGGCTCTCTGCTCCAATTCCTGAGGAGTCAATAGAGCCCAGAGGTCCTTACGCAGAGCTGGTGGGTTGCCTAATGTACCTGATGACTTGCACTCATCCAGATCTCGCATACCCTCTCAGCATCCTGGCTAGCCTTCTGGCCACAGGCAGACACCGACCACACCACTGGTCGGCCGCTAAGAGGGTTTTGCGTTATCTAGCAAGTACATCGGGCCTGGGGTAAGTGCTGGGAGGACGCAGGCTAGTAGCCCTTACTGGGTACACACACGCTTCTTGGGCAGACGATGCTGAGACTCTCAGGTCCTCCCAGGGCTACTGCTTTAGCCTTGGTTCAGGTGCCATCTTGTGGAGGTCTACTCGCTCCTCGTCTATTGCACAGTCTAGCTGTGAGGCTGAGATCTACGCCGATGCCATGGCGGCACAGGAGCTCCGCTGGCTGACCTTCTTGCTCAATGACTTAGGTGAGCGGCCTAGCTCTACCCCGGTTCTGGACGTTGACAACAGGGCCATGATCTTCTTGTGTAAGGAGCCTCGACTTGAGGGAAGAGCGAAGCACATCCAGTTGCGGTACTTCCTCCTACGCGAGCTACAGCAGCGTCGCCAAGCCCGCGTAGTACACTTCACCTGAGGTGCCAACACAGCTGATATCTTTACCAAGGCGCTTGCGCCTAAAGATCATCAGCGGCACTGTTTGCAGCTTGGTCTAGTTCCTTTAGATTCTCACTTGCTAGGACCTTGATTGTGTACTCTTCTTTATATTTACCTTTCAGACTGGCCTTGTGGCTTCTCTTCCAGTGGCCGGACTAGTAGTGCTGCCCTGGTTTGCTCTTGTCTTGCTTGTACTCTTGCCGACCGGTCTTTGGACCCCTGTCTCAGAGGTTGGACTAGTAGTGCCACTCTGAGCTGCATGTTTATTGCTCAGCACTGCCCCTATCTAGCCTAGGGGGTGTGTCAACTTATACATACATGTGTATGTAGAAGTTATAGGCTAGATAGGTGTGTGTTCTTTTGGGTACAACTCCAACCCTATATCTCCCTTGTTCTCTCTTGTTTCTAGCCATTCTCTCATTCTAACAATGCAACCTTCCTGCTCTCTGGTTAGGTGTTCCCCCTCAGCAAACACCAATCACAAACTTGGCTCAGGTTGACAAGAGGGCAGGCACGCTTAAAATGAGGACCAGTTGAATGTAACAAACAGGATGGTGGGGTGGAAAGAGGGGGAAGGAGTGGATGGCTGTTAGCCGATCATATGCAGAGTAGGGTCTGAAGAGATCTGGATCAGTGGAAGCGACTGCTGCTTGTCAGCTTGGCATCGGCATTCGCGTCGGCATCGGCATTATCATCATCAGCACTAGAACCAGCGTCAGCACCAGCTGAAGCCGCAGTGCCAGGACTTTCTTCGTCCAGCTCCCCTTCTCCCCCTGCAACTTGCTTCGTCCCTGCATTAACATTCCCAACCCCATCCACCCACACCAGTACTTCAGCAACCCAAGGTGCACTCTCTGTCGCCCCCATCCTCTCCTCCTCCTCCTCCTCCTCCTCCTCCTCCTCCTCCTCCTCCTCCTCCTCCTCCTCCTCCTCCTCCTCCTCCTCCTCCTCCTCCTTCTCCTCCTCCCACCACCACTCCATATCCCCCTCCCCTTCCCTGCCACTCAAACCGTAACGGGCAAATATAAGTTGTACCAGTGGAATCAGGAGCAGAGAGAGCAGAACGTGAAGAAACAATCAGGTCTGTACCAACCAAAGCGCACCTTCCTGGTGCCACTGCCTGAAGGGTGCAAGGAATGCGCGCGCTGAGGCCAAGGAAGGGAGCAAGGGGGGAGCTGAGGAGTTGGAGGAGGAGGCAGAGGAGGAAGAAGTGAAGGCAGAGGCAGCGGAGTGGTTAAGGACGGCAAAAGGGAGGGGCTGGGAGGTGGGGAGGCAGAGGAGAGAGAGGGCAGAGGCAACGAGAGAGGCCTCTCCTGCTGCTACCAGGTACTGCTGCAAGGCTGGTGGCCCCGGGAGGAGTGGGGTGGGGAGTGGGAGGAGTGGCGTTAAGAGACGGTTGTTGGGAAAGCGGTGTTTGGGCAAGAGAGAGAGAGAGAGGGAAGTGTGGATCATCCAGTCTCTACAGTCGTTACTGCCACGTAACACAGAAATCTTGGTGATACAGGGGATTTGGGGGCTGAGAAGAAGGGGTGTCAAGCCGAGGGAGAGTGCGAGAGGCAAGAGAACCATGGAGGAGATGCAGCAGAGAAACGTTGGTGGAAAAGTGGGAAAGAGAGGCGGAAAGAAGTGACCCGTTAGAGGCCCACGAGAGTGCACCCTTCGCGACAGCACACGCTTCACGAACCAGCACACCCTCCCTTGCTCTCCCTCAAGGGCGCTGAGCTGATTGCATCCCATGCGGCACTGTACCCACCCACATGACTTTTGAGTACTGGTAGACTACACTCAAAAGCCATACGGAACATACCTGTTGCGTGTACTGCTTCTCACCGCTTCGCCTCCCCTATGGCCTCATTGCACCTTCCCACTTGCTCATGCATGCAGCCCGCTGCACCAATGCACTGCCCTCACCACCTCCTCCCACAGTGACACCACACTCACTCCCTCGCTCTCCTGCTCTCCCTCCTCCCCTCTCGTCCTCTCTCCGTTCCCCTCTCCCTCTCTAACATCCCCATCTTGAATCTCTCTCTCCCGCCTCCCACCCCTTTCTCCCCTCCGCCCCCCCTTGCTCTTCCCGGGTTATCGACATCAGGAAGCGGGGATTTGGGCCGAGTGAGGGAGAGGAGAGCGAGGAGGGCAGTGGGCGAGGGAGAGGGGGAGGGGGAGAGGGAGGGAGAGGGGGAGGGCGTGAGGGAGGGGGAGAGGGAGCGCAAGGCTGGGGGGGGAGTGGAGTGTGGAGATCATTGAGAAAGTAAGCAGAGGCACAACGACTCCTCAGAAGGGCGACTTGCTGATGGGGTGGGGGGAGGGAGAGGAGGGAGGGGGAGAGGGGAAGAGAGAGAGAGAGAGAGAGAGAGAGAGAGAGAGAGAGGAAGGGAGAGGCGGGTGGGTCAATGGGATGGACGAGATGAGGGAAAGAGAGAGGTCGTGATTTGAGTGGGCGGGGGGGGGAGGGGATGGACTCCAACACAAGAGACATGCACACGGCACACGGCATACTCCTTAATAACCTCTCTCTCACCCCATAGTCACACGCCACCAGAACCACACCTCCCCATTCCCCCACCCCACCATCACCCCACCACACCATAGGCACCTGCACTGCAGCACGTGCTCCAGCCTGGCCTGCAGTGCCCTGCCTCGCCACAGCGCCTCCCTCCTGTGCTCGCCCACCTGGCGCCTCAACCACGCATGGTGCGACAGCAGCCATTGCGGCTGCGATGCGCTGCCAGGAGGGGAGGGGAGGGGAGGAGAGACGGCCAATGAGGGGTGAGTGGAGGAGTGGGGAAAGCCGAGGTTGGGTGGGGAGGGGAGGGGGCAGAGGAGGGGAAGGGAGAGAGGGTGGCATGAGAGGGTGGCGTGAGAGGTTCCTTCCCAACCGTCATCCTCATCCTTATTGAAATTCTCATCCTCCTGTAGAGGTGGCGAACCAGAACTCCCACTTGCGGCGCTACCAGCGAGGGGGGGGGCAGCAGGAGGCTGGGCAGGGTGGAGTGCGGTGGAGTGCGGTGGAGTGCGGTGGAGTGCGGTGCGGTGCGGTGGGAGGCCCAGAATAACCAGCTGTGAGCGGGAGGTCACTTGTGCATAGCCTGCCATGCACCGCCAGGCACCTCCATGCCCCACGCCCCATGCCCCACGCCCCACGCCCCATGCCCCATGCCCCATGCCCCACGCCCCATGCCCCACGCCCCATGCCCCATGCATCAAACACCCGTTGCCCCATGCACATTTTGGGATGAAATGCACTTCGCATTGAATAAGAGGGGGCAGTAACGAGGACGCGTATAAAGGGAGCATATTGACTCCGCGAAATGTGACTCTATCAATTGGTACCATGTCAAGCATGCTGTAAACAACTTCTAGCAAGTCGACTCAGAGGCATAGCTGGTGTGGGGGGAAGAGGGGGAGGGACGTACGGCGGAGACGCCATGGGACCTCATGCGCGCAGTTTCCCAAGCGACGGCGCAAGAATGTCCGCGGCAGGTATAAGGCGCGGAGGGAGAGAAAGTGGGGAGGGCGCAGCGGAGGAAGAAGGGGAGGTGGGTGGGGACGGAAGAAAACGGGGCGCGCTGAAGCTACCATGTTCTGCCGCTATTTCGTGCCGCAATTTGGTACTCGCGGTGATTCCGAGACTCCATGGAGTGACGCGCCTGGCGGGAGAGTGGTGTGAGTGCTGGCTGGCGCGCGGGGATGGAGCGGAGATGACACCGCAGCTCGGGCGAATGGGCGGCGGGCCACACCGCGGTTGCGCGCGAGGCACGGGAAGGACGAAGGGTGCGCCAAAATGGCGAGATCACTTTCCCGCCAAAACTGGGCGCAGCGCGCCGAGCGGAAGGGACCACCACAACGCCATCTGGATTTGGCAGGTTCGGAACAATAATCTCACCAAGTAGGTTGAATGGAAATTCGCATACTACTTTTGGTACAGGAGTTCAATCCAGTCTGGTACTCCAGCGCACTACAATGTGTGCGCTCACTAGTCTGACCCGAACGCTCCCCATCCCATCTCACCGGCCCATTCCTCACAACCATTCGCTTTGGGCACTTCGCCCTGCTCTGAGCCGGCAGCCCACCCAACCAACCCTACTCATCCTGCGCTCTGCACCATTATTTCCCATCGCCCCGCACACCACAACTGACGACGATGAACACGGCAAGTGCACACTGCTCTCGGGGTTGCCGCCTGGACCGTCACGGCCTCTCTCGCCCCTTACAGACCTCCACAATCCACAGCAGCTCACAATTCTTCCTGCCGCGCGTTTCACCTCATATTCCACACTGGACCAACCTCTCAGGTTAGGAAAGAGGTGTCCGTCTGACCACGGCGCGCGAGCATAGTAGCTCCTCTGCTGCTAGTAGACCGAAGAATACGAGTAGTTCCAGCGGTGCACTGGCGTCGCCTTGCAGTCAATGTGACAGCGTCGCATGTTCTCCTCCTCATCCTTCTCGTCGCGGCGTGTCTCGCCGTCACTTCCGCTGCCGCGGCTGCCGGCGCCTCTTACCTTCCCTATGGGACCCCTCTGTCGCAACCCCATCACGGCAATGCTCATCATGCCGCCCCAGTCATGTCCAGCGCCGTGTGAAACCACCGCCTGCGGTTGCCGGCGCTTCTGCGACCCGCTTGTCACAGTTGCAGTCGCTCGCGTGCAAGGTGTAACAACCAAGGCGATATAGTAGGGTTACAAGCAAGGAATGCTGTAAGGAATGCGTAATTCCTTACCGAGGCTTGCTACAGGGCGTACGACTCAAACAGACCCGAACCATCGCCAGGGTTCCAGACCTATCAGTTCGAGCCTCCTGGGCCTTTCCGGACCTCGCTACGACACATCGAGGCCCTTCGACACTTTTCCCGAACCTTCCGATCCTACGGCCAGGATCACCCTAGGCTTTCTTACATATTGTGTGTTCTTTCATTTTATTGTCATTCACTCGTTCACAGTTTCGCCATTGCCCTGCGCGCTACTCAGCAGTCCCATTCATAACACTTGGTATTCAGAGCCACTTTCCTCACCCGCTGGGCTTCTGAGGGTTTTTTTTTTTTGGGAGGGGGAGAAGGCGGATGGCGCTACAGAAGGCACAGCGTTTGTCCTAAAGCATGATATGATATGCTTCAACAACTGCGTCCGCGTGGACTTCTAAAGACCGTCGATCCGACCCCCAGGGACGAGCAGGATTCGCTCGGCCATCCCCTCGAGGGCGGTTGTGTCCGTCCTGACATGGCGAAGTTTTTGAAGAGTGTTTCCGGTATGTTGTGTATTTCGCATATCGTTAAAAGGGGTTTCGGTTGCAGTTTCGGAAATTTCGGCAAGCAGCAACGACGATTCGGATTGGTGTTCGAATGGAGCGAGGAGCTCGTCACGAGACGACAAGCTCGCGGATGTCCCCAGACGAAATGGGTTTCGTCAGGAGCGCGCGTAGCAGACGTGGCTGCATGGTGGAGTGTAGCTGACGTTACGAGGCTCGGCGTTTCCGGCAGGCGACACGCAGGTGAAGACGGGACTTCGGATACTGAAGGCGTTTCTGCGAGTATCACGACTCACGTGGAACTAAACGAGGAGCAATCTACAGTGTTGGAGCTACGGACAAGTTTGACGCTATGCAGAAGATTCGGCTCGCCAACTTGCAGAAGTGTGAATACACATGATGCCCGCCGGAGGCCTAGCTCAATACGTGGCCCAATCAGAAACCATCGCCCATTAGCGTTGTCACACGGGCAACGGCCCACTCAACGTGGGCCGTGAACAGAGCCAGCAGTGCAGCGTCATCATGACAGCGGTGACAAACATGCGGCACAAGACGAAAGATGTGCACCGCAACCGTTTTCGCCACAAACTTCCAGCCGCACTCGGAATAGCGCTCCGGCGAAGGTCAGCGAGCCTTTCGTTGAGCTCGCAAAATTACACACGCCTCGCTGGGTTTGTTTGTGGCTTGAGCGTCGCCGCATGAAACCGAACGCTGACTTGGCAGCGAAGTGGAGTCGCGATGTCCCGATGCCAGGGGTCGTTCTCAACATCCGACAGCCAACCCAGGAACAGACTCGAAAACAAATTCCCACAATCCACGCAGTAGTTATTGTTGCGACACGAACCTTCAATTCGTAATGTAAGAAATATTTAGAACACGCCCGTAATATTTGGAGCTGAAATGCGACTCCAACACCTCACCCCATCACAGTGAGTATAAAAGGGAGCAAACCAAACCAGAAAACTCACTCAACATCTCACCCGCCAACCACCACTCTGGTGCTACACCAGAGAAACTAACTCTCGCTTGAAAGCGCTGAAACTTAACACAGGGTAACTAAGTGAACAATGGCTCGCCAAAATATGCCACTCAAACCTACCCCGCAAAACATCAAAATGGTAACCTTCGTGCCCGTGCGAAAGGCCCACATGCCCGTGACGATGCTGTACGAAACCTGTGCGCGTTTTTGTCTACCGGCACCCTGAAAAGTTGTGTTCCTCTGTCAGGCTCAAGGTGTAATCGTGGTGTTACTGAGCGGATACAGTACACGACGATTGGGTTTGTAATTCTCGGCGAAGATTCGCTGGAGATAGGGAAGCTGTGCTGCGGTAGTATCCCTACTGCCCGTTTGGTTATCTGGGTAATTCGACCTAGGTTCGACGGCTACGATCGACGGCGATCGTTTTGACGCGTTTCGATTGTTGGATGGAGTTTCTTGAAGAAGCTCGAGATTCTCAACAGTGGTGGCTTCACTACTACGAGATTCAGTTAGAGTGTGTGTTGTTTTTGTTATTTGTGTGCTTATCAAGAAGGGGGGAGAGTGTAAGGAATGCGTAATTCCTTATTGAGGCTTGCTACAGGGCGTACGACTCGAACAGTCCCAAACCATCGCCAGGGTTCCAGACCTATCAGTTCGAGCCTCCTGGGCCTTTCCGGACCTCGCTATGACACATCGAGGCCCTTCGACACTTTTCCCGAACCTTCCGATCCTACGGCTAGGATCACCCTAGGCTTTCTACATATTGTGTGTTCTTTCATTTTATTGTCATTCACTCGTTCACAGTTTCGCCATTGCCCTGCGCGCTACTCAGCAGTCCCATTCATAACAAATGCTCTCCAATCTAATAATAACTCTAGCTTATCCCTAGAGTAGCCTTGAAGTTTCTGGTGAAGTCTTGAAAGGAGAGACTTGAGTGAGTTGTGTAGGGGAAACTGTGAGGGGAGCTCAAAGACTTGGAGAAAATCTCATTTCCAAATTAGATTGTTGGAGTTGGAAAATGGAGAATGAGCTTGGGAAAGCTCAACCCCTCCCTATACCCTTTGGGGAGCTCCAACTCCTCCATGGCAACAAGGTGGAGGAGCTCCTAGAGTTGAGTTGCTTAGGTGGCATTTTAGGTTGGGTTGTTACTCATTTGAGAGCAAGTGTGTGGAAGAAAATGTTGGTTGTAATACCAACTGTTAATCTGTGGTTGGTTGCAAATCCAACCATTGTTTGGCAATGTGTTGCCTTGGGAATTCCCAAGCCTCAACATAAAGGGTTGGAATTTCTAAACCACATTTGCCTTGGGTTGGGTGGTTAACCATATTTGTACACCCAACCCATCCTTCCCTAGCACAACTTTCTCATGCTTGCGACCTAGCGCAGGTCACGCTATGGCGCCCTAGCCAGGTCGCGCCAATTGCACTATGTAGATCTAGTATGCGTTAGACAAGGCTCGCGGAGATGTCGGCGGCGGACGGCGACGGTCGCCCATCCTGCAAAAGTCGCACCGTGGGTCGCCCCAGATCTCAGCGATCCCGTTCTGCGATCCCGTGGGCCCTTCGAGGTGATCAAGCGCGTTGGTGAGGTCGCTAATAAACTTAAGCTACCTGATACGTTGCAGATTCACTCTGTCTTCCACGTGTCTCTGCTGAATAAGTATGTTGCTGAAGGCAAGTACTTACACCACCAACCATCGTCCTCGAGGAGGAACTCTATTATGAAGTCGAACGTGTGCTCACGCACCGAGATCGACAACGCGGCCACAAGACAGTTCGTGAGTTCCTAATTCAGTGGAAAGGCTATGGGCCTGAACACAACTCTTGGAAGCCTGAGGAACACTTGACCGAGACAGCGGTTCAAGCTTATATGGAAGACCTGGCTCGACGAGCAGGCCCACAACCAGTGGACGGGGTTGATCCTAGTCGTAATGTGGTGCGCCGTGCTCGTAGCACTCACCTAATGAAGCCCTCTAAGGCAACGGGGACGTTGCCACCTGGAGGGGGAGGAGTGTAACGCATACTAAACCTACCTAGCGCAATTGGTGCGACCTAGCTAAGGCACTATAGCGTGACCTGTGCTAGGTCGCGAGCATGGAAAAGTTGTGCTAGGGAAGGATGGGTTGGGTGTACAAATATGGTTAACCACCCAACCCAAGGCAAATGTGGTTTGGTAATTCCAACCCTTAATGTTGAGGCTTGAGAATTCCCAAGTCTACATATTGCCAACCAATGGTTGGATTTGCAACCAACCACAGATTGATAGTTGGTGTTACAACCAATTCAATCCAACATTTTCTTCCACACACTTGCTCTCAAATGGGTAGCAACCCAACCTAAAATGCCACCTAAGCAACCCAACTCTAGGAGCTCCTCCACCTTGTTGCCATGGAGGAGTTGGAGCTCCCCAAGGGGTCTAGGGAGGGGTTGAGCTTCCCCAAGCTCATTCTCCATTTCCCAACTCCAACAATCTAATTTGGAAATGGGATTTTCTCCAAGTCTTTGAGCTCTCCTCACAGTTTCCCCTGCATAACTCTCTCAAGTATTTCTTCACTCAAGGCTCTCCTTTGAAGACTTCATCAATGACCTCAAGGCTACCCTAGGGATAAGCTAGGGTTATTATTAGGTTGGGAAGCATCCCTTGCGTGTAACCCTACTATAATAGCATTGGTTGTTACATTGGTATCTAGCGGTTGATCTTGGCCTTGTGTGCGCCGTGCTCGTCGCACTTGCCTTATTTTTTATTTTTATTTTAGAGGATACTATATTATAGATCTAGAGGTTCCTTGAAGACTTGAAGAAATCCTCAAGACATTGAAGACTTCTTCAAGCTCCATCAAAGCTTCCAACATCTCAAGAATTTTGGAAGACTTTTGAAGACTCTTTATCAAGATCTTGAAGATTCTCCATCAAAATCTTCAAGCTTCTTCACCAACATTGGAGGATCTCCTTCCACATTGAAGACATTTCAAAGAGAGATCTATCTCTCTTGCCCACTTTTTGGTGGAAGACTCTTCTTATCTTCGGGTAGAGAGTGGCTTCTCAGATCTAAGAATTTGTTGAGGATCTACTCTTCATTGAGTAGATCTTGCTCTATCATTGAGGTGATAGAGAGATCTTGCAACAAATTCATTCTCGGGAAATTTTGTCTTGGATTATTCTGTAAAGAGTAATCAAAATTTCTTAAAGAGAACTTTCAGATATGTTGAGTAAACTTGTTTCCTTAACCCATTTCATGGCTTCCAACCAAGAGATGGATGTTTCGCAGGGAAACATGTCTGTTTCAGACAATGAGGGGGAAAATGGTGCTGCTGAAATTGATCTCAACCAGGAGGATCTCATGGTTGACTTGGAGGTCAATGGAAGTAAAGCAGATATTGGTGCTGGTGCTGCAAATGCTGAAGATGCTGAGGAAGAAGATGAAGCTGATGTTGCTGAAGGTGTCTTCAATGAGAGTCTGGCTGCCAAGGTCCAGACTCAACTCACTGAACAGAACATCACCATTGTTGCGCAGCAGTGTCGCATCCAAGGCCTTGAGACTGATATTTTACAGCTGAAGACTCTTATCCATGAGCTTCAGGCTGGGTTGTTGTTAGCTACAAAGGATAAGCTCACCAGCACCTCCAGGACAGCACCAAGCACGTGCATGCCCAGCTCAACCACCAGCAGACCCAACTTACTCAGTTGCAGTCTCAGTACAGGGAGCTCCGGCGTGCCAACATCTACCATCCTGCTGCTGCACCTACTCACGCTGCTACATCTACTAGCAACCCAGCTCCATCTGCTGCTGCTACTGCTCCTGCCGCAGAGCGCACCCAGCACCCTCCTCCTGCAGCCGCTACTGCTTTTGGCTCCCTGCCTACGGTCTTTCCTCGCTTTATCCATGGCAAGACTGACGTTGAGACATGGCTTTCCATTGCGGCGGATTTTATGTTCCTCCCCAATGTGGGTAGCGCGGCTCGCGTACTGGCTGCGACTCTTGCCTTGGATGATACCACTAGCAAGCTTTTCTATGCTAGCAAGCGTCAGGCAGAGGCGAATGGCCAGCCTTTTGGTTGGGAGGAGTTCAAAGCTGCAATGCTGCAAGCTTTCCTCATTCAACCCCCTGCACTCGAGGTGCGTAGTCGCTTGGAGAAAATCCAGTGCGGCGACCGGCCTGTGCGCGAGTATGCAAAGGAGTTTGAGAAGACCCTTTCTCCGCTGAAAACCGCTCTCCCTGAGAGCGAGGTCATCCACCAGTTCTTTAAGGGGCTCCCTGAACACATCAAGCGTGTGCATGTTGTGAAAGGGGAGCACCAGTGGAAGACTTACAAGGAGTGTAAGGAACAGGTTATTGACACGGATGTGAATTTCCGTGCCTACCTAAACCTGAACAACACTCAGACTCAGCAGCTGCCTAGGGCCGAAGGCCCTAGCGGGGGTGGTAATAGGACCCAGGCCTCTAGGGGTCAGGGTTCCTGGAAGAGGCCCTACCAGCAGCGTGGGGAGTCCACTGGGACCCAGACCAAGAAGGTCAATCCTGGGCCACCCAAGGACCCCCAGGATGGTGACAGGACCCCTGAGGGCTGCCGCATTTGTGGCAAGCCCGGCCACAGGGCATGGCAGTGCCGCTGGAAGAAGGCTGTCAAGAACTCTGGCAAGCCTAACCAGGGCAACAAGCCTGGTGGTCGTGGTCCTTCGGGTCCGAAGGATTTTCAGAAGCCCAACTAGGGGGTGGGTACCTGGTTGGTGAACTAGATCGAGCGGATGAGGCTTATGTCCTATGTGATGAGGATTTATTAAAGCTTGAGAATCTTGCTGCATGCAAAATCTCTTGTTTGTTTGCCTCTTCTTTTAATGAAAACTCTATTTTTAAATCTCGATCATACCCAGTGGAAAATATTTCAATTGAATCCTTAAGAGATAAGTTTTCAATTATCTCTTGTCCATTGAATATGTTGCCTGCAATCATGGATATAATGGATCGTTGTATCCAGGAGCACCCCCTTACGTCATTTGGGTTGGTGACTCGAATGGTGAAAGGAAAATTATTTCATCGATTCCATGAATGGCATGTGCTGGCAACATGGGATAAAGGCCACCACGTGTGGTGGACCAACTCCAAATCAGCTGGACGTGCACACAACAAGTTTCAGGTCTATTACCGACCCCCTAAACTTGTGGTAGCATGCCCCATCCATCCTAAATTTCAACAGAATTCACTGTTGTCAGGACGACTGAATGGGGACCATGCAAGGATTCTTGTCGATAGGGGTGCATCGGTTCCCCTTGTTGATAAAACATGGGTCACAGCACGCAACGTCCTCGTTGAGGGACCGTCTTGTCCCATTCGCCTGGGTGACAACCGTGTCATTCCAAGTAAAGGACGGGCAAATATCGACATTTGCATTCAGGAGTATGGCGAAACCATTCGCGCATATGACCTACCTCTCTTGGCAGGTGTAGACCTAATCCTTGGTATGGATTGGTTGCGGGCCAATGAAGTCATTCTTGACTTTCAGCATAACTTTGTCTCATTCGAAAAGAATGGAAAGACAGTCCAGTGGCAAGTCGCTGACACTGCGTCCACTGTGGATCAAGCACCTGAACGTCCCGGTGCATCCTTTGCTTTGGCCAACCAATTTAGACATTTTCTAAAGTCAGCTGATACACTGTTCGTGGTTCAGCTTGAAAATGTTGAAAACCCCCAGCTAGCAATCGAGGATTTTCCGCCTCAAATGCAAATCTTGGCAGACAAATTCAAGAAAGTGTTTGAAGCCATCCCCGATGGACTTCCGCCTGACCGCGCGGTGGGTCATACCATCCCTGTTGAGCCTGGAAAGGTTCCACCCTTTCGATCTCTGTATCACCTCAGTCCAGCTGAGTACGAGGAGGCTAAGCAACAGATCGAGGAATACCTTAAAAAAGGATGGATTGAACCTAGTGCATCCCCTTATGGAGCACCAATCTTGTTTGTTAACAAAAAGGGCACAAGATTACGCATGTGCGTAGATTATCGTGCCTTAAATAAGATTACTGTCAAGAACATATATCCTCTCCCAAGGATAGAGGATCTATTCGACCGACTCCAAGGAGCTCAGTGGTTCAGTGCATTGGACCTGGCTCAAGGGTATCACCATCTGCGCATTACCGAGGAAGATGTTCCTAAAACGGCTTTTCGAACGCCGTTTGGTCACTTCCAATGGCGTGTGTTAAGTTTTGGCTTGATGAACGCCCCCGCATCGTTCCAGAGAGCGATGAACGATGTGTTTCGGGAGGCAATCGGCCAATTCGTCTTGGTGTACTTGGATGATATCCTTGTTTACTCTAAGACGGAGAAAGAACATACGCAACACCTTAAATGGGTGTTAGGAAAACTGCGAGGGCATAAGTTCTATGCGCGATTGTGGAAGTGTCACTTCTACAAGCGCGAGCTAGAATATCTTGGTCACATTGTAGGCAACGATGGCCTAAAGGTTGATCCGAAGAAAGTGTCGGCAGTCCAGCAGTGGCCAGTTCCACAAGATGTGGGCCAGGACAGATCGTTTATGGGACTCGCAAATTACTTTCGCCGATTCTTGGAGAATTATTCCTCTGTCGTTGACTTTGCTGCTAGCCACCGCCTTGACTACACTGCCGCTATGGTCTCTGGTACTGCCTGTCCTCCGTCCATCGGGGGTGCACCTGCCCTTGGCATTGACCTGCTAGATGACAGGCAACATGAGTTGGCTTACCTTGCTGCCGCTGTTCCCCATCTCTGCTCCATGCTTGATTCCCCAGAGGGCGACCCAGACGCTCTCGACATCCCTATTCCGCGCTCTTACGTTGAGGCGGTAGCGGGGCCCTGGGCAGCCCAGTGGATACAAGCCATGGAGACTGAGATGGCATCCTACAGATCCACGGGCACTTATGTCGACACAATGCTCCTACCTGGGGCAAACGTAGTCGATGGCATGTGGATCTACAGGGTGAAGCGCGCACCTGGAGAGCCGCCGAAGTTCAAGGCGCGTTACGTGGCCAGAAGCTTCAGTCAACATGAGGGTGTGGACTTCTTCCAGACCTTCTCCCCGACCCCGAAGATGACTGCACTTCGGGTCCTTCTTCACATAGCCGCGCAGCGTGACTATGAGCTTCACTCACTCGACTTCTCTACAGCGTTCCTTCAGGGTAATCTGCACGAGCAGATCTACCTCTGGCACCCTCTAGGCTTCTTTGGGTCCTTCCCACTTGGGACCGAGTGTAGCCTGCCCCATCCGGTCTACAGTCTTCGTCAGGCACCCCGTGAATGGCACGATTCGCTTCGCACCACTCTTGCTAAGCTGCAGTTCTTTTCATCCTCTACTGACCCCTCTCTCTTTATTTGTATAGGTCAGACACCGTTCTACCTCCTAGTGTACGGAGATGATCTTATCTTTGCTACTCCTGACAGAGTCGCGCTGGCCTCAGTGAAGCACGGAGTCAACGTCCTCTCCCGACACCAGCCCACAACGACTACCCGCTCCCAAGGGAAACGTTGGTGGAGCTGAAGCGGCTTAAGAGGAAGCTGGGGGTCGATAAGAAGATGCAAAAATCCCAAAATCCTCCTTCGGATGCATCCAGCTCATCAACTTCGGCATCGACGACATGCACTGTCGTCAAGGAAACTCCGGGCCCTGGAGAAGAGCCTTTCTCCAAGAGCCTCGGCCAGCTGCCAGCTCAGGATTGGATAGCAATGAGAAGGTGTGTACGGGATATTGGGATGTACCCTATGATCCTATTAATGAAACTATCTTTGGGTACTACGAGCAACGCCTGCCTCTCGTGCTCGAGGTCATCTGCAAAGGACGACGCCTCCAAACACTTGTGGGCAGCAGAGCGTCATACACCGTATGCAACAAGGCATCAATCGACTGACTTTGGGAAGAGAGAAGCCTTCCGCATTTTCTACAATGATGGTGGACGGCAGCAATGTACCAGTCTACGGTAAAGCAGTGTCACACCTACAAATCGGACCACTGCACTAGAAACCTCCCTCCCCATCACCAATATAAAAGGGCTTGACTTGATATTTGAAGGAGACAACCTCAAAGGTTCAACACCGAGATCAACTAGGTCAACCGTACTGCAAGCATCTACAACAACGGAAGGAGAGTCCAGTTACCAAACTGGGATGACATAGGAGATATCCCAGTGGAGACACTCACCAGATTCGAGAAGGACGTGAAAATAACCAACACTAGGTTTCTGGCAATAGCATCAGATGCGGAAGGCGACGGAGAGAAAGCCTCGGAGCCTCCAGAAAAAATCAAGGAATTACTGAAGGAGTTCCAATACACTCTTCCCGACAACCTTCCAAGCGAGCTACCGCCATACCGAACGCACCACCACAAAATCTTGGAAGAAATAGGTTCAAAGCAAACCTTTTGAGCACCATATCGACTCTGCCCTACTGAGCTAGCTGACATGAAGAAACAGATAGAGTATCTCCTCGAAAATGGACTCCTCCATCCATCCACTTCACCATACAGCGCCCCACCGAAACAGGACGAAAGCCTAAGCATGTGCATCGATTACCTAGCTCTCAGCAAGCAGAGCATCAAGAATAAATACCCGATTCCACCTGCTTGAAATGCTTGACCAGCTTCAGGGAGCCACTATACTTTCCAAACTGCATTTGTGGTCCGGCTACTAGCAGATAAGAATGGCGGACAACTACGTCCCAAAAACTGCCTTCCAAACTCGATATGAGTCGTGCGAGTATCTGGTCATGTCGTTCGGTGAATTCGCCCTCACGAATGTCCAATTCCTATGACACATGGTGAGCGCTCAAAGGGTTCACGTCGACCCCAAGAAGGTCGAAGTTGTACGCACGTAGAAGACACCCGAGAACATGAAGGAGTTGCAGCAGTTCCTAGGTTTTGCCAACTATTACAACAGGTTCGTGCCATAGTACGCAAAAAATCCCGCACCACTCACGAATATGCTGAAGAACACACCCTATCAACGAGGATCAAAACATCAGGAAGCCATGGAGCAGCTGAAACAAGCACTCACATCCGCACCCGTATTCATCTTGCGAGATCCCGAACAAGACTACATCATCGAAGCTGACACCAATGACCAGGCAGTGGGAGCAGTCTTGATGCAAGACTAGGGGAATGGGTTGCAACCAATTGCCTACCTCAGCAAGAAACTGCACGGGGCAGAGCTCAATTACCCGATCCACAACAAAGAGGCCCTTGCTAGTCATCGCCTTCAAAACGGGGAGATGTTATCTCGAAGGACGAAAAACGTCCATCTACACCGACCACTGCAGCCTGAAAGATTTGAAGATACAGCCAAACCTTTCCATGCGGCTGGTCTGGTGGATTGCCTTCCTTGAGACGCACTTCCACTGCGACATCGTGTGCAAGCCCGACCAAAAAATCGATGCAGATGCTCTCAGTCGGCATGCACATGTTGCCGCTATCCAAGTCGATTGGATGAATCTGTTACTCAAGGGAATCCTCACAGATGTGTATGCCATCGACCCCAAAATTCCCTTGGCAAAGAAGCAAAATCTGCTACAATGGGAGAGTGACACCGCGTACTGGAAAGGCTCAACAAAATTTTGGGTACTCAAAGAATACCATGATGTCATGTACGCCGGACTCTCCGGTAGTAACAAGACGCTCTCCGGTATTGCAAAACACTACTACTAGCCCCACATGGCATACAACGTACAAAAACTTGTTACCTCATGCGACACATGTCAGCGGATGAAAAACAGCAAGCAGAAAAAAGCAGGACTGCTACAGCCTCTTCCTGTCCGAGAACAACCATGGCAAGTGGTTAGCCTGGACTTCATAACCAGGTTACCAACTACCACAAGTGGTCATGACGCAATCCTTGTCGTAATCGACAAATTCTCCAAAATGGGACACTTCATCCCGACATGCACGATAGCACGAACCGAGGAGACAGCACAACTGTTCGTTCGCTACATCATCTCACAGCATGGCATTCCAACCACAGTCATTTCCGACCGAGACCCTAAGTTCACCAGCAATTTCTCAAAGGAACTGATGTCTCTACTCAGGACCAAACTCGCCATGTCATCCGCATACCATCCATTGACAGACGGACCGACCGAACGTCTCAACCAAACTATACAGCAGCTCCTACACGCAGCATGCAAGGACGATATCGCTAAATGGAACTTGCATCTGCCTATCCTGGAGTTTGGCTACAATAGCGCCACTCACGCCACTATTGGACAGACACCGTTCTGCCTCTGTTACGGACGCAATCCACTCACCCCACAGAAACCGACAGCATCAGCCACACGCCAACCTGCACACGACTTCATCACCACCATGCATCAGCCTTGGGATCGAACCCACAAGCGCCTCCTCAATATTCAGCAGCAATAAAAGCGCCAGGCCGATCGCCACCGCAATTACCACACCATCACCGTGGTAGAACGTGCCCTACTCGACACCCGCAATCTTGACATCAGCCATCTCCCATCCAAACTGCAACCTCACTTCTGCGAGCCCTTTCTCGTTGAAGCATAGGTCACCCCCGTTACCTTCCGCTTACGCGTGCCAGCAACCTGGAAGATCCACAACGCCTCCCATGTCCAACTCTAAAGCCCTACAGAGATCCCAACACGATCTTCACTAGAAGCCAACCGCCGCCGCCACCACCGCCCATCCTCATCCATGATGAGCCTGAGTACGAGGTCGAGTCTGTGCTTGCATACCACCAAGTGTTACAGGTTTGAAATGGGTAACGCTCGTCGTCCTCTTCGCGACAACCTTGTCAAGCAATGTGTTACTTCTACCACCCAGTTTTGAGGGGGGAAAGTATGAGAGTACGACCTTGTTACACTTCTTCCTCATTTCTATATTCTGCTCTATCCCATTATCCTTTTTATCGTGATTCATTTGGTCTTTTATCTCATCTCATTTGGTTTCCTATTCCTCATTTTCCATTATCCTTTGGTTTATCCTATTGTTATTATTGTATCACCGACCACGCTATATCTAGCAAAATCATGCCGTTATCCCTTAAAGCCAACGCAGAGTGATTCTTTTTCTAGAAGGGTCTATTCCCTTGAGATAGAATAAATCTGGTTACTTGATGAACCTTGGAAGTATAAAGGCGCCTTGTATCGATCGATAGTGCAACTTTCTCTCGACCATTTCGATCCTGTGATAGGGAGGTTGAGGTTTGGGGGTGTGGGCAAGAGTGGTGATTCGGCATGACTACTTACCGGACGTGCACACCCTTGCTGAAGATAGGGATCAACTGATCCGTGGCCTCCCCCTGATCGCCCACCTTGAGGAGGTCAAACGCCGCCCCATTCACAGAGGCGTTGTTTGTTGTGAGAGCCATGCACTGCTCTGCCAGCCCCCATGCGTCAATCACCTCCTCGAGGATCATCGCCATGGTCCTTGCCGTGTGGTTGGAGGGCTGTGCACGGAAATCTAGGATCACCTGCCGCAAGGCGAACTCCGCATCTATAATGTTTGTGGTGACTAGATGGGAAGTCGCTGCAACCAGTAGGGGTTTGGGACAACTTACATTGACATGCTCGACAGTGCTAAAAGCAGAGTCTGTATCGATGATGTACTCAACTAGTAGCTGCTCCCAGTGCACCAGATCCATGGTCTGGTGCATGAAGCGCTTGATTCCTCGCCCAAACTGCTGCTGCCATTGAGGACCCTCTGCCTCATCTGGCAAAATTGGCCAGGTGGACGAACCCTCCCACTCTTCCCACCCATCAGGCACCTCGCCCTTGCACTCCCCCGCCGCCATCTCCCCCGACCTCCTCATCCTAAGGAGGATGTCCTAGTGTGCCCTGTGGTAACCCAACATGTGCGGTCGCTCAACGTGGACGCGGCAGCACGGCCTACGATGGGTGGGGTTTAGCCAAGGTTTAGAATTTTCTTTCCCTTTCCTCAAACTCGTATCTATGGGAAGCCGTGGTGGTGCAACCTGTTGTGTGATGTCATCATATGCTATCACATTCTGTCTGCCTCCCATCCCTTGTTTCAATTCGCATGTATGGTTTGACTGTGTGTGAAAGAATTTGTGTGGTGTGTGTTCTGAAGTTTGGGAATGTGTTTTGTGTTATTCTGTCTGAGCAGGTATTTGTGATGATAGATCTTGAGAAGATCTTTCCGACTCAACAAGAATGGCTTCAATCGGAGCAAGAACGCGAAAGCTATGAAGATTCAAAGTTCATGAGCTTGCGTTACAATTGCAACGGTTACAAAGTGAAGTTGTGGGGTGACTCTATATGGAGTTGGGACCATTAGGGGTTGGGGAAATTCGTCCCTCTACTGTGACAGCTGCAAATTGGTTGGGAACAACCAAGCTAGGTTGGCAAGGGTGGCCAACTTGGTTGGATTGGTTGGGAAGGGACAAATGTCAAAGTTGGGGTTCCTATAGGGAGGGAATATTTGTGCTTATGGGGTTTCCTTGATTGGGGACTCTCTTGGGACCTCCCCTCTCATCCTTCTCTTCGGTTCCAACCTTTCTCTTGCTCCTCTAATTCGTTGTGAGATTCTTGAACTTTGATTGAACTTTTGAGATTGAGTTAAGTTCTCCT
Source organism: Closterium sp. NIES-67 (assembly GCA_027943415.1). Classification (NCBI taxonomy): domain Eukaryota; kingdom Viridiplantae; phylum Streptophyta; class Zygnematophyceae; order Desmidiales; family Closteriaceae; genus Closterium; species Closterium sp. NIES-67. The sequence goes on along the minus strand of BQMB01001599.1, from coordinate 164,919 downwards.
CCTACAGCTTACCCCCTAGTGCTTCGAAAGACATAGCATCGCGAGTACTCCATCAATCGACGTGATTCAAATTGCGAATGGTAGCTAAAATTACAAGCTACAACATATCCGATTTTCGCGACATTCCAACGGCTAGTGTTTTGTCGACGGTGTTTCTTGTGAAGTCAAGTTTTCTGTCCAGAATTTCGGATTTATATTTTGAGAAATTCTAGCTCCTAAGTTCACCTAGACTCCGTCCTTAATCCTAACACAACCGTGTCGATGAGTCAGCGCAACACGCTGCTCATCGACGCTATCTTGCCGGCTTGACTCCACCTGATTTGTTCCGAGTCGAACAAAAAAAAATGCCGACTTATCTCGACTCGACTCGACTCCTTTGCTCATATCTATCTTGGATCTTCAGGTTGCCCTACATACCACGACTAGTGAGCTCTGTGTCTCTGTTCTACCTTGCCACCCTCCCTGCAGCGACTTATTTTATGTTCGCGTCTTAGAATCCCCCAACTGGGTTACTCGGCTCACAAGCCCGCAGTATCTTTAAGCTTTTCATCTTTTCTGTGTGTCTCTTGTAGCCAGGCAACGTGGTGGTGACTTCTAAGTCCTGGAGGTGACCGACACCCACTAGGTTCCTAGCAAACGAGGGGATGTGCTGACCGATAAGGAAGCCAGAGGGGACTGTTGGACATGGGAGAGTGGTGGTGCTGCGTGCGACAGCGGTGGCGGAGGAGTCTTCTAGTGCGACGCGGACAGGCGCAGGAAGCGGGGTGGGGGCAGTATTGTCTCTAAAGAAGCAACGAGATACGCCAGAGTCTCGGATAAAGGAGAGGGCCGATGTGGCGGTGCCCAGTAAAGGATCTCTAGCAGAGCCTACACCTAATGCAGCAAGGGAGTCTATGCTTGACGCAGCAAGGGAGTCTAGGCCTGACGCAGTAGAGGAGTCTACGCATGATGCAGCAGGGGATCCTAGACTACACATAGCAATCGCTCCTAGGCTACAAACAGCACAATAATAAGAATCAGCAGCACTATAGTCATCATCAAACAAAGAATGCAAAATATGATAGATTTGAATCATATCCCTATCAAAGTAAGGAATCCCACGACGAAGCAAGGCAGGCTAGAAAGGTACCTACACCAGCGAGTTGAACTGACGGTTGTAGAGGTCGTCCAGGCAGCAGTAGCAGCGAGCGGATGTGTGCCCCGTGCGCCTTTGCGGGCTGGTCAGCAGCTGGTACGTGCACGTCATCGCGCCTCTTGAATCACCAGCACCTTGGCTCACAGAGGAGCCAATCGACCCCAAGGGCACCAAATGCCCTGAGGCCCAACATCCACGGCCTCCACCATGATCACCACTCCAAAGGCCGCCAGCCCCCACGGCAGTGTCGAAAGACCCGCTGGGGTTGCCCTTGAGATCCTCAGGGAAGGGTCACAAGTGCAGAGCCTGGGGAATTATGGGTGCACTTACCCGCTACTTAATAAGCCCTCTTAGCTCAGTGTTTAGTGATTGAGTTCTGACATGGTATCAGGCAGGGCTGACGTTGAAAAAAAAACCACTCTGAGAGAATCCCCCGAAGTTTTTCTGCTACCCTGAGCCTCAGAGTCTGAAATTCGTCAACCCTGCGCTATTGATGGAAATCAGGGTTTGCCGGGAGGGAACTCTAACCACTCAGGGCTGGCTAATAATTTTCAGAGTCTTAGGTTTCATAACTGCTGGGGATTTTTTGCCAATATCAAATTATATGGGACGTGTTGAAGGTTCAATGGTGGAAATGAGGCGCAAAAGCCGGACGGAACTGTACACAGTCCAATACAGGACTGTACTTGTTCACATGTGGATCTCAAAGGACCATAGTATAGAGACGGGTTTTAAATACAGTCTCGAAACAGGTTTGCACTGGTAGCTTCTATTTTGCGCATATTTGTTGAGTAAATTTTAGCTAGCGAGCCCCAATAGGAGAGAAGTTCTCTGCACTTAGAACACGCCCCAGAATCAGATGTCCCTTTCAGCCATATCATCCTGCAGGTCCCCCGCCACGCATTGACGGGCTGACATGGCTCGATACTTTGCACTCTGTGCCTCTCGTTTCGCTCTCTGCCACCCTGAAAATTTTGGGGTTTGTTAGACGGGAAGGTCGGGTGGGGGGCGGACTTTTCATGGTTTAACAGGCTAGATTTTTGGGCGTTCGATTAGTAGGAGAGCCATTATTTCGCGTTCCCTATTTTGCACCCTTCTTAATTTTGGCTTTCAGGGTGGAAGCAGAGCGATTATAGAGGCCAACCTATGTTTCATTCGGTTCTATATTGGTGTCTGGAATTAGGGGAGGGTGTGGGGGGGAGTGACTAGTGTCTTGCCGTTGAGGAATGTCTGACGTGTCTGACTGTGGGGGACTAAATGGCTATGTTTTTCTCTGTGGGAGGACTTTACCAGATTTCTAGGTTGCGGATGGTGCAGGGCACGTGTTTCTGGCAGTGAGGGACTTGGCAGAATCTTTTGGGTTGCGGGATGTGGGAAGGAATGTTTATGGTTGTGAGGGACTTAGCCGGATTTCCTGACTTGGTGGGATTGCGAAGTATGGGTGGGAGGAATTTGTCTGACTCGGAGGGACTTCGCCGAAATTTGGGGAACCTTCACCCTACACGGGCGAATTTCAGGGACCATACGCGGCGAAGTCTAGTGCGACAAGGACGCCAAAGTCGAAACTCTGTTACAGTTAGGAAAAAATCAGGGTTCATAAAACAGCTACTCACACTTCAAGGTCCAGACAACGACTACTCTAAAAAATCAGAGAATCCCGGAATTCATTGTATGAGATTTCTGACTATCATGGTATTTTAGTCTGATAACGTCAGCCCTGGTATCAGGGCCAAAGGTCTCCGATTCAATTCCCAGTATGCATCAATAGAAGTGACAGTGCACCGGCAGAGGTGTCAAGTCTTCCGCCTATCCCAGCGAGGGGGGGTGTCGAGACACCCGCTCGGGTTGCCCTTGAGATCCTTGGGGAAGGGTCACATCTGCAGAGCCAGGAGGGTTATGGGCGCACTTACCGGCTACTGCGCCCAAAGAGTAGTCATCTTCAAGGTCAGGGTGAAGGTCTGAAAGAAGTCCACCCCCTCGCGCTGACGGAAGCCTCTAGCCACGTAGCGCGCCTTGAACACAGGCGGCTCTCCAGGAGGGCGCTTCATCTTAAAGAGCCACCGGCCATCGACTACGTTCACCCTAGGTGGGGGAACTGCGTCAACGTAGGTGCCAGTGGATCTCCATGATGCCATCTTCTACTCCATGGCAGCTATCCACAGAGAGGCACAGGGTCCCGAGGTCGCCTCAGCGTAAGTGCGAGGGGTCAGGATGTCAAAGGTGTCTGGGTCACTTTCAGGGACTAGCAGCATGGAATAGAGATGGGGAGCAACCTCATACAAGAAAGCAAGCTCGTACTGCCTCTCCTCTTGAACGTCACTGCAAAGGGCAGGAGCACCCCCGACGGACGGAGGACAGTCATGGTCAGAGACCAGAGCGGTGGCATAGTCAAGGCAATGGGTAGAGAGGAAGTCAGCGATAGCAGCGACAAGAGTGTCAAGACTCGAGACGGGAACAGTCGGGTCAGTAATGAGGGAGGCAAGGACCCGAGAAACAAGAGGACGAGCGGCACGAAGGTAGTCAGACAGAGGGGGAGGCGCGAGAACGAGCGAAGACATAGGAGGTGAAGAGCGGTGGAGTGTGGTGGAGAGTGGTGGAGTGCGGTGAGGAGTGGTGGAGGGCGGTGTAGTGCGGTGGAGTGCGGTGGAGAGCGGTAGAGTGCGGTGTGGTGCGGTGGAGAGCGGTGGAGATCAGTGGAGACAGTCTGCAGGGGAGCCGACGCTTAAGGGAGCCAGAGCCGGTGGGTCGGCGCTGTGACTCGACGGCCCGGCGGCTGGCCGCTGAAGCGGGGGCCGGCTAGGCTGGAGCCGGCTGGATGGGCAGCGGGCTGGCTGGCTGGCTGGCGAAGGCCAACGAGGCGCTGACGAGGCCTGTAAGGCGCCAACGGGGTCGCCAGGGCGCTAGCAGGCCGGCGGGGCAAGCAAGGCAGGAGAGGCGCACGGGGTCGATGAGGCGCTAACGAGGCCAACGGGGCACGAACGGGGCCGGTAGGGCAATAACGGGCTGGCGAGGCGAGCAGGGCCAGAGGTGCTCACGGGGCCGACGGGGCGCTAACAGGGCCAACGGTGCGCACGGGGCTAGAGAGCGCGAATGGGGCCTGCAGGGCGCTAACGGGCTAGAGGGGGCGCACGGGGCTGACGGGGCGCTAACAGGGCCAGAAGGGCGCTAACGGGCCGACAGGGCGCTAACGGGTGGGCGGGGTGAGCAGGGCCAGAGGGGCGCACGGGGCCAACAAGGTGTTAACGGGGCCAATGGGGCGCACGGGGCCGACGGGGGGCTAACGGGGCCGGAAGGGCACTAACGGGCCGACGGGGCGCTAATTGGCCTGCGGGGCGAGTAGGGCCAGAGGGGCGCACGGGGCCGACAGGGTGCTAACGGGGCCAATGGGACTCACGGGGCCGACGGGGCGCTAACGGGGCCGGAAGAGCGCTAACGGGCCGACAGGGCACTAACGGGCCGGCGGGGCAAGCAAGGACAGAGGGGCGCACGGGGCCGACGGGGTGTTAACGGGGCCGGATGGGCGCTAACGGGCCGACAGGGCACTAAGGGGCGGCTAGGACTAGGACGAAAGAGGAAGCGCGGGTGGGCGGGGAGGACCTAACCTAGAGCGTGATACCATCTCAGAGTAGAAATGTTAACTAGAATGAGGCATACAGGTTGATTTTGTTCAGGAGGTTGTACCCTCTAAAAGCATGCACATATCTAGCCTATTATAACATATACAAATATGTTTGACAAGAGGCAGTTGTTGTCAGGCCCTCTGATTTCAAGCAAATTTCCCCGATTCAAGGTTTTTTCATAGGTTTTTTTTTATTAACCCTGATGAGCTAGGATTTTTTTTTTATACAACCCTGAAATTTCAGGGTTTTTTTATGGTTGAACTCTGTTTGTAAAGCGTTGCTATTATAGTGGACCCTGTGTTGAAGTGAAAGAATAACTAGAACAATGACATACAAAGGAGTATAACCTTATGGGTTGTACTCCCTAAGGCACAACCCTATATAGTTTATACAGTAGTAGCAAGCAATGTATGTTTGACACACCCCCTTGACTGGATAGGGGCACTGCCTGATGAGAGAGAGACAGCTCAAGGAGGCACTACTAGTCGAGCCTCTGAGGCAGGGGTCTAAAGACTAGTCAATCGGGTACAAACAAGGCAAGAGGAAGACCACCCGCCTTCTCACCATTTCTTTCACTCTCGTGACGTCACCATTGACGAGTCCGTCTCCTTCTACCACCGTTTTCCCCACCGTGGTCCCCCGGTCACTCCTCCCCAAACGACAAGTGGCAGCGACAAACTACACGAGCTACAGTGACGTTGTATCGGTCGCAGAACGCTTCGATATGGTCAACGCCGGGACACGACGGACGCACGTCGGCAGTACGCGACAGGGTGACCGCTCGGCTCACACCACGTTTGCCAACAGGATGGAAGTCGACAGGTTTGAAGGGCGGCCACGTCCGAAAAACACCAACTACACGTGTGATTTCTGCGGGGTGCCAGGTCATCGAATCTTCGACTGCAACAAAATGAAAGCCGCACGCGCTGAGTATCGGGCACGCAACATGGAAGGGAGAAAGGAATGGAACGGGCTCGTACTCTCACACTTCCCCCCCTCAAAGCTGGGTGGTAGACGTAACACCCTGCTTTACAGGGTAGTCGCGGAGAGGACGACGAGCGTGATCCATCTCGGATTCAGAGACCCAACTATCCTCGGAAGGATCATAACCCTTCCAACGGATGAGAAGCCCCACGGTGCCATTCCGTTGACGGCGGTGAGCAAGCACGGAGTCGACCTCGTACTCGGGTTCATCATGGACGAGGACGGGCGGCGGCGGCGGCGGTTGGCGTCCAGAGAAGACGTTGTTGGGATCTCGGTAGGGCTTCAAGAGTTGGACATGGAAGGCGTTGTGAATGTTCCAGGTAGCTGGGAGGCGTAAGCGGAAGGTAACAGGAGTGACCTGTGCTTCAACGAGGAAAGGCCCGCAGAAGCGAGGTCGCAGTTTTGATGGGAGATGGCCGATATCAAAATTGCGCGTGTCGAGCAGTACTCGGTCTCCCACGGTGATGGTGTGGTTTGTGCGGTGGCGATCGGCTTGGCGCTTTGGTTGTTGCTGAATGTCGAGAAGGCACTTGTGTATCCGATCCCAAAGTTTGTGCATGGTCGTGATGAAATCATGAGCGGGTTAAACTGTGGCTGGTATGGTTGGCTGTTATGGTGTGATCGGGTGGCGTCCGTAACAGAGGAAGAACGGCGTCTGTCCAGTAGCGGCGTGAGTAGCATTATTGTAGGCAAACTCCATGACGGGCAGATGCAAGTCCCACTTGAAGATTTCGTCCTTGCAGGCTACGCGGAGGAGTTGCTCCACAATTTGGTTAAGACGCTCGGTTTGTCCATCTATTTGCGGATAGTATGCGGATGACATGGCGATGAAATTGTAAGAAAGTTGGACTATAGCAAGAACTGTCTGTTGCTATGGAGTGAGCAGGCTCCGTCCATAGCAAGGAAGGATGGTGTGTATTGAAGTCAGTGATATATGGGCAGGTGCAAGTTGCAGTTGGAGATGTGAATTGTTGGAACTATATGCTGTAACGTGCAGATGAATGGCTATGTTGTCCAATCTGTGCATCCTGCTGCCTGCATCTGGTCCACGTGTGAAGATCACGAAATGTTGGTGGTATGGCAGTCACGTCATAGTACAGCATCTGTCAAGGTGGTCCATGCCAGATTGTTGTCGCAAATCGTACCCACTCGGCATCGTAGTGCTGCAAAATGGAGAGCAGAATCACAAGCAGTGACCCTGTCCACCACGCAGTCTGCTTGTTACACAGCCTTGAGTACAACCGTGCATGCGAGGTGCTGCTCAGCGTATCCCTTGAGTTCAGAACCATGCGAGGGGCCGGTACCATAAACGCGGAGCTGGTAACTTCCAGAATCGGCGCCAAGTAGTTTCCCTCGGTGGTTGCTCAAGCAAGGAATCTCAGCTGCGTAGATATCTTACGATGATGGGTTAGGATACTTGGGAATATTAGGGGTATTCCCAAATAATCCTCTCCCATTTCCAAATGGGCATTGCTGACAGCCAATCCAGTATGACCTTATGCATTTCCAGTTTAACACAGAGGCCATCGGTAGGCATCGGTGTCTGGGCGCATATATCAGGATAGGTCTTTAAGTGCCATCATGCGTTGTCTCATTCTGTTACTGTCCTTGAAGTAGCGTTGATGTCGAAGACGTTTCAGCTACCCATTATCAGTGTTGAAGTCTGCTCCATTTCGGCCAATAGGGGTGTTGTTGGAGGTACGCGGAGTCCACTGTCCAGAGTGGCATCGGCGCTCCATTTCATGCCTATCTGCTTCCGTGGAGGTGGTGCTGGTGATGGATTGGTTGTGACGCAGGTTTTATGAATTTAAGGAAAGCCATAGGCCATGAGGACTTGTATACCGGTAGAGTACCGTTGTCCTCCCATTCTCATAAGAGCAAATATCTTCTGCTCTTGAGGGTATATGGCATTGCCATGTTGTTCCCTCGCATAGTCGTATCTCCTTCCCACTAGCTAGAAATCATAGTATTGTGCCTGGCCGGGACTTTACGATCCAGTGGAATATAATCCAGCATTATCTCCACTGAGCGGAGAATCATCCATCAGGATTTGGATATAACTGTTGTGTCGAGTCTTCTGCTGCGGCGGCGGCGGCGGTTGCGACGATGGCAACGGCGGCAGCTGCTGCAGAGAATTCTCTTAACTCGTAATGGTTGAAGGAGAATCCATCAACTCCCTCTTCCTAGTAGAGTGTTCCTGATGGGTGTAACAGGCGTAACTACCAGGAACACGTGCACATTAGTACACCTGTGTTGCTCCATTGCTGCCAGTGATTGTTTCATTTGAGGGTATGAAGAGAAACTTGCTTCTCCCCTCAATGTATCCACGGGTAGCAATTCCTGGTATGCTCATCCGTGCTTCCGATGTACGGTCGGTAGAGCGCGTGATCGTGTTGTAGTAGTCCGCATCTCCCTTATTTGTTGACACCTCGTGTTGCTTGGCGTTCTCCTGCATCGTCGAAGTTACGCTGATGCTTGTAATGCTTCGGCTTCTGGTAGAATCGCCTCCAATGCATGTGCCGTAGGGTCGCTAGTGAACGAATACTTGCCGGATTAGAGGTTAATTACTCCTCAATATGTCAAGCATCGTGACATGCACGGAGAATTTTCCATGCAGGTCATTAACACCTGGAATCGCGACGCATGATTGATGTGTCGCCTCGTGAGGTTGATGTTGAGACTGCTCCAACCAATCACTTCGGATGGCTGAGATTCTTGATGAAGATGAATCGTTCAGCTCCTGTTACGAAGTAGTGTCTCGCTGGCCTTGACAAGACGGGTTCACTGCGTCGTCGTTGCGTGCGAAATCTGCTCCTTCGCAGCAACTTGAACTTGGGAGCATTGCAAGAGAAAACGGCTACTTCTCTGCAATCCCATAGCTTGTCGATCAATTTGTAAGAAGAAGTGTCCCATGGATGGAGAACACGTCTTCACGCAGCTCCATTGTTTCTCCTGGGTGAAGATCTCGACGTGTTGATGTCGGCGAGGCATCTCGCCTTTGAAGGGGACCCGAGGTGCAAATGCGAGAGGTGAGTCGAAACTTAAATGAAAGTGCATTGTACTTACAGGAATTGAAGTTTCGACTCCATCCTCCGCGTACTCCTGGGGGCCCAGCGGTTAAGCATTGAGCTGAAACCTTGTCTCTGATTACCAAGTGTTACAAGATCGAATGTGTCGAGGAAAGGTTTGCTTGATGTTGCATTATCAATCAGTACAAGGTGCTTTTATACTTCCAGAGTACATCAGGTAACCAAGTTATCCTATCTAAAGGGAATAGACCCTTTTAGAAATAGAATCACCCTGCGTATAGCCACGCGAGGCTATTGGCTTTAAGGGATTACAGCAGGATTATGCTAGATATAGCGAACCAATACATCCCGAGCCTGGTCAGTGATATAATGATAATAACATGAAAAACCAAAGGATAATGGAAAAGGAGGAATAGAAAACCAAATGAGATGAGATAAAGACCAAATGAATCAGGATGAAAAGAGGAATGAGATAGAAAGGAAATATGGAAAGAGGAAATTGGTGTAACGATGTCGTACTCTCACAGGCTTGGTTGCGTCTTCAAAATTTTAGGTTGCAATGGTCGGTGTAGACTGTCGTCTTGCGTCCTCTGAGATATCATCTCCACGTTTTGAAGAGGATGATGATAGCAAGGGCCTCCTTGTCGTGTATCGGGTAGTTGAGTTCTGCTCCATGTAGGCAAGTGGTTGCAGTCCATTCCCCTGGCCTTGCATCAAGACTGCTCCCCTGCCTGGTCGGTGGCGTCAGCTTTGATGGCGTAGTCACATTCGGGGTCTGGCAAGATGAGTACGGGTGCGGACGTGAGTGCTTGTTTCAGCTGCTCCACGGCTTCCTGGTGTTGTGGCTCCCATTTATAGGGCGTGTTCTTCTTTAGTAGATTCGTGAGTGGCGCGGCGATCTTCGCGTGTGGCACGAACCTGTTGTAGTAGTTAGCAAAGCCAAGAAACTGCTGTAACTCCTTAACGTTCTCGGGTGTCTTCCACGTACGTACGGCTTCGATTTTCTTGGGGTCGACGTGAACTCCTTGAGCGCTTACGATATGTTCGAGGAATTGGACCTTCTTGAGGGCGAAGTCGCTCTTGGATAGTTTGACGTTGAAGCGTTCTCGTCGAAGAATTTCGAAGACGCATCGTAGGTGTTCGACGTGCTGCTTCATGTCGTGCGAGTAGACGAGAATGTCGTCCAGGTACACCATCACGCTGTCGTCCAAGAGTGGGCATAGGATATGATTCATCTCTTCTTGGAACATTGCAGGTGCATTGGTGATTCTGAACGGCATCACCAGATAATCGTACGATCCGTACCGAGTTTGGAAGGTAGTTTTGTGAACGGAATAGTCCGACATTCTTATCTGCCAGTATCCAGACCGCAAATCTAGTTTTGAAAATACCGTAGCTCCCTGAAGCTGGTCAAGCAGGTCATTGATTTGTGGTATCGGATATTTGTTTTTGATGGTCTGCTTGTTAAGAGCTCGGTAGTCGATGCACATGCGCAGGCTTCCGTCCGGTTTCGGTGTGAAGAGTACTTGGGCACCGTATGGCGAAGTCGATGGTCGGATGAGTCCTTTGGTGAGGAGATACTCGGTCTGTTTCTTCATGTCGGCTAATACTGCGGGGCTTAGCCGAAATGGTGCTTGGAAGGTCGGTTTCGAACCTGGTTCCTCCACGATCTCGTGTTGGTGCGTTCGGTATGGCGGTAGCTCGTCCGGAAGATCGTCGCGAAGAATGTCTTGGAACTCCTTCAGTAAGTTCTTGAATTTTTCTGGAGGTTCCGAGGCTTTCTCTCCGTCATTCTCCACCTCTGTTGCTATCGCCAGCAATCCGGTGTTGGTTCGTTTGACGTCCTTCTCGAATCTGGCGAGTGTCTCCACTGGGATATCTCCTGTATCATCCGAGTTGGGTAGCTGGACTCTCCTTCCTTTGTTATAGATGCTTGCGGTGCGGTTTACCCAGTTGAGCTCGGGGTTGAATTTCTTGAGGAAGTCTCGCCCGAAGATCAGGTCAAGCCTTTTTATGTTGGTGATGGGGAGAACAGGTTTCCAACGCAGTGGACCGATTTGTAGGTGTAGCACTGCTTCGCCGTACACTGGTAACTTGCTGCTGTCCACCATTGTTGCAGAAAACGCTGATGGCTTGTACTCTTCTCGAAGTCGGTCGATGGTTGCCTTGTCGCATTTGGTGTGCGATGCTCCACTGTCCACGAGTGCTTGGAGGCGTCGTCCTTTGCAGATGACCTCGAGCACGAGGGGCAGGCGTTGCTCGGAGTACCCAAAGATAGTTTCATTGATTGGGTCATAGGGTACATCCCAATATTCGTTGCTTCCTACTCCTGAGCTGGCAGCTGGCCGAGGCTGCTTGGAGAAAGGTTCTTCTTCAGGGCTCGGAGTTTCCATAACGATTGTTTTTGTCGTTGACGAAGTTGCCGAGTTGGATGCATCCAAAGAAGAAGGAGTTCGGGGTTTTTGCAACTTCTTGTAGACCCCCAGCTTCCTTTTGAGCTGCTTCAGCTCCACCGACGTCTTCCCTGGGGAATGGGTAGTCGCTGTGGGCTGGTGTCGGGAGAGGACGTTGACTCCGTGGAAAGGTCGGCTTCTTTCCACACTCCTTAATTTGGTCCCCAACTTCTCCGGTACCGGTACGATCTCCACAATTTTCTGCTTCTTTTGGAGTCCCTCCCGAAATTTCTCCAAGGCTCTAGCCCCTTGAGAATTACAAGTTTTCATTAAAGCATCTTTGTAAGATAACTTTAACGAATCCTTATACTTTTTTGGGTCTTCAAAGAGTTTCCCCGTCTCAGCAGAGTCCTTTTTCGCGGAGTTAGATTTGTCCTCGGCGATTTCCTCTGGCAAAGACTGGTCGTGGGGTGGAGATTTTTCCCCATCATTTTCTTGTGTTCGCGTCGAATTAGCTGCGTCGAAGTTGATTTTTTCGGAAGTCCGCGGCCGCTTTCGGATCTTTCTTTTTCGCTAGCTAGATCCGCAATCACTAGCGAGTCCCGTTTTTTGGCTTCTAATTGACCGAAGGATTTACGCCACTGGTTTTTATCTCATCCCATTTAGATTCCTATTTTTCGTTTTCCATAATCCTTTGGTTTATCCTGTTATTATCATTATATCACCGACCAGGCTCGGGATGTACTGGTACGCTACTATATATCTAGCGTCATCCTGCCGTAATCCCTTAAAGCCAATAGCCTCGCGTGGCTATACGCAGGGAGATTCTATTTTCTAGAAGGGTCTATTCCCTTGGGATAAGATAAACCTGGTTACCTGATGTACTTTGGAAGTATAAAAGCGCCTTGTATCAATCGATAGTGCAACCTTTCCTCGACACATTCGATCCTGTGACTGTGTTGGAGTCGGGCAGCAATCGCAACCCGTCGCCGCCGGTGTCCGCTCTTCGCCTCCTCGGTCTCCCTTCCCCTGACCGCCTGCCGATGCCTTCCCCGTCGCCGCCGCCTCCTCCTCCGCCGGTCCACGGCCCAGTGTTTCCTCCCCCAGACTCCTCTCCGGCTCATTTCCCTCCCCGTTCTCCTCCTGTATCTCCTCCCCTCTCTCCTAACCTGACTCCTCCTGCTCACGTCTGGTCTCGTCGTCCGTCTCGTGCTCATCCTACCTCCCCTATCCCGCGTCTCACACGTCTCGTGCTCCTCCTCTCGTCTCGTCTCCTCCCCCATCGTCACTTGCCATGGCCCCGCCTCTGTTCTCGGACTTCCTCCGTGCTGCGCGTCCTCTTGTTCCTCATGTCCTTGCCTCTCTCGTTACCGACCCGTCCGTTCCTGCCTCGAGTCTGTCGGCTCTTGTCGCTGCTGTCACTGACTTCGCCACTACCCACCGCCTGGACTACGCCACCGCTCTGATAGAATAACTAGAACAGTGACATACAAGGGAATATAACCTAATGGGATGTACTCCCTAAAGCACAACCCTATGTAGTCTATAACAACATGCAATGTATGTTTGGCACCCAATAGCCTCTGTAACAGCATGATTGCCCAGCCATAATAACCGCATGTTTCCCTTGCTTGTTGTGCGCCGGGGGTTGTGTGAGGGGGCACTTGGCCCTTCGCCAAATTTAGGGCTTGCGTGTGCTGGGGGATGTGTGAGGGGACTTTTTGGACCTTCGCCAAGTCTAGGGCTAGCGTGTGTTGGGGGATGTGTGAGAGGGCTTGGCCCTAACCCGAATTTAGGGCCCAATGAGCACATTGGAGCGTTGTGTGAGGGCGAAATTTCCTCCTCCTGCTCCTGCGATCTTGTTGCAACCTTGGATCGATCGGCGAAAATTGGTTGGCCGAGGCTGTTCGAATGCTAGAATTAGGAGACTAGGCGGCCGTGGAATACGAGAGAAGCTTTTGCTAGGGGGAGAAGATACGAGAGAAAAGAGGATCGATTAGGAAGAGAAAGGGGTACAAGGAGGGAGTTGTACCCTCTACAGTAGAGTTCAATAAAACCTACCAAGCCTACAATTGTATAAACATATATAATTTAACACACCCCCTAGGCTTGGTAGTCGCAATCCCACCCAACACTAAACACCCCCTAACCCCTGACACCCTCATGCTCGTGATCAGCTGGGCATCTACCCCTCGTGCTTAGCAGGGTGACACCCCCGGCGAGAGGCAGCATGGGCAACGGCCTTGGCTGAAGGCTTCTCGGCGGTGTGGCACGACGAGGCGACGAGCCGCTGTAGGAAACAGCTGCAACAGGAGGAAGAGGAGACGTAGGAAGGGGGGAGGGGGGGCATTGCTTCAGCGAGGCGCCACGTCTGGTGCGGTGCTGGCTGGCGTGTGAACGAGCTGGTGGCGGCTACAACGGCGTGCTGCCCGCTGCCGCCCGTCGACGCTGCCACGACAACATGGCGACGCTGCCACAGTGCGGCGTCGCTGCCGTGGCGGCATGTGGACGCTGCAATGGTAGCAAGACGATGTCGCCACGGCGAGGCGTCGACGCCACCATGGCAGCGCGTCGAGGCTGCAACGGCATCTCAACGAAGCCGCCATGGCAGGTCGGCATGGCCGCTACGGCGGCACGGAAGTGACGAGAGGAATGTGCAGCGGAAGTATGGGGAGCAGGCCCATGAGGAGCGATCTGCTCTGATAGCATGTTCGAATGCTAGAATTAGGAGACTGGGCGGCCATGGAATACGAGAGAAGGTTTAGCTAGGGGGAGAAGATACGAGAGAAAAGAGGATCGATTAGGAAGAGAGAGGGGTACAAGGAGGGAGTTGTACCCTCTACAGTAGAGTTCAATAAAACCTACCAAGCCTATAATTATATAAACATGTATAATTTAACAGAGGCTTCCTGCATAAATTTGTTGCAAAAATTGACGGCCTCAATTCCCGTGGGAATCCCCCCCCCCCCCCCCCATCCCCCCCCCCCTCCCCCCCCCCCCCACATTCTGCCCCGTCCCTGCCCTCCCCGAGTTCCGTTCTGCCCATCTCCCAATTTCGTAAAAACAGTGTGATATTCTGAAGTAACCCTGATTACTCAACGTTTTTTTTTTTTTTAGCCCTGAAAAATCATGCTAAACATGGGGGGGGGACCCTGAGCAATCAGGTACCTCAAAACCAACATGGGGCCCTGATTGTTGTAGTCTCGGCGACAGAGGCGGAGGCTGGAGAGACAATCACCTTGGAGGGAAAATAGTCATTAAGTCACCAGTCCTAACTACTGGGACAAGAAGGGGTGTCATCAGGAGGGTTAGGCTCTATATATCCACCTTCTCCGAGGAAAACCTTCCCAGTACCCTCCCTAGAGATAGAGAGAGGATCGACAGGGTTATCCCAGTGCCACGACACACTCCCTCGCTAGGATAGCATGTACACCAGGAATTGAACCCCAGATGGCTCTGATACCAAGTCATAAAGTCACAAGTCCTAACCACTGGGACAAGAAGGGATGTCATCACGAGGGTTAGGCTCCATATATCCACCTTCCCCGAGGAAAGCCTCCCCAGTACCCTCCCTAGAGATAGAGAGAGGATCGACAGGGTTATCCCAGTGCCACGACAAAAATTGCAACAAAAAAAAACTACAGTAACTGCGAAAGCATGACGCTATGGAGAATTAAAACCTAGCTCTGATTGTCAAACATGTGTATTTGTCATGTTTGTACAGACTGTAGAGGGTTGCCTCTTAGAGGGTACAACACTTAGGTATATCTGTGTGTACTCTCACTCTATCATTATTCACTTCTCTAATTTGATATGGTATCACGCGTAGGTAGGATCCCCCCCCACCTACCGCTTCCGCTCGCCCCCCCCCTAGCCCCGTTGTGCCCCTAGCCCCGTCGCGACCCCCCTAGCCCCGTCGCGCCCCTTCCTGGGCCCCGTCGCGCCCCTCCCAGGCCCCGTCGCGCCCCTCCCTGGGCTCCGTAGCGCCCCTCCTGGGCCCCGTCGCGCCCCTCCTGGGCTCCGTAGCGCCCCTCCTAAGCCTCGTCGCGCCCCTCCTGGGTTCCGTAGCGCCCCTCCTGGGCCCCATCGCGCCCCTCCTGGGCCCTGTAGCGCCCCTCCTGGGCCCCGTCGCGCCCCTCCCAGGCCCCGTCGCGCCCCTCCTGGGCTCCGTATCGCCCCTCCTGGACCCCGTCGCGCCCCTCCTAGGCCCCGTAGCGCCCCTCCTGGGCCTCGTCGTGCCCCTCCTGGGCCCCGTAGCGCCCCTCCTGGGCCGCGTCGAGCCCCCTCCTGGGCCCCGTCACGCCTTCAGGCCCCGTCGCACCCGCCCGGCCCCGTCGCACTAGCCCGGCCCCGTCACGCCCGCCCGGCCCCGTCGCACCCGCCCGGCCCCGTCGCACCCGCCCGGCCCCGTCGCCCCCTGCCCGGCCCCGTCGCAGCTGCCCGGCCCCGTCGCACCCGTCCGGCCCTGTCGCGCCCGCCCAGCCCCGGTGCGCCCCTCCTGGGCCACCGTCCTGCTCGCCCGGCCCCGTCGCACCGGCCCGGCCCCGTCGACCAGCCCGGCCCCGACGCACCCGCCCGGCCCCGTCGCACCAGCTGGGCCCCGTCGCGCCCGCCCGGCCCCGTCGCACCCGCCCGGCCCCGTCGCACCCGCCCGGCCCCATCGCACCAGCCCGGCCCCGTCGCGCCCGCCCGGCCCCGTCGCACCCGCCCGGCCCCGTTGCACCGGCCCAGCCCCTGCGCTCGTCCCTGCCCCGGCCCCAGTCCTCCTCACTGGTACGGTTCCCCCCCCCCCCCCCCCCCCCCCGCCCTGCACTGCCCTGCACCGTACTGCCCCGCACTGCACCTCCCCGCACCACCCTGTACTGCCTGGCACTGCACTGCACCGCCCTACACAGCACTGCACCGCAGTGCGCCGCACTGTACCGCACGGCACCGCACTCCACCTTGCTGCACTGCCCTGCACCGCACTGCACTGTTCCTGATGGCGGCGGAGCTTCGCTTCGACGCCGAAGGCCAGCCTCTGGAGTTCGAGGCGTGGCTTGCCGACCTCCGTCGCCAACTCACTGGCCAGCGGCAGGATGGTGAACCGCTTTCCGCACACCTTGACGGTACGCTCCCCTGCCCAGACCCCCCTGCTATTCTGCCTGCTGACTCCACACCCACTGAGCGCGAGTCCACTGCTGCCACTGCCCGTGCGCGCTCTGTCTGGCTTTCTCGCGATGCTGTCGCCCAGCTTGCCATTAGCAACGCCCTTCCCCCGTCCGAGCGCCCTCGCTTTAGATCTATCACTACTACTCAGGCATACTTAGATGCTGTCATCCAGCGCTATTCCACCCCTCCGGCTGCCTCGGTGGGTCGCCTAATCCTCCCGATGCTCTTTCCTGACCTTGCGTCTTTCCCCACTGTCTCTGACCTCGCTGCCCACCTGCGCTCGATAGATGAGACCTGGCGCGCAGCCTGCACTGATGCACAGCTTAGAGCCCACCAGCCGCCCATTACCTCTACCCTCTACCTGCTTGCCACCCGCCTCCCTGACCGCCTTGCTGTCGCCCGCGACCGCTTCCTTAGCATTCACCCCGCAGACCTCACCCTCACTGACTTTGTAGACACCCTGACTGTGATAGAGACCCGTCACCGCTCCATCGCCCAGGCGAGCGGTGTCGTGCCAGTCCCTATGTTTCAGGGTTGTGCCCCCGCCCAGTGTACCTTCTCCGACGGCTCTGCCGCAGTGGCTGAGACTGCTGCTGCAGCGCAGTTTCGTTCGGGGAAGGGCCGCCGCCCCAAGGCTGGGCGCGGCGGCGGCGGCGGCGGGGGTGCGGGAGGGGGTAGTGGTGGTGTCGGGGCGTCTGGTGCTGGAGCGGACGAGGGGACCCTGCCCAGTCCAGCTGAGCCGCCGCCCCTCCAGTTGCAGCAGCCGCAGCAGCCGTCGCAGACGTAGCAGACGAGTGTCCTCCCGCCCGGGTGGCCCGGCGCAGGCGGTGGTCGGGCGCGTGGTGGTGTGCCGAGTGGTGGCTCTGGCGGCGGGCGTTGTCAGTACCAGATCCAGACCGGTCCTCGCCGCGGCTTCGTTTGCGGTAAGATCGGTCACACCACTCCCTGCTGTTTTCGTCGCCTAGACGACCTCTTTCGTCAGCGCTTCGGCCCGTCGCCAGACCTCCCGGACAGGCACAGTTTGCTTAGTCGTAAGATTCAGATTTTTGATATGGACATGGATGCCATTGTTTCTGCTCTGCATGTGATGTATGCTGATGACTCTAGTGTGCTTCCCGCCTATTACTCATTGTTGCCTAGAGTAGGTGTGCCTAGCTTAGCCTCCCCTGCTGCGTCAGGCGTAGGGTCCCCTGCTTTGAGTAGTTTTGGTGCTTCCGCCGTCATTCCGTCGCCAGACGCCTCTGCTTCGCTTTCCTTCACCTTGGACTCTGGCGCTTCTCGGTGTTTCTTCCGCGACTCCACCACCCTGACGCCGCTTCCTGTCCCAGCTGCCGTTTCTCTTGCTGACCCCTCCGGCGGTCCGGTAGTCGCCCGCAGTTCCACCACTCTTCCCTGTCCGGCGGTTCCTTCGGGCACTCTCACAGGTCTGCATATCCCCTCGTTCTCCAGGAACCTAGTTGGTGTCGGCTGCCTCCAGGACCTTGGCGTCACCACTATGTTCCCTGGTCACGAGCGGTATGCTGTCTGTACTGAGGCTGCCACTGGTGCCCCCCTGTCCACGTTCCCCCGGGACACGGTGTCCGGTCTGTTCACTCTGGACACCGTGACCCCCCTGGCTGGAGCGCTCACCCAGGTTGCTGCCGCCTGCTCCTGTCGGTCCCTCACTCACCCGACCCTCCTTTGGCACCACCGCCTAGGTCACCCTGCGCTCCCGCGTCTGCGTCACATGTCCCAGCACGGTCTTGTCCTTGGTCTCCCAGGTTACCTCCCCGCGTTTCCCCCCTCCCCAGCCCCACCTTGCACGCCTTGTGTCGAGGGTCGGCTTCGCCGTGCCCCTCACTCCTCCTTGTTTCCCCCTACCGCCGCGCTGCTGCAGACCCTGCACCTGGACGTCTGGGGCCCCGCCCCCGTCCCTGGGCCGCGTCGAGAGCGCTACTTCTTTGTGCTTGTCGATGACTTCACTCGTTACACCACAGTCTTTCCCCTGGAGCGCAAGGCCGACGTGCCTGGAGCTCTCATCCCCTGGCTTGTCTCTGCGCGTGTCCACCGCGGTCTCCCTGTCTTGCGTCTTCACTCAGACCGTGGTGGCGAGTTTGCCTCAGGTGTCCTTGGTCGCTTTTGTCGTGCGGAGGGCATCACCCAGACGTTCACCCTACCGGACTCCCCACAGCAGAATGGGGTCGCTGAGCGACGCATCGGTTTGGTCATGGAGGTGGCTCGCACCTCCATGATCCATGCCGGTGCACCCCATTTTCTGTGGCCGTTCGCTGTGCGCTACGCTTCTCACCAGCTTAACTTGTGGCCGCACCCTCACCAGCCGCAGGTTTCGCCGACCCGTCTTTGGACTGGGTCTCCTGGTGACGCGTCTGCATTCCACGTCTGGGGCTGCCTTGCTCATGTCCGTGCCTCCGGCACGGACAAGCTCACTGCCCGCACCCTTCCCTGCGTCTTCCTCGGTTTTCCCCTTGACGCGTCCGACTGGCACTTTTACCACCCGCCGTCTCACCGCTTCTTTCACTCTCGTGACGTCACCTTTGACGAGTCTGTCTCCTACTACCGTCGCTTCCCCCACTATGGTCCCCCGGTTACCCCCCCCCTGTTCCTGGTCACTCCTTCCCCGGTCGTCCCTGTCCCTCCTCCTCCTCCTCCCCGTCCCGCCCCCTCTGGTGTGTCCCACGTCACCCCGCTTCCGTCGGTGGACCCGGTCGAGGAGTCTTCTGACTCTGGTGGCCCTCCTGTTCAGTCCTCGCTGGCCGCCCCTCCCCTGGCGTCCTCTCCCCAGTCCCCCCCTCCACCACCGCTGCCGCCGCTGCAGCCGTCGTTGTCGCGGCCGCCGCCGCCGCCGCCGTCGCAGCACCCGTTCGCTGACTCTGGGGGTGCTCGTCCCGGTAGCCCTAGGGGTGGTCCCTCTGGGGGTGCTGGTGTGGAGAGTGCCGGTGGTAGCCGAGGAGCAGCTTGCGGTCCAGGTGTCGCCGTTGTGCCGCCTCAGCAGCAGTCCCCGCCGGTGTCAGCCCTTCGCCTGCTCGGCCTTCCGTCCCCCGACCCTGCGTCGGTTCCTCCCCGACCGTCTCCTCCTCTTCCTGTCTACGGCCCTGTCTTCCCTCCACCGGACTCGTCCCCTGCCCGTCTCCCCCCTCGTTCCCCTCCTGTGTCCCCTCCTTTGTCTCCTGACCCGACTCCTCCGTCGCACGTCTGGTCTCACCGTCCCTCCCGTGCTCGTCCTGCCTCGCCTGTCTTGCGCTCCCACCCTATGTTGCTTCGTTCCCACGCGTCTCGTCCTCCCCTTCTGCCGTCGCCTCCTCCGTCCTCCCTTGTTGTTGCACCCCCCCCGCTGTCTGACTACCTTCGTGCCGCTCGTCCCCTTGTTCCTCGGGTCCTTGCCTCTCTCGTTACCGACCCGTCTGTTCCGGCCTCGTGCCTTGACGCTCTTGTCGCTGCTATCGCTGACTTCGCCTCTACCCGCCGCCTTGACTACGCCTCCGCTCTGGTCTCTGACCCTGCCTGTCCTCCGTCTGTCGGGGGTGCTCCTGCCCTTGGCAGTGACGTCCTGGAGGACCGCCAGTTCGAGCTTGCTTTCCTGTCCGAGGCTGCTCCCCATCTCTGTTCCATGCTGCTAGTCCCTGAGGGTGACCCAGACGCTTTCGACATCCTGACCCCTCGCACTTACGCCGAGGCGATTTCGGGACCCTGGGCCTCGCAGTGGATAGCTGCCATGGAGCAAGAGATGGCATCTTGGAGATCCACCGGCACCTTCGTCGACGCAGTTCCCCCGCCTGGGGTGAACGTAGTCGATGGCAGCTGGCTCTTCAAGGTGAAGCGCCCTCCTGGAGAGCCGCCTGTGTTCAAGGCGCGCTATGTGGCTAGAGGCTTCAGTCAGCGTGAGGGGGTGGACTTCTTCCAGACCTTCGCTCCGACCCCGAAGATGACTACTCTTCGGGTTCTGTTACACCTAGCTGCTCAGCGTGACTACGAGCTCCACTCCCTCGACTTCTCCACTGCCTTCCTTCAGGGCAGCCTGCACGAGCAGGTCTACTTGCGTCGTCCTCAGGTCTTTACTGGCACCTTCCCTCCTGGGACCCAGTGGCTCCTGCGGCGCCCCGTCTACGGCCTGCGCCAGGCTCCCCGTGAGTGGCACGACACTCTCCGTGCTACGCTTGCTGCCCTGCAGTTCTTTCCGTCTTCCGCAGACCCTTCACTCTTCGTTCGTGCTGGCCAGACTCCGTTCTACATCCTTGTTTACGTCGACGACCTGGTCTTTGCCACAGCAGACAGGGACGCACTGGCCTCCGTGAAGGCAGAGTTGCTGAAGAGACACACGTGCACTGACCTTGGAGAACTGCGCCGTTACCTTGGCTTGCAGATCTCCAGGGACAGAGCTGCGCGCACCATCACCCTGACTCAGTCACACTTGGTGAGCCAGGTCCTTCAGAGGTTCAGCCTTCAGTTCTCCTCTGCACAGCCCACCCCTCTGCCTGTAGACCACAGACTCTCCGCTCCAGTGTCTGAGGAGTCAGTTGAGCCCAGCGGCCCCTACGCAGAGCTGGTGGGTTGCCTCATGTACCTGATGACTTGCACTCGCCCAGATCTCGCATACCCTCTCAGCATCCTGGCTCGCTTTGTGGCCACAGGCAGACACCGACCGCAGCACTGGTCTGCCGCTTAGAGGGTTCTGCGTTATCTTGCTAGTACATCGGGCATGGGGTTAGTGCTAGGAGGACGCAGCCCAGTGGTCCTTACTGGACACACAGACGCTTCGTGGGCAGACGACGCTGAGACACTCAGGTCTACCCAGGGCTACTGCTTCAGCCTTGGCTCAGGTGCCGTCTCGTGGAGAGCTACCCGCTCCTCGTCTGTTGCGCAGTCCAGCTGTGAGGCTGAGATCTACGCCGGTGCCATGGCGGCACAGGAGCTCCGCTGGCTGACCTTCTTGCTCACTGACTTAGGTGAGCGGCCTAGCTCTGCCCCGGTCCTGTTCGCTGACAACAGGGCCATGATCCTCGTGTGTCAGGAGCCTCGACTCGAGGGCAGAGCAAAGCACATTCAGCTGCGGTACTTCCTCCTGCGTGAGCTACAGTAGCGACGTCAGGCTCGCGTAGTACACTTGGCCTCAGGTGCCAACACGGCTGATATCTTTACGAAGGCGCTTGCGCCTAAAGATCATCAGCGGCACTGTGTACAGCTTGGTCTAGTTCCTGTAGCCTCTCACTTGCTAGGACCTTGACTTTGTACTGTCCTTTATACGTATACTCGGACTGGACTTGTGTCCTCTTCCAGTGGCTGGACTAGTAGTGTCGCCCTGCTCTTGTTCTTGCCTTGTCTGTACTCCTTCTGACTGGTCTCTCAGACCCTTGTCTCAGAGGTTGGACTAGTAGTGCCGCCCTGAGCTGCTTGTTTAGGACATTCCCCTATGCAGTCTAGGGGGTGTGTCAAACATGTGTATTTGTCATGTTTGTATAGACTGTATAGGGTCGCCTCTTAGAGGGTACAACACTTAGGTATATCTGTGTGTACTCTCACTCTATCATTATTCACTTCTCTAATTTGATACTGATACCAAGGAAAGTAGGGCATGGAAAAGTGACTAGAGAAAATGTTGATAGTACAAGAGTGGGTGTTGTGCCCTCTAAGAACTTATCTAGCTATACTATAACAAATATAGCTTATCTAACATATAAATGCATGTTTGTTGACAAGATACACGTATCAGAGATTTTTTTATAGGCAATTCGTTAAATGAGTGCTGTAGGAATAGGCATGCTTATACAAAAGTTCATAACACTATTGAATTAAAAATATAGATGAATATAGATTTTCATAAGTTTAGATGCCGACAATGTACCAGCATATTTGGTGTACAAATTTACATGGAGAAAAGAGTTGTTATGATGAAGTCCTCTGCAGACGAAATCGGGAATCCCAGCCTCGTCATTGAAGGGGAGAAGTAAAATGGTACAAATTCAGGTGTCGTTGAACAGCTCCGAACTAGAATTTGCACTACTTGCAGAGATGGCAGCAGTGAAGGCCATGCTTCTTCCCCTGACTCTCTCACGTGAGCTCTTTGTGTTGCACGCACTAACCCTAATCTGGCGGTTCGAATCTGTTCTAACCTCGCATTGCTCCTGGCAGTCTTGTTTGTCAGTGCGCAAGGAACGGAAGATGGAATTCCATGTCGTCGCTTCCCCCTCAATGTGATGCCTTTCACTTCTGCTACTTATGTTCGACATCGAAGGCCTTCCTTAACGCTGCTCAATGGTTTTCAGGGATGCGACTTTTACTTCAATGGAAGCCTCAGCACTATTCCCAGCTTCAACATCGGAGCTGTTTCAGGGAACATGATTTTGTCGCATGCTAAAATATTTCACAGGTATGGCTTTTGCTGTGTCTTGGAAGGACTCCCACAAAGGCTTTATGAGTGATCATTTTCGACCAGAAACGGCGAGAGGCTCGTCACAGCATCTTCGGACCACTGCGAGTTTTTCAACGACACGGTACGTGTTACTCATCCTCGTATCGTATCTCGCTTTTGTTACTTCGAAGATTCTAACACTAATTGCATCAGGAATCTTGCGGGACGACGTTTTTCTTTATGAGCGAGATTGACGACTGGAATAAAGCTGATGTCGTCGGAGCTCATCCAATCCAGCCAGAGATTTTTGAGGTGCGCATACTATAGTAGAGATGCAAAAGATGGAAACACGATTCGACAGTGACTACATCATTGTCGTACAGGATTTCATGGGGAGATGCGTGATACTTCGTGTCAGCAACTTCTATCTGAGCATGAGTGGCTGGATAAACAATGGCGACAGCCGAAAGGGGTTTCCACAGGTCAGCCTGAGTGATGTTGATGACGCACCTAGTTCACTGTACATCAGGCTTCTCATTCTTCAATCTTGCAGAGCCGAAGATGCCTCATTTTCAAGACGACCAACACCACAGTGTCGACGGAGGTCTGACTAACGTGAACGAAGTCCTGCAATGTGAAGGGATATTTCAGCTCGGAGTAGGGGTCGGGGGAGTCCAGAAATGCATCTACCTGTCGGAAATAAAGTGTACCTTCACGAGCATTCTACATTCTCTTTGAAAGCAGGCTGAACTGTTAAAACCACAGGCTAGAATAGCAAAGGGGGGGGGTGCACTTGAAAATTGGGTTCTTTTTGCAGTCAGAGAAAAGGGACCTACTTCCACTGGAATATATTCCCAGACTTGAAAAAACAAATGTTGCTAACTTGCAGCCCACACTGATTCGTTGACGATGCATAACAGATCGTACCCCAAGAAAGGAACACGATGCGACGAGTCCGAGGGTCGCATGGCTAAACCAAAAAGAAAGGCGTGCAACTGTCAAACATATATTGTATGTTTTTGTAGAATATATAGGGTTGTGCCTTAGAGAGTACAACCCATGTCAAAAAAAAATTGTACGAATTGTAAAAAAATTGTCAAAAAATTGTATAAAAAAATTACAGATTGTGATTTGACTAGAAGAGAAGTTTGCTGTGAAGGAGACGAACTCCTGACACAAGACTAGCTTAGCTAGGAATGTTAACGTATGTTGGGCTGAGAAAAGCCCTTAGGATCTTTTGCAGAGACTAAGTCCCAGCTGTAGAGACTTGAGACTTGGAGTAGTGCAGCGGAAGTTGAGGCAGTTGAACCCTTGTACTAGTATGTGAGAACAAGTGATTAATTAAAGAAACAAGCATACAGCAATATATAGAAGATAAGGAAGCAGTTGTAGAATACAGTTACAGGAACGGTTTATCGAGTCGCACAGCGACTCGATTGCCGCTTCGGTTACCATCCGTGATGTTGTAACGGTCAGTCGCAACCTCCAGTTGCGACCTTTCGAGTCCTTTCGCATTCTTTGTCCGCCCCCTCGTGTAACCTCCGTTGACTCGCGTGCTCCCCTGTAATCTTCCTCGAGTACAGTGTTACACTTCAGAAACGCTTAAGTCCTTGAGATATTTCCAACACTCCCCTTCGTTTCTGGAGTGCTGGAGTGTTCAGATCCGGTGACGTTTGTTTGCCCGGTTAGGAGCATGCAGTAGTCGAATTTTGCTTTCGCCAATTTCTTCGTCAGATAATCTGCGGCCATTTCTGTCGTCGGGCAGTAACTGAGTTGAAGTCTCCCCTTCGCGATTTCATCCTTGACGAAGAAGTACCGCAGGGCGATGTGCTTGGTTCGGTTGGCGAAGCCGTCCTTGTTCGCGATTTTTATCGCAGATTGGTTGTCGCAGAGGAGTGAGAAGGTGGGCAGGGTCGCGATCTTCGCTTCTTCGAGTAACTCTCGTAGGTAGAGTCCTTCCTTGGTCGCAGTACAAAGGGCGATATACTCTGCTTCAGCCGAGGATAGTGCGATTAACTCCTGCTTGCTCGACTGCCAGGAGATAGTTCCGATAGGTTCTAGTCGGTAGATGTAGCCCGTCCTAGACCGTCGATTTTCGCTGTCTCCCGCGTGGTCGGCGTCGACGTATCCGAGTAGTCGTACGGACGGTGTTGTTGCCTTGCTGTAGGTGAGCCCGATCGTCGGCGTGGAGACGAAGTAGAGTAGCGCTCGATTGAGTTCTTCGAGATCTTCCTGTTGCGGCTGCTTCAGATGTGTCGCCAGCTGGCTCGCACTATAGGATAGGTCGGGTCGGCAGGTTACTGTTGCGAATAGTAGACAGCCGAGCTTCTGTTGATACTCCTGGATTTGTTTCGCGGGGAGTTTTGTGGAGGCGCTACTGTTGTTCCCGTAGCGGTAGGGAGTTGGGACCGCAGTCGGTGTTAGACCGAATTTCTTCGCGACGGTGCTTGAGTACTTTCCAGCGTGTAGGTAGAACGCCGTGTCGTCTTCGACGACGTTCAGTCCTAGGTACTGCGTCACCTCGTCGGACACCGTGAGCGTCAGGTCCCTTTTCAGCTCCCCTTCGAACCAGGTGACGATGTCGGTGGTAGAACCGATGTAGAGCAGGTCGTCGACGTAGACGATGAGCAGAATGTAATCTCTTCCCTTCTGTAGTCGGTACATGCCTTGGTCATGTGGTAGCTGTAGGAATCCGATTTTTACGAGCCGGCCGTGAAGGTGCTGCTGCCAGAGCCGTGGGGCTTGCTTGATCCCGTAAAGGGATTTTTCCAGCTGGCATACTTTTGAAGGGTCGTCGATGAATCCGTGGGGTTGTTCGACGAAGATTTCGGCGTCCACAGGTGCGTACAAGAAGGCGTTTGCAACGTCGATTTGCCGTAGTGGTAGTTTCTTCGTGGCCGCGATGGCGAGTAGGATGCGCAGAGAGGTGTGACGGGAGACTGGAGCGAAGGTTTCTGTGTAGTCGGTTCCGTATCGTTGATCGAAGCCTCGTACGACCCATCGAGCTTTGAATCGTTCGATGGAGCCGTCTGAGTTGGTCTTGATGCGGTACACCCATTTCCCCGAGAGAATGTTCTTCCCGTTGATGCTCGTTGCAGGTACCAGTTTCCATGTTTCTCGGTCTTGCAGAGCTTTTAACTCTTTTTCCATCGCTTCCTTCCATTGTGCCTTATGTTCCCCCCCCAGAGCCTGCGACAGGGTCGACGGCTCGCGCGGAGAAGGCGGCGGCGGGTGCTGGACGGAGACCCATAGTCCTAGGATCTGCAGTCCCGTGGCTGTGTGTCGAGGGGAGTTTTCATTCTCGGGATAAGCTGCTTCATCACCGTCTTCAGGATCGGGTAAGAAGTTTGGCCCGATGCGTTCGGAAATATTCGAGTCGACGGGGTGTGGTGTAGCGTAGCCTTGGTCAGCGAAGTGGTAAAAGGTGTCGAGGTTGTTGCTATCGAGAGGATTATCTTCATCGAGTGGAACAGGTACGGAGCAGTAGGGGAGTGGTCCGGCAGCCTCCGAGGCTCCAGGGACGTCTTCTTCTGCTGCGTCAGCCTCGGCAGCATGGTCAGCGAAGGAGCGAAGGCCCGCGAAGCCGTCGGTGGGGTCGTCTGAGTTGGCAATGTTGTCCAGGTAATGCTGCAGCGTCAGTCGCTCGTAGAAGATAACATCACGTGATGCCACCGTATTTTTGTCGTGTATGTCGAGAATCTTCCACGCGTGAAAATGTTTGGCGATGCCGAGGTGTAGTCCCCACCGAGCTCGTTGAGTGAAGCGTCCTGCTCGAGCTGTGTGGGGTCTGTATTGTACCATGCAGCCGAAAACTCGAAGTAATTTTGTGCTGCCCCTTTTTCCCGTCCACAGCAGGTGCGGTGATGCGTTGTTGGGGAGCGATGACGAGGACAACAGGTTGTGCAGGTGGACTGCATGTGTCATCGCGTCTGGCCACAGTGTATTGGGCAGCCTCATCCCCAGAAGCAGTTTTCGCATCGTCGTCTGCAAGGTCCGGTTCATGCGTTCTGCTACCCCCTGCTGCTGGTGAGCATAGGGCAGAGACACCAGGCGTCGGATTCCCCTTTCCGCGAGATAGGTCCTGAAGCGTTGTGACTGGTATTCCAGTGCACCGTCTGACTGGAAACTCTTGAGTTTGGTTCCTGACTCTCGTTCGGCGATTGGAAGCCATGTGGTGAAGGCCTCGAAGGCTTGATCGCGCGTTTTGAGATTGAAGTGCCAGACGTATCTGGTTGCGGCGTCGATGAACGTGATGACGTAGTTGAAGTCGGCTTCGGTGTCGTCTCGAGGCATGTTTAGAATATCGCTGTAGACCTTTTCCATCGGAGCGTAAGTGGGTGCGCTTGGATTGTGATGGGCTGGGAAAGGTTGATGAGGAAGATCTGCTTCGGGGCACGTGAAGCATCGTGCTCTTGGTCGGCGAAGTTCTTGGCCGCTCGTCGTTAGAAGGGCGTTACGTTCTAACACCTCTGCTTGTATTGTTTGTAGTATCGTGCTGTTTGCAGGATGTCCGAGACGTTGGTGCCAGATGTCGTCGGGAGCGCGGTGACCGGGCGAGCGGTGGTAGATGTCGGCGTTGGAGAAGAACGCGACGACCGAGGCGGGACTTCGACAAGCTTCTCGTGTGGCGGGCATAAGTTGGTCTGCTTCCGTTGGCGGTCCTCGTGTTGATGGTGGTGGTACTCGGCTGGGTCCTGCTGCCGATACTGCAGGTGATGGTTTTGTTGGGACGCTTGCTGGTACTTGTCTTTCTTGTCTGATAACTGCTAATGCCCGTGTTCTCTCTGCTGCAGGTATGGTGTTGGAGTGCCAGAAGCCGTCACTGTCGAAGTCGGGATCAAGATCTGGTGGGTGAGTCCAGGCGGCGAACGATACGATGCCATCGCTGTCGGCAGTTCCGCGGTCGGGGACGAAGTCCAACACGAAGACACCGGACTTCAGGAGGGCACGACCGATGAAGAGACCGCCCTTCCCGTGGTAAAGTCGGAACTCGTTGGAGAAGGAGTCGCACTCCAGGTGAATCCCCTTAGCCATTAGTTGGCTTACGCTTAGTAGGTTGTATCCCAGATTGTCGACGATGAGGACTTTGTTGAGCTGAAGAATAACGTTTGTCTCCATTGATTGTAACTGAACCACGCCTTGCCTGTTTGTTTTCAGGTTTTCGTTGTTGGCGACGGTGATGACGACGTCGCGGTTGAGGCGTCGCTCGTGTTGTACGAAGCGTCCGGAGGAGCACATGTGCTGACCGCAGCAACTGTCCAAGAACCAGGTGTTCCGCCCGGTGGGTTCGGCGTTAGCGACTGCAGCGTATGTCGGGTTGACCTGAAGTCCTTGCGAGCGCGGCGGCGGGAATTCCTCTTCGTCTGGTGCGTAAGTGGGTGGTGAAGCGGGTGCGCAGTTGTCGATGTGTACCATGCAGTTGATGATGTTGGGTGTTTGTTGTGCAGATGTTGAAGAACGCCTTGGAGGACTTGCTTGAGTGGAAGCGACTTGTGGGTCTGCTGCACGGTAAACGCGAGGGCGGTTGCAGTTGACCTTGGAGTGCCCGGAAGTCTGACAGTTGTGGCAGAACGGCGGCACGATGGTGAGTCCTCGGTTGTCGCGTTGATCTTGCTTGCTGCGTCGGTTGTAGTTGTTGTCATTTCTTCTTTGAGTGTAGAAGACTAACTGCTGTTGCTTCCTTGGTTGTCTTTCCTCGAACAGATCCATCTCCTGTTGTTCAGCGTGAAGCTCGGCGCAGAGGTGCATCTCCGAAATTCTTCCGTGGGCTCGAAGAAGTGATCGTGTGGTTCTCCATTCTGGCCCGAGCCCGGCGAGGACAAGTGTCACGAAGCTTTCTTCAGTGATCGTTCCTCCGCACCGAAGCAGGCGGTCGCGGAGGGTCTGGCAGCGACTCATATACTGCATCGCCTTTTCCCCGGTCTTCATCTGTATTGTTGTCAGCTGTTGCATGAGTCTGCTTTGTGTCACGCTGTCGTTTGCTTGGTAAAGGCATTTGAGGTGGTGCCATGCGAGCTCCGCGGAGTTTCCATAACTCCGATACGTTCTGATGCTCTGCTGCTCTTGTGGTGACAGGTTTCTCAGGAGTACCGTGTACGCCAGCAGCGACTGATACGTGAAGATCTCTTGTTCCTTCCCAGTGCCGTTGCTTGGGAATGGCAGGGACCCGTTGAAGTATCCCAGAAGATGCGCGGCCTCCATCAGCAGCTCAAACTCGAAGCTCCAGGTAAAGAAGTCGTGTCCGTTGAACGGTGAGGATGTCTGAAGTTTGATCACGTGTGAAAACTGCGCCTGTAAACTTAAGATTTCATTCGGTGTTTGTTGTGAAGCAGCTGCTGTTGGCTGGGCACGGGGCGGCATGAATTCGAACGTCCCCGGCGAAGAATGATAAGGCGCAAAGGTAGGCGCTTGGTTGTGTCGCCCGAAGGATGAGTTGTCGAGGCTCATCGGCGCTAATCCCATATTCCCTCCATTGCTCTGTGTTGAGTGCGCAGGTGTCCTTGTCTGCTGCTGCTGGTCGAAGTGTGACATGAAGCTGAAGAATCTCTCCATGAGATTCGGGTCCACACTTGAAGAGGGAGACGGAGTCACCATCTCCGGTGCTCTTCCCGTTGTTTCTTGAGCAGTCCCGGTCTCTGTCTGCAGTCCTGAGGTGTGCAGACCAGAGTTGCCGTGTTGAGTTTCTTGGGCCCTGGGTGAGCCCGTAGAGACTTTCTTGCCCTTGCTGTCCATGTCTTGTAATCAATGAAGTCGTTGAATTGAGTTGAGTTGCAGGTCGTTGATGGAGCGTAGTTGCTGGGAGTTTGGTCTCTGACCAGCTCTCATACCATGTTGGGCTGAGAAAAGCCCTTAGGATCTTTTGCAGAGACTAAGTCCCAGCTGTAGAGACTTGAGACTTGGAGTAGTGCAGCGGAAGTTGAGGCAGTTGAACCCTTGTACTAGTATGTGAGAACAAGTGATTAATTAAAGAAACAAGCATACAGCAATATATAGAAGATAAGGAAGCAGTTGTAGAATACAGTTACAGGAACGGTTTATCGAGTCGCACAGCGACTCGATTGCCGCTTCGGTTACCATCCGTGATGTTGTAACGGTCAGTCGCAACCTCCAGTTGCGACCTTTCGAGTCCTTTCGCATTCTTTGTCCGCCCCCTCGTGTAACCTCCGTTGACTCGCGTGCTCCCCTGTAATCTTCCTCGAGTACAGTGTTACACTTCAGAAACGCTTAAGTCCTTGAGATATTTCCAACACTCCCCTTCGTTTCTGGAGTGCTGGAGTGTTCAGATCCGGTGACGTTTGTTTGCCCGGTTAGGAGCATGCAGTAGTCGAATTTTGCTTTCGCCAATTTCTTCGTCAGATAATCTGCGGCCATTTCTGTCGTCGGGCAGTAACTGAGTTGAAGTCTCCCCTTCGCGATTTCATCCTTGACGAAGAAGTACCGCAGGGCGATGTGCTTGGTTCGGTTGGCGAAGCCGTCCTTGTTCGCGATTTTTATCGCAGATTGGTTGTCGCAGAGGAGTGAGAAGGTGGGCAGGGTCGCGATCTTCGCTTCTTCGAGTAACTCTCGTAGGTAGAGTCCTTCCTTGGTCGCAGTACAAAGGGCGATATACTCTGCTTCAGCCGAGGATAGTGCGATTAACTCCTGCTTGCTCGACTGCCAGGAGATAGTTCCGATAGGTTCTAGTCGGTAGATGTAGCCCGTCCTAGACCGTCGATTTTCGCTGTCTCCCGCGTGGTCGGCGTCGACGTATCCGAGTAGTCGTACGGACGGTGTTGTTGCCTTGCTGTAGGTGAGCCCGATCGTCGGCGTGGAGACGAAGTAGAGTAGCGCTCGATTGAGTTCTTCGAGATCTTCCTGTTGCGGCTGCTTCAGATGTGTCGCCAGCTGGCTCGCACTATAGGATAGGTCGGGTCGGCAGGTTACTGTTGCGAATAGTAGACAGCCGAGCTTCTGTTGATACTCCTGGATTTGTTTCGCGGGGAGTTTTGTGGAGGCGCTACTGTTGTTCCCGTAGCGGTAGGGAGTTGGGACCGCAGTCGGTGTTAGACCGAATTTCTTCGCGACGGTGCTTGAGTACTTTCCAGCGTGTAGGTAGAACGCCGTGTCGTCTTCGACGACGTTCAGTCCTAGGTACTGCGTCACCTCGTCGGACACCGTGAGCGTCAGGTCCCTTTTCAGCTCCCCTTCGAACCAGGTGACGATGTCGGTGGTAGAACCGATGTAGAGCAGGTCGTCGACGTAGACGATGAGCAGAATGTAATCTCTTCCCTTCTGTAGTCGGTACATGCCTTGGTCATGTGGTAGCTGTAGGAATCCGATTTTTACGAGCCGGCCGTGAAGGTGCTGCTGCCAGAGCCGTGGGGCTTGCTTGATCCCGTAAAGGGATTTTTCCAGCTGGCATACTTTTGAAGGGTCGTCGATGAATCCGTGGGGTTGTTCGACGAAGATTTCGGCGTCCACAGGTGCGTACAAGAAGGCGTTTGCAACGTCGATTTGCCGTAGTGGTAGTTTCTTCGTGGCCGCGATGGCGAGTAGGATGCGCAGAGAGGTGTGACGGGAGACTGGAGCGAAGGTTTCTGTGTAGTCGGTTCCGTATCGTTGATCGAAGCCTCGTACGACCCATCGAGCTTTGAATCGTTCGATGGAGCCGTCTGAGTTGGTCTTGATGCGGTACACCCATTTCCCCGAGAGAATGTTCTTCCCGTTGATGCTCGTTGCAGGTACCAGTTTCCATGTTTCTCGGTCTTGCAGAGCTTTTAACTCTTTTTCCATCGCTTCCTTCCATTGTGCCTTATGTTCCCCCCCCAGAGCCTGCGACAGGGTCGACGGCTCGCGCGGAGAAGGCGGCGGCGGGTGCTGGACGGAGACCCATAGTCCTAGGATCTGCAGTCCCGTGGCTGTGTGTCGAGGGGAGTTTTCATTCTCGGGATAAGCTGCTTCATCACCGTCTTCAGGATCGGGTAAGAAGTTTGGCCCGATGCGTTCGGAAATATTCGAGTCGACGGGGTGTGGTGTAGCGTAGCCTTGGTCAGCGAAGTGGTAAAAGGTGTCGAGGTTGTTGCTATCGAGAGGATTATCTTCATCGAGTGGAACAGGTACGGAGCAGTAGGGGAGTGGTCCGGCAGCCTCCGAGGCTCCAGGGACGTCTTCTTCTGCTGCGTCAGCCTCGGGAGCATGGTCTCTGACCAGCTCTCATACCATGTTGGGCTGAGAAAAGCCCTTAGGATCTTTTGCAGAGACTAAGTCCCAGCTGTAGAGACTTGAGACTTGGAGTAGTGCAGCGGAAGTTGAGGCAGTTGAACCCTTGTACTAGTATGTGAGAACAAGTGATTAATTAAAGAAACAAGCATACAGCAATATATAGAAGATAAGGAAGCAGTTGTAGAATACAGTTACAGGAACGGTTTATCGAGTCGCACAGCGACTCGATTGCCGCTTCGGTTACCATCCGTGATGTTGTAACGGTCAGTCGCAACCTCCAGTTGCGACCTTTCGAGTCCTTTCGCATTCTTTGTCCGCCCCCTCGTGTAACCTCCGTTGACTCGCGTGCTCCCCTGTAATCTTCCTCGAGTACAGTGTTACACTTCAGAAACGCTTAAGTCCTTGAGATATTTCCAACAACGTAGAAACGAATGATTACTAGAGGTGGAAACCTAGAACAAATAGTAGTTGGTTGTACTCACTAGAAGCATACCTCAGTCTAGCCTATAACTTCTACATAGATAATATGTATAAGTTGACACACCCCCTAGGCTAGACAAGGGGTGAAACTAAACAAGAAGCAAACAGCTCAGGGCGGCACTACTAGTCCAACCACTGAGGCAGGGGTCTGGAGACCAGTCAGCAAGAATACAACCAAAACTGAAGCAAGCCAGGGTGGCACTACTAGTCCAACCACTGGAGGTAAGGCCACAAGGCCAGTCTGACAAGCATATATAATAGAGAGTACACAATCAGGATCCTAACAGGGGAGCAGCTATAGGAACAAGACCAAGCTGTACACAGTGCCGCTGATGATCTTTAGGCGCAAGCGCCTTAGTAAAGATATCAGCTGTGTTGGCACCTGAGGCCAAGTGAACTACGCGGGCCTGGCGGCGCTGCTGTAGCTCGCGCAGGAGGAAGTACCGCAGCTGGATATGCTTCGCTCTGCCCTCAAGCCGAGGCTCCTGACACAGGAGTATCATGGCCCTGTTGTCAGCGTACAGGACCGGGGCAGAGCTAGGCCGCTCACCTAAGTCAGTGAGCAAGAAGGTCAGCCAGCGGAGCTCCTGTGCCGCCATGGCACCAGCGTAGATCTCAGCCTCACAGCTAGACTGAGCCACAGACGACGAGCGAGTGGATCTCCAAGAGATAGCACCCGAACCAAGGCTGAAACAGTAGCCCTGCGACGACCTGAGCGTCTCAGCGTCGTCTGCCCAAGAAGCGTCTGTGTGCCCAGTAAGGACCACTGGCCTGCGTCCTCCTAGCACTAACCCCATGCCTGATGTACTAGCAAGATAACGCAAAACCCTCTTAGCGGCAGACCAGTGCTGAGGTCGGTGTCTGCCTGTAGCCACAAAGCGAGCCAGGATGCTGAGAGGGTATGCGAGATCTGGGCGAGTGCAAGTCATCAGGTACATGAGGCAACCCACCAGCTCTGCGTAGGGGCCACTGGGCTCTACTGGCTCCTCAGGAACGGGAGCAGAGAGCCCATGGTCTACGGGTAGAGGTGTGGGCTGTGCGGAGGAGAACTGAAGACCGAACCTCTGAAGGACCTGACGCACCAAGTGTGACTGGGTCAGAGTGATGGTGCGTGCTGCTCTGTCCCTAGAGATCTGCAGGCCAAGATAGCGACGCAGCTCTCCAAGGTCAGTGCAGGTGTGTCTCTTCAGCAGCTCAGCCTTCACAGAGGCCAGTGCGTCCCTATCAGGAGTAGCGAAGACCAGGTCGTCTACGTAGACAAGGATGTAGAACGGAGTCTGGCCGGAACGCACAAACAGTGAAGGGTCAGCAGAGGACGGAAAGAACTGCAGGTCTGCTAACGTGGCACGTAGCGTGTCGTGCCACTCGCGGGGAGCCTGACGCAGGCCGTAGACCGGGCGCCTGAGAAGCCACTGGGTCCCAGGAGGGAAGGTACCAGTGAAGCCCTGTGGTCGGCGCAGGTAGACCTGCTCGTGTAGGCTGCCCTGAAGAAAGGCAGTAGAGAAGTCGAGGGAGTGAAGCTCGTAGTCACGCTGTGCTGCTACGTGTAGCAGCGCCCGAAGAGTGGTCATCTTCGGGGTCGGGGCGAAGGTCTGGAAGAAGTCAACCCCCTCGCGCTGACTGAAACCTCTGGCCACGTAGCGCGCCTTGAAGACAGGCGGCTCTCCAGGGGGGCGCTTCACCTTGAAGAGCCACCGACCATCGACTACGTTCACCCCAGGCGGGGGAACTGCGTCGACGTAAGTGCCGGTGGATCTCCAAGATGCCATCTCCTGCTCCATGGCAGCTATCCACTGAGAGGCCCAAGGTCCCGAGGTGGCCTCAGCGTAGGTGCGAGGGGTCGGGATGTCGAAGGCGTCTGGGTCACCCTCAGGGACTAACAGCATGGAGCAGAGATGGGGAGCAGCCTCGGAAAGGAAAGCCAGCTCGTACTGCCTGTCCTCTAGGACGTCACTGCCAAGGGCAGGAGCACCCCCGACGGACAGAGGACGGGCAGGGTCAGAGACCAGAGCGGTAGCGTAGTCAAGGCGGCGGGTAGAAGCGAAGTCAGCGACAGCAGCGACAAGCGCGTCAAGGCGCGAGACAGGAACAGCAGGGTCGGTAACAAGAGAGGCAAGGACCCGAGGGACAAGGGGACGAGCAGCACGGAGGTAGTCAGAGAACGGAGGAGGTGCAACAGCAAGGGACGAGGGAGGAGGGGACGGGAGGAGGGGAGGACGAGACGAGTGGGAACGGAGCAACATAGGGTGGGTGGGCAGGACAGGAGAGACGGGACGAGCACGGGAGGGACGGCGAGCCCAAACGTGAGACGGAGGGGTAGGGTCAGGGGACAGCGGAGGAGACACAGGAGGGGAACGAGGAGGAAGACGGGCCGGAGACGAGTCTGGCGGCGGGAACACAGGACCGTAGACAGGAAGGTCAGGAGGCGGTGGGGGAGACACCGGCGCGCGGTCCGGGGAGGGAAGGCCGAGCAGGCGGAGAGCGGAAACCGGCGGCGACGGCTGCTGCGGCGGCGACGACGGCTGGGCCGGAACTCTCGGACCAGCAGAGGCAGAACGACCGTCGGCAGAACACTCAACAGCAGCACCCCAGAACCAACACCCCCAGAGCGAGAACCCCCTCCAACACCAGCGGCACCCCCAGAAGCCGCAGGACGAACACCCTCCTCCACACCAGCACCCCCAGGGGCCGAGAGCAGCGGCGGCAGTGGCGGCAACGGCTGCGGCGGCGGCGACAGCGGCGAAGGCTGCGGCAGCGACAGCGGCGGCGGCGGCGACGACAGCGGCGACAGCTGCGGCGGCGACGGCGACGGCGGCGGCAGCGGGGTCGGCGACTGCGACAGTGGGGGCGGAGGCACCGGGGAAGGGGGACGCGGCAAGGACGGACCGGGGGTACCACCAGAGTCAGCAGACTCCTCAACGGGGACAACCGACGGGAGGGGAGTGACGTGGGAGACACCAGACGGGGCAGGACGAGGCGGGAGAGGGGCAGGGGCTACCGGGGGAGAGGGAGCAAGGAAAAGGGGGGGGGCAACTGGGAGACCTCGGTGAGGGAACGGCGGTAGAAGGAGACGGACTCGTCAAAGGTGACGTCACGAGAGTGGAGGAAGCGGTGAGACGGCGGGTGGTAGAAAAGCCAGTCAGACGAGTCCAGGGGGAAACCGAGGAAGACACAGGGGACAGTGCGGGCAGTGAGCTTGTCCGTGCCAGAGGCACGAACGTGAGCAAGGCAGCCCCAGACGTGGAACGCAGACGCGTCACCGGGGGACCCGGTCCAAAGGAGGGTCGGCGAAACCTGCGGCCGCTGGGAGCGTGGCCACAGGTTAAGCTGGTGAGCCGCGTAGCGAACAGCGAACGGCCACAGAAAATGGGGGGCATCGGCATGGATCATGGAGGTACGGGCGACCTCCATGACCAAGCCGATGCGGCGCTCAGCAACCCCATTCTGCTGTGGCGAGTCCGGCAACGTGTACGACTGGGTGATGCCCTCCGCACGACAGAACTGTCCAAGCCGACCAGAGGCGAACTCGCCGCCACGGTCGGAGTGGAGACACAACACGGGGAGACCGCGGTGGAGACGCGCAGCCACAACCCACGGGAGAAGAACGTCGGGCACGTCGGCCTTCCGCTCCAGGGGAAACACCGTGGTGTAGCGCGTGTAGTCGTCGATGAGCACAAGGAAGTAGCGCTCACCGCGCGGTCCGGGGACGGGGGCAGGGCCCCAAACGTCCAAGTGCAGGGTCTGAAGGGGGGCAGTAGCAGGACGCAGCGCGGAGGAGTGAGGAGCACGGCGGAGCCGACCCTCGACGCAAGGCGTGCACGGTGGCGCAGTCGAGGGAGGAAGGGTAGGGAGCGACGCGGGGAGACCTAAGACAAGACCGTGCTGGGACATGTGACGCAGACGCGGGAGAGCAGGGTGACCTAAGCGGTGGTGCCAGAGAAGGGAGGGGTGAGTGAGGGACCGACACGAGCAAGCTGCAGCGACCTGGGAGGACGCACCAACCGGGGGGGAAGCGGTGTGTAGGGTAAACAGACCGGACACCGGGTCCCGGGGGAACGTCGCAAGGGGGGAACCTGAGACAGCCTCAGAACAGACAGCGAACCGCTCGTGCCCGGGGAACGTGGTGGTGACGCCGAGGTCCTGGAGACAGCCGACACCAACCAGGTTCCTGGAGAACGAGGGAACGTGGAGGCCAGTAAGGGAGCCCGAGGGAACTGCCGGACAGGGAAGGGACGTAGAACTGCGCGCGACGACCGGACCCGCAGAGGGGTCAGCGAGAGAGACAACAGCAGGTGCAGCAAGCGGCGTGAGCGTGGAACGGTCGCGGAAGAAGCAGGCAGAAGCACCAGAGTCAAGAGTGAAGGACAGCGACGCAGTGGCGGAGGCCGGGGACGGAGCCGGTGCAGCGACTAGACTAGGCAACCTAGGCAGTCCTACGCCTGTCGCAGCAGGGGAAGCTAAGCTACACAAGGGTGAAACACCTAAACTAGAGTACACAGGGTAGTAAGATCCAGCAACACTAGAAGCGTCAGCATACAAAGCATGCAAAGCAGCACCTATCTGATCCATGTCTAACTCAAAGATCGGCACGCCCTGGCGGAGCAGGCTGTGCCAGTCAGGGAGGTCCGGAGCCGGGCCAAAGCGACGACGAAAAAGATCGTCGAGGCGGCGGAAACAGCGGGAGGTCGGGTGCGGGCGGCGGCACAGAGTGCCGCGGAGAGGCCCGGTCTGAAGCTGGTACTGGCAGGTCACAGCACTGGAGCCGCTGGTAGACGCCAAGCTGCGCGGGCCGCCACCACGGCCACCGCCTCCGGAGGTGCCGGGCCAACCAGGCGGGAGACGAGCCCACGGCTGCGGCGGGTGCTG
Source organism: Closterium sp. NIES-67 (assembly GCA_027943415.1). NCBI lineage: Eukaryota > Viridiplantae > Streptophyta > Zygnematophyceae > Desmidiales > Closteriaceae > Closterium > Closterium sp. NIES-67. The sequence goes on along the minus strand of BQMB01001599.1, from coordinate 127,714 downwards.
CCGGGACGGCGGCTGCGGCTGGGGCTGGTCCTGCTGCTGCTGGGGCTGCTGCTCCTGCCCACCGGTGGTAGTCCCCTCAGGCGGACTACCGTCACCACCACCACGACCACTACCACCTGCGTCGCCACCCCTACCTCCCTGGCGGCCACGGCCACCGCGACGCGAGCGCTGCTGCGGGTGGACAGCAGCAGCCGTCTCGGTAAGAGGGGTCGCCGTGGCAACCGCAGCCGAAACGTCAGTGAACGTGCGCTGGGATGGGGCACAGCCGTGAAAGATAGAGACTGCCGGCGCACCGCTCGACTGAGCGATAGTGCGCTGGCGAGTCTCGATCTCAGTGAGGGTGTCGACAAAGGCGGTCAGGGTGAGGTCACTCGGGTGCTGGCTAAGAAAGTGGTCGCGAGCACTAGCGAGGCGGTCTGGCAGGCGCATAGCGATAAAATAGAGCGTCATGCAGAAAGGAGGGGGGAGCGCAGTGAGCTGGGCAGCAGTGCTGGCAGTGCGATAGCGAGTCTCTAGGGCACGCAAATGAGTGGCAAAATCTGCGACAGTAGGGAAGGCAGCCAGGTCTGGGAACAGCATCGGAAAGAGCAAGCGGCCAGCAGAAGCGGAGGCAGGGGTGGAATAGCGAGCAATAACGGCGTCTAAATAAGCTTTGGCCGTTTCAACAGTAGCAAAACGCGAGCGCTCAGACACAGGGAGGGCGTGACTAATAGCAACCTGAGCTACTGCATCGCGTGAGTCCCAGACCGCACAGGCCAGCGCAGCAGTAGAGAAAGCCTCACGGTCATCAGAGGAGGGGTCAGCAGGGAGGGGAGTAGGTGCAGGGGGACGGGGGAGCAAGCCATCAGCATGGACAACCAGAGAGTGGCCATCCTGGCGCTGACCTGTAAGCTGGCGGCGGAGATCGGAGAGCCAGGCGGCGAAGTCAACCGCGTGGCCCTCAGCGTCCAGGCGGAGCACAAAGTCAGCCATCGTGCAGGGTCAGCGGCACAGCTCCTCAGCGACACAGCGGCACAGCAGCACAGCTCCTCAGCGGCACAGGAGCACAGCGGCGCGGGGACACGGCGGCAGCACTCTCCAGTAGGGCAGTAGCTAGGCGTCCCAGCGCAGGCGAGCAGAAGACACAGGGCCCGAGAGGACACGGCAGGCCGAGCAGGGGAGGCGGGCAGGTGCTCTGGGGCCGGGCTGGTGCTGGGAGGGGCCAGGCTGGTGCTGCTGGGGCCGGTCGGGCACGAGGAGGGGCCGGGCAGCGCTGAGGAGAGGCCGGGCGGCGCTAGGAAGGGGCCGGGCGGCACTAGGAGGAGGCCGGGCGGCACTAGGAGGAGGCCGAGCGGCACTAGGAGGAGGCCAGGCGGGCGAGCGCTAACAGCAGGCGCGACAGGGGCCAGCGGGCGCGACGGGGCCTAAGGGGCGCGACGGGGCCCGGCGGGCACGACGGGGCCCAGGGGGGGCGCGACGGGGCCGAGGAGGCGCGACGGGGACCAGCGGGCACGACGGGGCCCAGGGGGGCCGCGACAGGGCCTAACGGGCGCGACGGGGCCCAGGGGGGGCGCGACGGGGCCTAGCAGGCGCGACGGGGCCTAGGAAGCGCGAAGGGGCCCAGCGGGCGCGACGGGGCCTAGGAGGGGCGCGACGGGGCCGAACGGGCGCGACGGGGCCCAGAGAGGGGGGGACGCGACGGGGCTTAGGAGGCGCGACGATGCCTAGGAGGCACGACGGGGCTCAGCGGGCTCGACGGGGCCCATGGGGGGCGCGACGGGGCCTAGGAGGCGCAACGGGGCCCAGCGGGGGCGCGTTAGGGCCTAGGGGTCGCGACGGGGCCCAGCGGGCGCGACGGGGCCCAGGGGGAGCGCGACGGGGCCTAGGAGGCGCGACGGGGTCCAGCGGGCACGACGGGGCCCAGGGGGGGCGCGACGGGGCCTAACGAGCGCGACGGGGCCCAGGGGGGGCGCGACGGGGCCTAGGGGGCGCGACGGGGCCTAGGAGGCGCGACGGGCGGAAGCGGTAGGCGGGGGGATCCTAACCTAAGCGTGATACCATGTTAACGTAGAAACGAATGATTACTAGAGGTGGAAACCTAGAACAAATACTAGTTGGTTGTACTCACTAGAAGCATACCTCAGTCTAGCCTATAACTTCTACATAGATAATATGTATAAGTTGACACACTGAGCGGGGGCACAACCCTGAAAGATAGGGACCGGCACGACACCGCTCGCCTGAGCGATGGAGCGGTGACGGGTCTCTATCATAGTCAGGGTGTCGACAAAGTCAGTGAGGGTGAGGTCTGCGGGGTGAACACTAAGGAAGCGGTCGCGGGAGACAGCAAGGCGGTCAGGGAGGCGGGTGGCAAGCAGGTAGAGGGTAGAGGTAATGGGCGGCTGGTGGGCTCTAAGCTGTGCGTCAGTGCATGCGGCGCGCCAGGTCTCCTCTATCGAGCGCAGGTGGGCAGCGAGGTCAGAGACAGTGGGGAACGAAGCAAGGTCAGGAAAGAGCAGCGGGAGGATCAGGCGACCCACCGAGGCAGCCGGAGGGGTGGAATAGCGCTTGATGACAGCATCTAAGTATGCCTGAGCACTAGTGAGGGACCTAAAGCGAGGACGCTCGGACGGGGGGAGGGCGTTGCTAATGGCAAGCTGGGCGACAGCATCGCGAGAAAGCCAGACAGAGCGCGCACGGGCAGTGGCAGCAGTAGACTCACGCTCAGTGGGTGTGGGGTCAGCGGGCAGAATAGCAGGAGGGTCTGGGCAGGGGAGCGTACCGTCAAGGTGTGCGGAAAGCGGTTCACCATCCTGCCGCTGGCCAGTGAGTTGGCGGCGGAGGTCGGCAAGCCACGCCTCGAACTCTAGGGGCTGACCTTCAGCGTCGAAGCGAAGCTCCGCCGCCATCAGGAACAGTCCAGTGCTGTGCAGGGCGGTGCAGCTAGGTGGGGTGCGGTGCAGTGCGGTGCAGTGCGGTGCAGTGCGGTGCAGTGCGGTACTGTGCGGTACAGTGCGGTGCAGTGCGGTGCAGTGCGGTGCAGTGCGGTGCAGTGCAGTGCGGTGCAGGGCGGCACGGAGCAGGGCGGGGTAGGGGGGGGGGGGGGGGGGGGGGGGGGGGGGGGGGGGGGAACCGTACCAGTGAGGAGGACGGGGCCGGGGCTGGCCCGACGGGGCCGGGCGGGCGCGACGAGGCCGGGCTGATGCGACAGGGCCGGGACGGGGCGACGGGGCCGAGCGGGCGCAACGGGGCCGGGCGAGTGCGGCAGGGCCGGGCCGGTGCGACGGGGCCGGGCGAGCGGGACGGCGGCCGGGCTGGTGCGACGGGGCCGGGCGGCTGTGACGGGGCCGGGCAGGGTGCGACGGGGCCGGGCGGGTGCGACGGGGCCGGGCGGCTGCGACGGGGCCGGGCGAGCGCGACGGGCCGGGCAGGGTGCGACGGCGCCGGGCGGGCGCGACGGGGCCGGGCGGCGGCGACGGCGCCGGGCGGGCGCGACGGGGCCGGGCGGCGGCGACGGGGTCGGGCGGGCGCGACGGCGCCGGGCGGGCACGACGGGGCCGGGCGGCGGCGACGGGTACGACGCGGCCGAGGAGGGGCGCTACGGGGCCCAGGAGGGGCACGACGGGGGGCCCAGGAGAGGCGCTACGAAGCCCAAGAGGGGCGCGACGAGGCCCAGGAGGGGCGCTACGGGGCCTGGGAGGGGCGCGACGGGGCCTGGGAGTGGCGCGACGGGGCCCAGGACGGGCGCTACAGGGCCCAAGGAGGGCGCGACGGGGCTCAGGAGGGGCGCTACGGGGCCCAGGAGGGGCGCGACGGGGCCCAGGAGGGGCGCTACGGAGCCCAGGAGGGGCGCGAAAGAGCCCAGGAGGGGCGCTACGAGGCCTGGGAGGAGCGCGACGGGGCCCAGGAGGGGCGCTAGGGGGCCTGGGAGGAGCGCGACGGGGCCTGGGAGGGGCGCGACGGGGCCTGGGAGGGCGTTACAGGGCCCAGGAGGGGCGCTACGAAGCCCAGGAGGGGCGCGACGAGGCCCAGGAGGGGCGCGACGGGGCCCAGGAGGGGCGCGACGGGGCGCTACGGGGCCTGGGAGGAGCGCGACGGGGCCCAGGAGGGGCGCTAGAGGGACTGGGAGGAGCGCGATGGGGCCCAGGAGGGGCGCTAGGGGGCCTGGGAGGAGCGCGACGGGGCCTGGGAGGAGTGCGACGGGGCCCAGGAGGGGCGCTAGGGGGCATGAGCGGAAGCGGTAGGTGGGGGGGGGGGTGTTAAAAGACTAGCTTAGCTACGAAGCCATAGAATGGCACAAGGTTTAGCTAGGAGCTAGGAGGAGCCATGAGAATGGCGAGAGGTTTTAGGTGCTAGGAAAGTTGAGGAGAGAAAAGAGGGTTGGATTAGAAGAGAGGGGAGTACAAGGAGGGGTTTGTACCCCCTACAGAAAGGTTCAGTAACAACCTACCAAGCCTATATTAAATTATAACTTATATAATTTGAACACACCCCCTAGGCTTGGTAGTCACATGCCCACACACACCCACACCCCCTAACCTAGCACCCCCATTCCAGCCACAGTGACAGCGACTCTAGGTCGGTCGACCCACGGTGCGCGAGGCGGCGACGTCGACCGCAGGGGCGGCGGCGGCGACGGCAGCAGCGGCGGCAGTGTCGACAGCGGCGGCGGCGGCGGCGTGCGGCTGCGTGGCCCCGACGCAAGCGGCGACAGCGGCGGCGGCGGCGGCTTCGACAATAGCGGCAGCGGCGGCGGCACCCGCACCTCTCGGTGACGTGGCCAGGCCCCGCGACGGTGGGACGGCCGGCGGGAGTCAGCCGTCGTCTGCGGAATGGAAGAGGGCACAGGGGAAGGAGGGGGGTGGGGGGGGGGGGGGCGCCACAGGCTGACATGCGGGCGGCCGGTCTAGCGGCGCCACAAGCGTCACGCGGCCGGCTGCAGCCCGACGACGCCGTCATGGAGCGGCGTCGATGCCGCAGCGGGGCGTCGACGTTGCGACGGCAGCACGACGTCGCCGTTACGCCGACCGCGCGCTGTCGCGTAGACGCCGCGGCAGCGTGACGGCGCCGTCACGTCGCGACAGCATCTTGACGCGACGGCGGAGCTGCGGCACGACGGCGCGGCCACAGCAGCTGGACGCGGGCGCCATGGACGTCGACGGCGGCGCCGCGGCACGACGACGCGGCCACAGCAGCTTGACGCGGCCGCCATGGCAGCGCGAGATAGAGAGAGAAACGAGCACGCAGCGGAAACGCGAGGAGCAGGCCCACACGGAACGAACTGCTCTGATACCATGTTAAAAGACTAGCTTAGCTAGGAAGCCATAGAATGGCACAAGGTTTAGCTAGGAGCTAGGAGGAGCCATGAGAATGGCGAGAGGTTTTAGGTGCTAGGAAAGTTGAGGAGAGAAAAGAGGGTTGGATTAGAAGAGAGGGGAGTACAAGGAGGGGTTTGTACCCCCTACAGAAAGGTTCAGTAACAACCTACCAAGCCTATATTAAATTATAACTTATATAATTTGAACAGGGGGATCCTACCTACGCGTGATACCATATCAGAATAATTGAATAATGGTAAAGTGAGAGTACACACAAATATATCTAAGTTTTGTATCCTCTAAGAGGTGACTCTATACAGTCTATACAAACATGACAAATACACATGTTTGACAGTTGTACCCTCTACAGTAAAGTTCAGTAAGCATACCAAGCCTACAATTATATACTATAATTTAACAATCAGTGACCATTTGGCATGCTTCGATACATTATTATTCCACATCTTGCCTTACCCAACCATTACCGGTAATCAATCTCTTGAACTTGGGTCATCACCTCCCCCATCCCATCAGCCCTCAATCATAGCATGCAAGATCATGCTCGAGCTTTCTCCTCCTTGATTCCAGGTCCTGCGGGTGATAAGCGTAAGCAAAAGGCTGAATGATGGGATATGCGGGTCTGGATCATTCGCACGTACCTCTATTTCCTTCTTTGCCTCTTCCTTTTTCTCATTCTGTTTCTGGATGTCCTTCTTCAGTTGCCCAACACACACTATCCCCTGCCATTGGAGCATGAGAATGAATCTGTAAATGAGCCATTGGCGGATGCTTGGTGAGGAACTTCACGTACCCCGCAGAAATGGATCATTCCACAAACAAGGAGGACCCATATTGCTCCATTGTCAAAGATCTTTTCAAAGATTGACTTGCTGCAGGTCCTTGTTACGGCCTTCGTCAGAATTGCCACACTGCCAATCGCAGTGGCGTTCAGGTTGGCACGAATAGTTGAGTCAGTACGTTCGGTTTAACGAAGACTTACAATGCTTGCAGCATTCCCCTTGATGGCCAGAACTTCAGGATCTGAAAAGATAGGCGTTGAGTTTTTGTTCGTTGCAGTAGCTTTGAAGGGGCCCTCTTCTGCCTTGCTTACCTCCATGGACTTAGTGATTACGTCCAGTTCCGCTTCCAACAACGCAGAGACCACTGACAACACAATCCCATATGCTTGCAAAAGAACAAGGAAAACCTGAAGTTGGCGCAGTAAAATGAAGCAGCTTGCTGGTGTTCATGAAATCCGAAGGTACTGTGGACACGTACATTCACTCCAGGAGGAATTGCGCTGACGACCGTCGAAATGCCATTGACCACGGCACAGGCAACAGCTGATATTGCTGTTATGACTGATAGCACAGTACAAACTGTCATAAAAACCTGCCGTTCTGATATTCGGTTGGAAAACTTTGGAGGCTTCGCATGACCAGGAGTTGGCACAGACGGGTCCACATCTTCAACAGAGAGTCTGGTATCCTCGCGCGGGCTCAAAGGTGGGCTCAGATCGTTCCTGAAAATGTACTCATAAGCATTCATTAAAAAAGCTAAGGTGAAACGTAATGACGGCACCTCACACTGTTTCCACAGGGTTCTCCATTGTTTTAAGAGTGGTGGTGATGTCCGACTCGAAAGAACCGACACTGGATGATACCCCTTTCACTAGACCCGAAGGGACCTGTTGGAGACAAGCAGCTCAGCCGAGACAGGTTCAGAAGGATGGCTTTCTGATAATTCCTATAAACTGGTTCCAGGTCCAACTTGTATGACGTCAAATTATTTTCGTCTAGGTGGATAGGAGTTCGGTCAGCACACATCAAGGTCTCGATGCGCTATCAACAGAGGTTTGTGACTAAGGGGGTGTCCTAAGTGTTCGTTTTTCGGCCAATACCCCACCGAAACGTTTCAAAACAGCATTTGATCCCTCTGAAAAACAATCAACCTTACCCAACCTCATTCCGACTAACTCTTAGGAATATTTGGCATGAAAGGATATGTACATTGTGCATGAAAGTATAAATGACTGGCTGAAGTATGGAAGCGTATCATACTTACCAAGAAATGTGGACCTTCTCATCACTCCAAAAGTGAATATTACAATTACAAGAGTATATGTTATTACCAATTGCTTGTGCTGCAAGTACACGGCTTTGTGAAAGGCAGTGGACCTGTACCCTCCACTATGGAGTAAGGCACCATCCGAAGGCACACCCCTCAACCCAATCCTACGATAACTTCCAGGAAGACTACATTTTGAAGGCAATGACTCTCCAGCGAGCCCTAAATCTAGCGATTACCAGGCCTACCAGCCTTGGCATCAATGGCTGCTGCTGCAGCAGCTGCTGCTGCATGTGCCATACCCGATCTCCCCTCAAATGGCCTCCCCCCACCTGGTCCCCCCTCGCCAGCCCCACTCCTCCCCCCACCACCCTCCCCGCCATCACCAACATCACCACCCTCTCCTCCCCCTTCCACCCTCTCACCCCCATCCATCCCTCCTTGCCCATCGCTCTCCCCCACCATCGCCCCATCATCTGTATCCTCAAACCCAGGTGGCATGGGCTTGGTGGCAACGAGAATGCGCTCTGGGCCCTTCTTTGTCTCGGGGGGGAAGAAGGCGAGAGACCACTGGGCGGCTCTGGCGGCCTGAGCCACTACTGCGAGCGGCCCGGGCTGGTCACGCACTATGACAGTGCCCCCGGGGCGCAGCAGGCGGTCCATCTCCACAATGATGTCGGCTACCTCACAGCGCTCCCTGCACGGTGAGCGGAGGGAAGGGTGAGGGGAGGGTGAGGGGGTGAGGGGAGGGTGAGGAGAGGGTGAGAGGAGGTTGAGGGGAGTGTGAGGGGAGGGAGAGGGGCTGGTCACGCACTATCACAGTGCCACCGGGGACGAGCAGGTGATCCATCTCCACTACAATGTCAGCAATCTTGCAGTGCTTTCTGCAGGGGTGAGCGGAGTAAGGGGGGGGGGGGGTGGGGGTTGGGGGGGTGGACATATGGGTGAGGTTTCTGAGTTGTCTTCAGAGGACTTATAAATTGGCGAGTCATTACCAGAGCTACAGAGTCTGCAGTGCACCTAGGGCGGAGTAGGCGGTCCATCTCAGCTATGATGTCAGCAAATCTCACAGCATTCCCAGCAGGGTGGAAAGAGAGCGACGGAAGGGTGAGGGGAGGGACATATGGGTGACAATTCTGAGATGTCTCCAGAAGGACTCACAGACACGACCAACCATTTCCAGGCCTACATTGTCTGCATTGTCTCAAACCGCGGACGTATGGGTTCGTGCGGGTTCGAGCAGTTCGTGCGGGTTCGAGCGGTTCGTGCGGGTTCGTGCGGTTCGCCGAATGCTGCACACAATATGCATGTGTGAGTGCAGTGCAGGGGTGAGAGTGTGAGTGTGAGTGCGAGTGTGAGTGAGGAGTGACTGACCTGGAGGGCATGAGAGCAGCAGTGGACTGCAGGTGAATGAGATCATAGGTGCGGGGGTACGACGAGAACGCCTCACACCTGACAGATGCAGGCAGCAGGTGAAGAAGGGGGATGGGAGAGGGGAAGAGGGGGGAGTAGTAGGGGAAGAGGTAGGGGAAGTAAGGGAACATCTGTGAGTGGGAAGTGACCGACGTGTATGCGATCCCAGAAAGAAAAGCCAGTCGTGGCCGATGCACAACCGCAGTGTTTAAAGGCCAACAACCCATCACTCAATTCACAGTCGCAACTGCTCAGCCCAACCAACGATTTAACTCCTCTTGCTCTTTCCAAGCGTCACTGCTACCCTCTCTCTATCCCCTTGAACTGCTGCTTCTTCCAATCTCCAATGCGACACGAACGTACTCAACTCCTTCATCCCCACGCACCCGATGCTGCTCACCCCACAGCTTTTCAAAGCATCTCCGCTTGAGTTTCCAATCCACCCATGCTCCCCCTCCCCCAATGCCTGCCACTGCCCCTGCCCCTGACTGTTATGACTTACAAGAGGCTTCCCTGCATCCCTTCTTCGGCCTCAAATCCCATCCGCCAACCGTACAAAGAGACGCCCAAATCCCCCCCCCTCCCCCTCTCCCCCGAAAAAAAATCCTGGAAAAAGGGGGAAAATATCCTGTTCACTCACCAGTCGTGCACAGTGCCTAGCAGTCCACGGTCGTAGATAGCCGGCAGAGTGTTGGGCCCTGTACTCGGTACCACATTCATCACCCATACCGGCAACACCCCCCCCACTCCCTGCTGCTGCCCCTCCTGCTGCTGCAGCTCCCGCCCCCTCTCCCGCCCCATCTCCCTCTCCCTGGCTCTCTCCCTCTCCGCCTTGCGCTGCTCATCCTCCAGAGCAGCAGCCAGTCCTCCGATCCCTGCATTCATATCCAGCACGTTCCGCACGCGCCCAGAGGCCAGCAACGGCCCCAGGAAGTGCTTCTGGTAGTGGTGCAGGCGCCTGCGCCAGCGCTTACGCTCCAGTGACAGCAGCTTGAACTGCTCTGTGTCTCCCCCTCCTGCTCCTCCTGCTCCGTCTTCTTCCTCCTCTGCTGAGAGCAGTCGGCGCTGGGGCTTGTCGCTGCCTTCCCCGTCCTCCCTCTCTCCCCCTGCCCTTCCTCCTTTTCCTCCTGCCCCGCCTTCCCGGTCCTCCTCAGCGTCTTCATCCTTCCCTCCCTGTGCCAGTATCCCATCTACCACCACTTTCACTGCCCCCCCACTTGCCAACTCCACTCGCCCCACCACGTTCCCACTGTCATCCCCCTCCCCTCCCTCTTCCCCCCCCCCCACTCCATCACCCTCCCGCTCCCCTCTCCTCTCCCCGTTCAACCCCACCCTCTCTTCCCCACCACCACCACCAGCACCAGCACCACCACCACCACCAGCAGAATCAGAACCAGAAGCAGAGGAGGAGGAAGAGGAGGAGGAGGATGCGGAGGTCTTGCCGTTTTCAGAGGACTCAGCGAGCCAGTCAGAGAGGGAGGCTTTGGAGGAGGCAGGGAGGGCGAGCTGCACGCGGGGGGACGGCGTGTGCAGGCGCAGCGGCCAGGGGGGCGTGGGCCAGGAGCGGGGCGCGGAGGGCACTGCACACTGCTGGAGCTTCACGTACCTGAAGTGGGGAACGGGGGGTGGAGTGGGGGGGTGGGGGGGAGATGGGTGGGAAGGGAAGCGGGTGTGGGAGAGGGAAGGGAAAGAGAGTGGGGGGCGGAGGGCACTGCAGACGACTGCAGCTTCATGTATCTGAAGGGGGGAGAGAGGGGGGGAGGAGGGGGGAGGGGGGTGGGTTGTCACAGGGAGAATTCAACAGTTCAAAGGCAACCCCACACCAGGCAGACGTCATCAAGAGAATATCAAGCTGCCACCATCCGCTGCTGCAAATACATCATACAGCCCCCACTCCCACCCCCATAGCAGGCAAGCATCATCATCCGAACAACTTGGTCGCCTCAAAAGCTGGCTGGCATACCAGGCATCATCGGGATCAAGAGCAGGCGAGCAGAGCGGCACATCCCTGCCGTCCCCCTCCACGCCCACACGGCAGGCGCCACTCCCCAGCTTGCGCCAGACAGCCACATTCCCCACGCTCTTCACGAGCTCCCAGCACAGCGCCTTCCCCAGCAGGCGCAGGCGCTTCCACTCGGCGATCTTGCCGCGCCACGCCACCGGCTGCCCTGCCAGAATGAAGTACCCGTTGGGGCGGAGCAGACGGTCCACCTCGTACACATGCGTGGAGTCTGAGGGGGGAGAGAGGGGGACGCGGTCCAGGGAGGGGGAGGGGAGGGGGGAGAGAAAGGAATGCGGGAGGGAAAGGGAGGCGGGGAATGGAGGAGGAGGGTGCTTTAAAGCAGCGAAAACCAGACTGGAGAAGCGCATTCGCCCCCCAGGGTGCTTCACACACTCCCTGACCCAAAACCTCCAGCAGCCTGGCCGGGTACCTTTCTCATTCACAGCCCTGCTCAGCCTCCCTGCCCCATCCCTTGCCCCCCATCCCCTCCTCTTTTCTCCTTTCCCCTTGCCTCCCCACGCTCTTCCCATTCTCTTTTTCCCCTTCCCCTTCAACTTCCCCTTCAACTTCCCCTTCAACTTCCCCTTCCCTTCCTCCCCCGCCCGTCACTCACTCTCGCCACACACTCCTGTCGACCCTCTCAGCAGTGGATGAGGTCGAAGGAGTGGGCGGGGAACGGCAGGCGGTGCATGGCCAGCAGCCGGACCATGGCGGGGGGGCAGCCCGCGCTCCAGACCATCCCATTCACGTTCCCCACTCCCCCTTCCCCCACACTGCCCCCCAATCCCTCCGTTCTCCCTCGTTCTTCCCCCTGGCCCAACTCAGTTCCTTCCTCTCTATCTCCCCTCCTCTCTTCCCTCCTCCCTCCCCCCCCCCCCCCTCCACCACCACTCACTCTCGTCCCCAAAGGAAGCGGAGCAGCGCGAGCAGTGGATGAGGTCGAAGGAGCGCGCGGGGAAGGGCAGGCGTTGCGTGGCGAGCAGCCCGATCATGGCGGGCAGCCCGCGCTCCAGGGCGAACTGGATCTGCGCGCGGTACGAGTCCTTTGGCGCCACGGACATGGTCAGCACGCCATAGTCCAAGAGCGCAGCGCCGAAGCTGGCAACCTGGGACAGAGAGCAGGGGTGGTGGTGAAGGTGACATGACATGGTGGTGAGACGGAGGGGGGGAGAGGGAAAGCGGGGAGATAAACATTGGGAAGGCGGAGAGAAGGCACGGAGCAGTGGTGAGGGTTGCACGTGGTATGGATGGATGGACACCGTCAACAGCTAGCCAGCCAGCCAGCCAGCCAGCCATTCCGGCGCTCCGGCGCAAACTGGATCTGCGCGCGGTACGAGTCCTTGAGTGCCACCGACATGGCCGGCACGCACTAGTCAAGCAGCACAGCGCCGACCAACCCGTTGATCTCAATCCAACTCAACCCAACACAACCCAACCCAACCCAACCCAACACAACCCCCTCCCTGATCATTCCTCACTCACCCCTGACCTGATGTCCAGCGCTGTGCGCACAGCACAGCAGGCCCGAACTCCACGATCTGCCGCAGGTGGTAGAGGTAGCCGTCCGCGCCGTCGGGGAACATGGAGCCGCCGAACCCCCCCGCCCCCCTCCCTGCCCTCCTTCCCCCCTCCTACTTCCCCGTTCTCCCCCATTCTCCTCCCCCCTCCCCCCTTCCCCGTTTTCCTTCTTCCAGCACTTACAGGGTAGCTGAACAATCAAGCATACCAGAACAAGATGACTTTTGAGTCGACTCAAAAGTCATACCAGAACAACACTCCCTTCGCCCCCTCCCCCTCCCCCCCACTCACCCCTGACCCGATATCCAGCGCCGTGCGCACGGCGGGCCCAAACTCCACGATCTGGCGCAGGTGGTAGAGGTACCCGTCCGCGCCGTCGGGGAACATGGAGCCGCCGCCCGGGAAGAACCACTTGTCGCCCTGCCGCGCCATCCAGTTCTTGTTGCGCTTGTTGTCCGCGATGGTCGTGTGCGGCACGTTCAGGAACCACACCTGGCGTGGGGGAGGAGGGGAAGGGAGGCGGAGGAACGGAGGTGAGGGAAGAGACGGGGCGCGGGAAAGGAGGAGGGACGGAAGGGAGAGATGGGTTGGGAGAAGGAGAGGGGAAAGGCGACAGGGAAGGGGCGGGAGGAAGGGGGGGGGGGGGGTGGGGGTGGTAGGTGGCAGTGGGTCCCCTGACGCGCCATCCGGTTCGTGTTTCGCTTGTTGCCCGCGATCGTGGTGTGCGGCACGTTCAAGAACCACACCTGGCGTGGGCAGAAGAGTTGGGCGGGAGAGGGGGGGAAGGGGAAAAAGGACAGGGAAGGGGAATTTGTGTTGCGCTTGTTGCCCACGATCGTTGTGTGCGGAACCATGAGAAACCGCACCTGAAGAGGAGGGAGAAGGGGGAAGGGAGGGGCGCGCGAGAAAGAAGAAGGGAAGGAAGGGAGACACACAACTCGCTGCTTCGCTTGATCGGTAGCCGGTCAAACAGGCGACGACAGGCGACGACAGGCGACGACCAGTGCCAACGGCACAGCTGCAGAGGCAGGAATGGACATCAATGGGCATAAGCGGCTTTAGGGGCATCAGTCGACGCTGGGAGGACAGATGAACTCCGCAGGGAGGAAACGCAATTGAGGCGTTTTTTTATACGCCTCCAAAATCGGCCGGCTCGAGCAAGGAGGATACGCGAGTCGATCGAGCCCCGAAGCGAGTCAGATGGAGGAGCGGAACGAGGACGCAGTGATCGGTAGGTGACTTTTGAGTCGACTCAAAAGTCACCTACTTTTTGAGTCGACTCAAAAGTCACTTACGTTTTGAGTCGACTCAGAAGCGAGTCAGATGGAGGAGCGGAACGAGGACGCGGTGATTGGACGCGGCGATCACGGGCGCTAACCAGAAAGGACGGACGGGCGAAGGAAGGAAAAGGAGAGAACGGAGAAGAATCGGCCGGCCTAACAGTAGAGGAGATAGACGGCAAGCGGCTTAGGATCGACTCGGCTGATGACGAGGAAACTCTAGGTCGTCGCACAGAAGAGCGCACTTTCAAATAAATTTGGGTACATTTCGTGGTGCTAAAGCACCCCCGTTTTAAGAACACCGTCTAGAATTAACGCACCCTGTCGCGGCTTTCAGGCCATGGGATTGGTCGGCGGTACCCGGGAGGAGGCGGCACCAGGCACCGTCGCCGATCCGATTTCGGCGGGCAATGCCGCTCGCGAAACTCGTTGTTTTCGCGAGAGTAGAGGATGGCGATCTTGGGATCGTAACACGGCAGGTGGTTGGTCCAGTTGGAGGGACACGGCGGGAATGGTCGCATGGGCGCGAGCGTCGGGACTCCCGACGTTGCCGCTTTGAGCATGGAGGCGCCTTGCGAAGTTAGGCCGTCACCGAGAGGCGTGAACACGCAGAGGACGACGAACGCGAGGAAGGCGAGAATGGTGACGGTGAATATGTTCAGCAGCCGCTTCTGCCGCTGCTGGAGCTTCGTTAACTGGGGAGGTCGAGGCGGCATGGCTGGCCGCATTTTCTTAATTAGGAAAAGAAGAAAATTAGCACGCGAGGGACAGACGGGGCTGGTGAAACGAGAAGAGGCGGATAAAACACGTCAGTCCATCGGCGATAGTGCGTTATGATGAAAAACGGGCAACTAAGAATGGGGTAGCTGGTGGTCGGCTAGAGTAAGTACCAACGACCGCTACAGATGACAGATCGGACCAGACATGAGTAAGCAAGGACGAGAGGAATATGTAGGCCGCTAAGTCGACCTAGGCTAGGAGAAACGCACAGCACTGCACTTATCTTCCATGACTGAGTCAACTCTGCTCTTCATTTCCCCAGTGCGTCAGAGGTAACTAACGACATTCGACGGCTAGCCGATCGAAAAACTACTCTGTGCGTGGATGAACTCTTGTCGGCAAACGTCGCACACTTATGACCGCAAGATGAGATTTAACCGTCCAAATGGTCGCTTAACCCTCGCTTCGCACAGTTTGGTGGACGTGTGCGACGCCACCTCAACCTAACGAAATGACATGCGAAAGTCGTCGCCAGTTTGACAGCTCGCCGTCGCTATCGGTCAGGGCCAGCCCTACTTTCAGCCCCTGTTACAAATTTGCTAGGACGTCGCCAATGCCTTCTGACTGGATCGCATGTCTCATCGATCACATCACCACACACCTACCCATCACACGAACAGGTGGCCCCTTGTGTTCGGCTGATAGCATCCTGTCATAGTACAGTAATGTCATGTGGAAATGGCGGCTGGTTGTTGTGCACATGGAGAGAGTCGGTTCCTGTGGTGAGGTGGGATGGTGAAGGGCACTGCACCAGGATACTCTTTACCGCGAAAACAGGCGGCCAACCGAAATACATCGCACAGGATTATATCTCACAGCAACTGTGATATGTAGATTTCATACGTCAATCACGCTCGCCCTCCAAATATATTTCCTATATTTCACATTGTATGAGTTCACGATAATCGGAACCTATAGCTACAGTGCTCATTCTTGGAAAGAACCCTCCCTTTCAATATCAGCGTGCATGTAGCATGTGTTGGTCAAGTTCGAAATAGGGAAGCCTACTTTGGCTAAGTTTGTGCAGTAGTCATTATTTGACATTATTAACAAACACCATGCAATAACTTGGTAACTCCGAACTCCCAGCATCGTCAATTCGCCGTTGATGCTCCCAGTAACGAATGCTCGGGTTCAGCCCAAAATTTCCACCCTGCGATTCGAGAACCAAGAGGCAGCTGCATCCTTGGGCGGCTTGGCAAACACCCCCTACGGTTACCAGCACCACTTATGTTGGGAAGCCTGGAAGGAGTATGGTTAGGCGACGAAAGTGGACGACTCTCACAATGCACAACCACCAGCTGTCGCCAGTGGCGATTCAGCATGTGGGCAAAGGAGTCGCAGTGCTCAGCCCAGCTTCGGGGACAACGCCCTGCCTTGTCCAAACCTCTTTCCATAAGCAAATCCCGAAGATTTCGCCCATGCCCCAACCAACCAATCCCCCCCAATCTCCCCACCATACTTGCCCCCGAACCCAATCACCCAAACAAGGCTGCGAGCTTCAAAACCAGAGCAAACTTGGTCCGCCAGGTAAGTTTCCTCTCGAGCCTAATAGACTGGTTCGTCTCACCTACCTCCAGCTCCTGTAATCATTCTTCGCCACAAGACCACATCCCGGGCCTGACTTGTGTGCGAGAGACCTCCACTGTCCATCCCGAACCAAGTGGTCCTCCATCAGGCACTCTGCCTTGTTACCCGTGGCGAAGTGAAGGTAGGCGAGAGCGCAGCGGAGAGGTAAGGAAACTGATGTGACGGGATGCAAAGAGGTGCGATAAGGTGCGAAGCAGAATAAAGGAGGTTTGTGAAGCACAGCAATCAAAGAAGTCATTTTGGTTAGAGAGAAAAAAACCGCTTTTAGGCAGCCGAGAGAAGACAGCGCAGAAACGCATCGTAGTCACTCATTCGCCTCTCAACGACTTCGCCCACGGCAAATTGTATTTGCCTCCTCGTCTCTTTCGCCCAACTGCTGCTTCTCTCTCACATCTCAGCCCGCCAAGGTTGAGCTTGTGGAGATTAGGTGACCAGGTCAAGCTCGTGCACATATCAATCTGCGCTAACACGCCGTCGAGTTTCCCGTCTATTCGGAACCTCTCTCGCTTGGCTTTCCCCTCGAAGGCGCATTGACCGGGAAGGCAAGATGAAGTTGTTAACGCCAATCACATCAGCCCAAGTACGTACTTGCTTTTTTTCTGCGTTTCCCAATCATATCTTTCCAGATTCATCGTGTCAGCTCGGTCCACGCCTAGTCCCGGCGAATGCGCTCAATGGAGCAATTTCTCCGTCCCGAGTTTTTTTTCGGAATCTCCAAACATCGCGAATTCTACCGCTATCTGAATTGCTAGACCAAAGCATTAGCGGAAGCAATCTGTTTCGGGAGTCACGCATTCCATTTCTGGCCCCCGATTTGCTACAATCTGTTATTCACGTCGCCTGCAGTCGTTGCTTTGATGTATTCCTACTGCTGTCGCTTTCTAATTTAACTTCAGTTGCCCGGATCCGTGTGCTGCTGCTGTTGCTGCTGTGCTTCTGCTGTAATGTATCTTATATTCAGGTGGCATGTCTACTTGGATACATTCAACTGCTCTCCTACTGGGCCTACGCCGAGTATCTCGAATACAACAAGTCCAGTCGTCCAAAAGCGTAATTATCTCCAATTTGTCCATTTAAGATGCTGCGTGCGGGCCATACTCCTCTTTCTTTTTCCCATTTACTTCGTTTAGGTTTTGATCACTCTGCGAGTTGCGTGTTATACTACCAAGAGCTGTTTGTCTTGTTCATGGCGGCAATGGCGATCAGTTAAAAGCTGACCCTTCCACGTCTAGCCTTCGTTCATGTCAGCTTGCATATTTTCACGAGCCCCTTGCCCGGCCATCCGATTATAATGCGTGATCGCCGACGGCTGAAAGAAATGGTGGGATTTTATTCAAGATTTCCTGTCTTCCCTTCTTTCTGGCTTTTCTTTCGAGAAATCGTCGAATGCATGTCGCTTTCTTTCTTGGTCGCCTAAAAAACAACGGTCCTCTTTATATTCCACTGATAATCGTACCCAGTCACGTACCTTCTGGAATAAAAATGCAACATCAAGAAAGTCAATGTCTATTTTCCCCTGCAATTCCTAAAAGATTCCGATCCTTGTTCCACCGTTCGCAGGAACTCTTGGCACTAAAGCACCTCTCGTCAAGCGCTGAAGCCCGAGTCATCCGTAACGGCTTCAGTCGAATCCATTCCCCCGATCTTCCCTCCCATCCCTCTTTGTCCCAAACACACCTTTTTTTTCCCTTTCTTCCGTCGTTCCTTCTTCCCTTCGCTTCGTGACACCTCCCGTCGTATCAGCCATGCGGACGACGAGAAGAAGCCGACGGACGAGGAGTCAGCGCCGCTCGTCGATGCGTCGCCGGGAACCCCCAGCAGCAGAGCGCTCGCTAACAGCACACCCACCACGATCGGCGGCATCGTGCGACAGTACATAGTCCGGTGAGCGGGGATGAAATTGTCGCCGATTGAATAGTTTTGTGATTAATTACCGTTTCGGAGTTGGATTGGTGAGAGTTTGTTGAAGCTTGCGGGTTTGGTTTTACAGCCGACACGTGATCGTTCGGATGTCGGGTTCGGCTGGGGTTCTGGACACAGAGGGAATGTCTGTCTTGACACAAAACTGGTGCTTGGATATCGCAGTATGTGGGGGTGGTTGTTGCGAAGCGGGAAATACAGTGGAGAAGAAGTGTCATGTCTTTATTTCCTCCGTCCCTCCCTCTCCTTTCTTCCCTCCCTCCCTCTCTATGCCATACGTCTCTTCGCGTCGTTGTTCGGATGCTCGTCGCTGCCCGCGAATGCGGATTTGCCTTCTGCTCGTGCTGGCGCGGGTGCTTACATCGCTGGTTCTTATGGCCCTCGTGCTTATGTCGCTTGTGCTGCGGGTTCCGTGTCCGTTGTCCCCTCCGCAGGTTTCTCACCATGAACGAGTCGTTTCTTCTCGATAACCGCCTCACGCTTCGCGCCATGTGAGTCTCTTGCCGCGAGTGAACGGCTCTAGTTTCACACTCACTCCCAGATTTTCCGCGCTATCGAGTCCGAAGAACGTTTCTGAAACCGATGGTCGGAATACTTGGCGCCTTATACCAAGATCTGCAGTAGAGAGACTGGCTAGTGGTTTTAATTGCTGTCGCTGGGACATTGCTGCGTGACTCCCCTTTTTAAGAGCAAGTCGGTGTGTACTTAAGACTCTCTGAAGCTCATGAATGGCTCAAATTGCTCCCCCTTTTCTTGCCCTGCGCGCCCGGCAGTGCCGAGTTTGGGGGCCTGATCCTCTATTATTACGTCTGCGATCGCACAGACATCTTCGGCGAATCCAGCAAGGTACAAACCTCGTCCCCTTCCTTTTCCAGCATGTTGTCCCCTTGCTGGTCGCTGCTCTTACGCTTACCCATACCCCCTCCCTCTTTCCCCTCCCCCCAGTCCACCCCCTCCCACGTATCCTCTTGATTGAAGCTCCCTCACTCCATGAAACGAGTACTCTATAACAGTTGTCCCCACTCGTCGGCCATACTAACTGCCTATCCTTCCCATTTTGTCTCTTTCCATACCGGCCTGCCCCTTGGTACCCCTACCTCCTACCCCCTACCTCCTTGCCCGGCTGCTCGCGGCGCCCCTTCCCCCAACACTGCAGCACTACAGCCGCGACCTGTTCATCTTTCTGTACGCGCTATTGGTGCTGACGTGCTTCTTCACGTCGCTGACGAAGCACACGGGCGCGTCCCTGGCGACGGGCAAGTCCATTCAGTACCTGAACCGCCACCAAACGGAGGAGTGGAAGGGATGGATGCAGGTGCGATTCATCATACCTTGCCCACCAATACATACCACGCCATACCTTACTGTGCCAATCCACACCGTTGGACCTTTCTGGTCTGCCACCGTTGCTGCTTGCCATGCCACTTACCCGCTCTCCCCCCGCCTCCCTCTCCCTTCCTCACCTTGTTTCCCTTCATTTCGTTATCTAACGCCCTTCCCCCCCTTACTCCGCTTCCCCTGTTCTTGCACTTCCCTTCCCACCACATGCCTGGCTAATCATCTTCCTGATGTACCACTTGTGGGAATAATGCTCGAGATCTACAATTCCATCCGCCTCTTCATTTCGTAGTCCATCCTCCTCCCCTCCCCTCCCACCCACCCACCCACCCCTCTCACCTCCCCTTCCCCCTTCCCCCCACCCTCCCCCACTCCGCTGCCTGTCCTGTCCTCCCCCCCGCAACCTCCCCCCGCATCCTCCCCCCCGGCAGATCATCTTCCTGATGTACCACTACTGGGAGGCGCGCGAGATCTACAACTCCATCCGCCTCTTCATCGCGGCCTACGTGTGGATGACGGGCTTTGGCAACTTCTCCTACTACTACGTCCGCAAGGACTTTGGCCTCGGCCGCTTCTGCCAGGTGAGGACACCCTCTCGGCTCTTCCTGGCATCACCAAGACGGTATTATCTGCGTGGGGGGGCGTGGGGGGAGAGGACAAGGATGGGGACGGGAGGGTGGGAGGGAGTGAGCTTTCGGGACTGCTGGGGTATCCTGATCCGATCCCTGTACTTTGCCTCACAAGCACGCGTTTCCCCTTGCCCATCCCATCCTCTTTCCCTCTCAGTTTCCCCTTTCCCTTCCCCTTTCCTTTTCCCCTTTTGCTTCCCTGTCCCCCCGTTCCCTTTCCCCCTCCCCTTCCTCCCTCTCTCCACTCGATTCCTCCCCTCCCTGGCCTCAACTGGTTTTCTTTCCCCATGTCCTTGTAAACTTCCATAAGCCAAGGCCCTCACATAAGCCCTGCACCAAACCCCTCAACCCATCCCTATCTCTCTCCCTGCGTCCATAGAAGCCGTGGTATCCCTATCACTCAACTTCCTGGTGTTCTTCTGCTAGCCCTTGCATCCACCTTCCCCTTCCGCTTCCCCTTCCGCTTCCCCTTCCCCACCCCCTCACCCAACCCCTCCTCCCTCTCGTCCTCCCATCCCCATCCCCATACCCACCCCCCTGCAGATGATGTGGCGGCTTAACTTCCTGGTGTTCTTCTGCTGCCTGGCGCTCACCAACGACTACATGCTGTACTACATCTGCCCCATGCACACGCTCTTCACCATCATGGTGTACGCCGCGCTCGGCATCTACAGCAAGTACAACGAGCTGCCCGCCGTCATCGGCATCAAGATGGCCATCTGCTTCGTTGTCGTGTTCCTGCTCTGGGAGGTCCAGGGCGTCTTCGAGCTCGTCTGGGGCCCCTTCACCTTCCTCATGGGTATGCGGAGCTTTGGGGATGGGTTTGGAGCCGAGATTTTGGGGGGTGGTGGGGGGGAAGGGGGGAATTGGAAATGGGGGCGAGCCGGGACTTGGGGGACGGGGGGTGGGGGGAGAGTTTTGACTTGGGGGACGGGGTTGAAGTTGAAACAGGGGAAGTGGGCGAGGGAATAAGAGAGAGGGATGGGGTGATGCTGGGTGGGCGGGGCTGCAGGGTGGTTTGGCTGCGTCCTGGATGTGGGGGTCCTGACAAAGTAGGGAAGGGAGCCATAGAGAAGTAAAGCACGATTTTTTCAGGAGCATACAATGAGAGGTGGATGGGCCGCGAATGAAACGAACCAACTGGGCGACTGCCCCACAAGGCTTCTTATTACCATTCTAGATTATCGTTCACTGAATCAGCTTAGGTGGTGTTGTGCCTCTGGCGCACCTAGTAACTAAACCTGCTAGGAGGATCTGGGTGGTTCTTCCCAAGGCACATGATGTGCGACTATCATTTATCCAGGCACACCTCATCATCCACTCACACTCCTTACCGTTTCCCTATTCCGCTCCACCTCCCCCCCCCCCCCCCCCCCCCCCCCTCTCCACCTCCCCCAACTTCCCTCCCTTGCCCCCAACCCCCTGCCGCGTTCCTGTCTGAACCACTATTCGCATCCCTCCTCCCACCCTCCTCCCCCTCTCTCTCCCCCTTGCGCCCCCCTCGCTTCCTCCCTCCCTCCCTCTTCCTCCCCCTTTCCCCACCAGGGTACATTGACCCGCGCAAGCCGGACTTGCCGCTGCTGCACGAGTGGCACTTCCGGTCGGGGCTGGACCGGTATATCTGGATCGTGGGCATGATCTACGCCTACTTCCACCCCCTCGTTGAGCGCTGGCTCGAGAAGCTCGAGGAGATGCACCACATGACGAGAAACGCCATCCGCGCTGCCATCGTGGCTGTCTGCCTCTCGGTATGTATTGTGGGTGGGGGTATCGTGCACCGTGCACTGTTCAGAATAGAATGTAGCGTGCACACCATGCTGTGCATACGCCATGCTGTGCGCCATGCCATGAACGATCCAAGCGACTAGAACACATGTGCCGCTCTGGGCTGGTGACTGAACGTCACAGACTTGTGCTCTGAGGCAAATATCGAACCCGTGAGAGGGACTGAAGCATGATGCATGGAATCACGCACGCATCAAACTGCGGCTGCACCAAGAAATGGGCACAGGGAAGACATGGGTGTCGCTCGGGGTAAAGTTGGAGGGTGGGAGTTCGAAGTGAGTGAAGTGCTGACCAGCAAGGCCAGGAGCGGTTATTAGAGGGATACATGTTTAGCACAACAGTTTTCTAGAGGGTAGGAGAGGTTTTCCTTCTTCGTCTTCTTTCCTTTTAGCGGACCCGCAAGCAGGGCTGCTGGGATGTAGGCAGTGACTATTGAGTCGACTCGGCAGTCACCTGGGAAGCCGTTGGTTGGCTGTGGCAAGACGTTGAGACGTGTCTATCTCAAAACTAGGCTCGTATGGAGTGGTGGAGAGGGAGGGAGGAAGCGCTCACAGAAGTGCTGCTGCTCATGCCCATGTCTTCCGCATGCGTGTATGCGCATGGGTGTATGCGCATGGGTGTATGTGCATGGGTGTATGCGCGTGGTGGTGCTTGCTTCCATAATGGCGATGCTTGGTGGAACATGAGCAGGTGGGCTATGTGTGGTACGTCAACGTCTACTGCCTGGACAAGTTTGCCTACAACAACTTGCATCCATACACATCTTGGATCCCCATCACGTGAGTCTCACACCCACCCCCCCATCTCATCACACCACCATCACACACACCCCTCACACACCCCCATCACCATCCCTTCACCAGGTTTTTCTTATTTGCACGACAAACCCTCAGTTTGTCAAATTATCTCAATAAAATCCATACAAACTGAAATTCACTCTCCTTCTCTTTCCTTCCTTTTCCTCTCCAACCAAATCTACCAAGCCCCCCTCCTCCTCCTCGTTTTGTTCTTCCTTCCTCTCCCTGTCTCCCTCTTGTCACAATCCAGTCTCCCCCTCTAAACCATACATCTGCTACCCACCCTGATACTCCCACACACGTCCAATGCACCAGATTCCTCCTGTCTTCCCTGCCCTTAAGCTTCTATTCCTCTTCCCTCTCCCCTCTCCCCTCTCCCCACTCCTCCTCCTGCAGCATCTACATTGCCCTGCGCAATCTGACCCAGCCCCTGCGCAATTGGTCGCTGGCGCTCTTTGGCTGGCTGGGCAAGATCACCCTCGAGACCTACATTGGCCAGTTCCACATATGGCTCAGGTACTTTGTGCCATGCCATGCCATACCCATGCTGTACTGTGTGGTATCACATTTGGCTCGGGTACCGTTTTCCATTCCATACCCATGCTGTACTGTGAGGTGAGGTACCACATCTGCCTCCTCCCTTCCCTCTCATCTCATCATCTCCCTCTCCATCCCCGGCTCCCTCTCGCCCTCCCTCTCTCCCCTTCCCTCTCCTACTCCCTCTTCCGCCCCACCTCTCGTGTGACGTGTCCCCCCCTCCCCCTCCCAGGACGGGCATGCCCAACGGCCAGCCAGCCATGCTGCTGAGCTTTGTGCGCGACTACCCTCTCGTCAACTTCATGCTCTCAACAGCTGTCTACATCCTCGTACGCACCTGTACCCTTCCCCCTGCACCCTCCTCCCCCCTGCCCCTCCCCGCTGCCCCCTCTGTGTGCTCCCATTGTGCTACATGGCATGCTCCCTCCCTACCACATCACAGCCCATGTCAGCCATGTACCACGCTCCACGTGCTCCACTTGCGCCTCCTTCTCCTCTTGCTCTTCCCGCTCCTCTTTCTCCTCTTGCTCCATGCCGCATCTGCCTAATTGGCACCGCTCTCGCATCCCAGCTCCTCTCTCCCTCCCACCACTCATCTCCTCACTCTGTCACTCACTCTGCACTCTGCACCACGCCCCTCCCATCATGCCTCCTGCACTGTCGTACCCCTCCACTCAACCTCTCATGCCTCCTGTGACCCCTCCACAACCCTGGACCCCAACCCTACCCTTTCCTCCTTCAACCCCCCCTCCCACTCCCTAGAACTAGTTTGTGCCGCACAAGGACAGCACCATCTCCCTGTCTTCCTCGGACACTCCCCACTTCCAATTTCCACCCTGCGCCTCCTATCCCCCCATCCCCAGGTGTCGATGCGCCTGTTGGATCTGACCAACACGCTCAAGAAGTCGTCCGTGCGCACAAGGACAACACCAATCTTCCTGTCTTCCTCCCTCTCCCTGCTCCCATCTTCAACCCCCAATCCCCCTCACACACACACACGCACACCAGGTGTCGATGCGCCTGTTTGAGCTGACCAACACGCTCAAGAACTCGTTTGTGCCGCACAAGGACAACACAAAGCTGGGCGCCAACACAGTGGCCGGCACCATCTTCATGGGCGTCACCTACATCTCCGCCGTGCTGCTGCTGCTCGCCATCCGCCTGCTGGTCAGTCAGCCAGCCTTGTCTCTGTTGTGTGTCTGGGCTGGGGTGCTCAGGATGTGTTGTAAGATCGCCACTGCACACGCGTGAACCATCTTCATGGGCGTCACCTACGTCTCCACCGTGCTGCTGCTGCCCGCCATCCGCCTGCTGGTCAGTGCGCCTTGGGTGGCGGTGTATGTTTGTTGTCTAAGGCGATTTTTAAACCCTAAGCTAGTGGTATGTGCAACATGTGCAGTTGGATGCCACTTTCCATCCCTCTTCTTGTATGTGAGCCTGTCTGGTGCTGGTATGGGTGAGTGAGTGTTTCATCTCAACTCAATGTCTCAGTCCCATGCTTCGGTGTCCAGTTCTGACTGCTTCAGTCCCCAGCTGTTGATTGCTACTTCAGTCCCGAGCTTCAGTCCCCAGCTGATGCTATCCCGGACATGGCTGCCAATTCAGTCGCCCCGCGATAACCTCGCATGCTGTCCTCCCCCCTCCCCCCCCCCCCCCCCCTCTGTTATCAACGAATGTTATTGATTCTCCCTCCGCTGGCACTGCAATGCAATCCCTCCTTGTTGCAGGTCTCAGCTGATGCTGTCTTGGACATGGCTGCCCATCCAGTCGACCCGCGATAACCTCGCATGCTGTCCTCCCCCCCCCTGGTATTCAGTGAATGTTATTGATTCCCCTTCCGGTGGCACTGCAATGCAACCCCTCCTTACTGCAGATCCCAGCTGATGCCATCTTGGACATGGCTGGCAAGCCAGCCGATCCTTGAAGATCCAGCATCTTCACCTAGTGGCCTTGATAACCCTAGAAACCGCAGCTCCCACAACATGAGACAATTATATGACTGGAAATTGTCTATTTTGTTGACTTTCTTCTTTTGTTGTCCCCTCGGGAAGATTTGCTGAGCTCTTTAGTAGTGAGCTCCTTCGCAAGTGTTACCAATACTTGCATGTTCCCTTAGGACGTATTCCTGAGCATCAGAATCACAAACCATTTTAGACTTCTATTGTGCAGCGTGGTCGAAGGTTGAAATGAGAAATCCAATGTGGTTCAGTTTTGAAATTTATGAATTGGATTCCAATTTCGATTCTGATGCCAGTTCAGGAATAGCCTGCAATGAGGTCGAGTACACTGAACACCAAATGCATGCTACCGGTATCGCGCATTTCAAGTTAGGAACCTGTGTCAAACTGGTGAGAGAAAAGTGACTACTTGTTAAATTATATCTTTGATATATAATTGGTAGGCTTGGTAGGTGTTACTGACACCTACTGTAGAGGGTACAACCCCCCTCCTTGTATCCCTCTCTTCTATTCTCTATCAAACCTAGAATTGAATAATGAGAGAGAGAGAGTACACAAACATATACCTAAATGTTGTACTCTCTAGAAGGTGACCCTATACAGTCTATACAAACATGATAACTACACATGTTTGACACACCCCCTGGACTGCATAGGGGAATGTTCTAGACAAGTAGCTCAGGGTGGCACTACTAGTCCAGCCTCTGAGACAAGGGTCTAAAAGACCAGTCAGAAGGAGTACAGACAAGGCAAGAACGAGTACAGGGCGGCACTACTAGTCCAACCACTGTGAGAGGACACAAGTCCAGTCTGAGTGTATACATATATATATATACGACAGTACAAAGTCAAGGCCCGAGTAAGTGAGAGACTACAGGAACCAGACCAAGCTGTAAACAGTGCCGCTGATGATCTTTAGGCGCAAGCGCCTTCGTAAAGATATCAGCTGTGTTGGCACCGGAGGCCAAGTGTACTACGCGAGCCTGGCGCCGCTGCTGTAGCTCGCGCAGGAGGAAGTACCGCAGCTGGATGTGCTTCGCTCTGCCCTCGAGTCGAGGCTCCTGACACAGGAGAATCATGGCCCTATTGTCAGCGTACAGGACCGGGGCAGAGCTAGGCCGCTCACCTAAGTCAGTGAGCAAGAAGGTCAGCCAGCGGAGCTCCTGTGCCGCCATGGCACCGGCGTAGATCTCAGCCTCACAGCTGGACTGGGCAACCGACGAGGAGCGGGTAGCTCTCCACGAGACAGCACCTGAGCCAAGGCTAAAGCAGTAGCCCTGGGAAGACCTGAGCGTCTCGGCGTCGTCTGCCCAAGAAGCGTCTGTGTGTCCAGTAAGGACCACTGGCCTGCGTCCGCCTAGCACTAACCCCATGCCCGATGTACTTGCAAGATAACGCAAAACCCTCTTAGCGGCAGACCAGTGCTGAGGTCGGTGTCTGCCTGTGGCCACAAAACGAGCCAGGATGCTGAGAGGGTATGCGAGATCTGGGCGAGTGCAAGTCATCAGGTACATGAGGCAACCCACTAGCTCAGCGTAAGGACCACTGGGCCTCCCATGACCTCTACCCTCTACCTCCTTGCCACCCGCCTCCCTGACCGCCTTGCCGCCGCCCGCGACCAGTTCCTTAGCATCCACCCTGCTGCTCTCACCCTCACCGACTTTGTTGACACCCTGACTGCCATAGAGACTCGTCACCGCTCCATAGCCCAGGCGAGCGGTACAGTACCGGTCCCTATCTTTCAGGGTTGTGCCCCCGCTCAGTGTACCTTCTCCGACGGCTCTGTCGCTGTGGCTGAGACTGCTGCTGCAGTGCAGTCCCGCTCGGGGAAGGGCCGCCGCCCCAAGGTTGGGAGCGGCGGAGGTGGCGGGGGTGCGGGTGGGGGTAGTGGTGGAGGCGGGTCGTCCGGTGCCGGTGCGGACGTGGGGACCCTGCCCGGTCCAGCTGCCCCGCTGCCTCCACCGTTGCAGCAGCCGCAGCAGCAGCAGCCTCCGCAGCAGCCGCAGCAGCCGCCGCAGACGAGGCCGGCGAGTGCTCTCCCGCCTGGGTGGCCTGGAGCTGGTGGTGGTCGTGCGCGTGGTGGTGCACCGGGTGGTGGTTCTGGAGGCGGGCCCTGTCAGTACCAGATCCAGACCGGTCCTCGCCGCGGCTTCGTTTGCGGTAAGATCGGTCATTCCACTCCTCGCTGTTTTCGTCGTCTGGACGACCTGTTCCGCCAGCGCTTTGGCCCGGCGCCCGACCTCCCGGACTGGCACAGCTTGCTTAGGCGTAGCATTCGGATTTTTGACTTGGACATGGATGCCATTGTAGCAGCCTTGCATGTGATGTATGCCGAT
The DNA here is from genome assembly GCA_027943415.1 of Closterium sp. NIES-67. Classification (NCBI taxonomy): domain Eukaryota; kingdom Viridiplantae; phylum Streptophyta; class Zygnematophyceae; order Desmidiales; family Closteriaceae; genus Closterium; species Closterium sp. NIES-67. The sequence continues at coordinate 100,467 of BQMB01001599.1, read as the reverse complement.
GACTCTAGTGTGCTTCGCTGGGCGCGACGGGGCCCTGGAGGGGCGTTACGAAGCCCTGGAAGGGGGGCGCGACGGGGCCTGGAGGGGCGTTACGAGGCCCTGGAAGGGGCGCGACGGGGCTAGGGGGAGGGGTCGCGACTGGGCTCAGGAGGGGCGAGGCGAGGCTAGGAGACGCGACGGGAGGAGCGGAAGCGGTAGGTGGGGGGGGGGGGGGGGGGGGGGGGGGGTCGAAACCTACTCGTGATACCATATCAAACCTAGAATTGAATAATGAGAGAGAGAGAGTACACAAACATATACCTAAATGTTGTACTCTCTAGAAGGTGACCCTATACAGTCTATACAAACATGATAACTACACATGTTTGACATTCTCAACCTTTTTTTTCTCTCGTCAACTTCCTCTCCTAGCTAAACCCTCACGCCATTCCATGGCCGACTACCGTTCCTAGCATCCTAGTCTTCTGATATGGTATCAGAGCAGGTTGCCCTTCCCGGGCCTGCTCCCCACGCTTCCGCTGCGTACTCTTACTTCAGTCGTCATTTCCGCTACTTTCATGCCGCCGTCGCGGCCATGCTGCGCTGCAGTGACGGCGTCGTGGTGCTGCCGTCGCAGCCCCGACGCGTGGAGTCGACGCCACACCGCAGCGACGGCGTCATGCTGCCGTCGCAGCGTCGACGTAGCGCCGCGACATCGACGATGCACTGTGGAGGCGGCGTTATGCTGCAGTGGCGGCGTCGACGGGCGGCAACGGGCCGCGTGACGTCTTAGGTGCCGCCGGTCCTGACGGCCGCACGCCAGCCACAGGCATGTTCCAGAAGCCCCGCCCCCCTTCCCGACGTCCCCTCTTCCTTGCCGCAGCCGATGGCTGACTCCCGCTAGCCGTCCCACCGTCGCGGAGCCCGGCCACTCCGCCGAGTGCTGCGAGCCCCGCCGCCGCCGCCGCCGCTTGCGTTGGGGCCACGTCGCCGCACGACGCCGCCGCCACCGATGACGACGCTGCTGCCGCTGCCGCCGTCGCCACCACAGCCCTTGCTGTCGACGTCACCGCCTCACACGCCGAGGGGTTGACCGGGCTGGTGTAGTCGTCGCTGCTACTGAGTATGGGGGTGCTAGATTTAGGGGGGGTGTGTAGCTTAGTGTCACGTGTGTGGTGTGCTCTCGGCTACCAAGTGTCACAGGATCGAATGAGGTTTGCTCAATGTTTTACTATCCATAAGTACAAGGTGCTTTTATACTTCCATAGTACATCAGGTAACCAGGTTTATCATATCCAAAAGAAATAGACCCTTCTAGAAATAGAATCACCATGTGTATAGCCAAGCGATGCTATTGGCTTTAAGGGATTACGGCAGGATTACGCTAGATATAGCGCGCCCGTACATCCCGAGTATGGTCGGTGATATAATTATAATAACATGATAAATCAAAGGATAATGGAAAAGGAGGAATATGAAACCAAATGAGATGAGATAAAGACCAAATGAATCAGGAGTGAAAGAAGAATGAAATGGATAGGAAAATATGGAAATGGGAAATAGGTGTAACGGTGTCGTACTCTCACACTTCCCCCCCTCAAAGCTGGGTGGTAGAAGTAACACCCTACTTGACAAGGTAGTCGCGAAGAGGACGAAGGGCGTTACCCATGTCGAATTCAGAGATACAGCCTCAGAAGTATCATATGTCAAACATGTGTATTTGTCATGTTTGTATAGACTGTATAGGGTCGCCTTTTAGAGGGTACAACACTTAGTTATATCTGTGTGTAATCTCACTCTAACAATTATTCACTTCTCTAACTTGATATGGTATCACGCGTAGGTAGGATCCCCCCCCCCACCTACCGCTTCCGCTCGCCCCCCCCCTAGCCCCGTCGTGCCCCTAGCCCCGTCGCGACCCCCCTAGCCCCGTCGCGCCCCTTCCTGGGCCCCGTAGCGCCCCTCCTGGGCCCCGTCGCGCCCTTCCTGGGCCCCGTCGCGCCCCTCCCAGGCCCCGTAGCGCCCCTCCTGGGCCCCGTCGCGCCCCTCCTGGGCCCCGTAGCGCCCCTCCTGGGCCCTGTCGCGCCCTTCCTGGACCCTGTAGCGCCCCTCTTGGGCCCCGTCGCGCCCCTCCCAGGCCCCGTCGCGCCCCTCTTGGGCTCCGTAGCGCCCCTCGTGGGCCCCGTCGCGCCCCTCCTGGGCTCCGTAGTGCCCCTCCTGGGCCACGTCGCGCCCCTCCTGGGCCCTGTAGCGCCCCTCCTGGGCCCCGTCGCGCCCCTCCCAGGCCCCGTCGCGCCCCTCCTGGGCTCCGTAGCGCCCCTCCTGGGCCCCGTCGCGCCCCTCCTAGGCCCCGTAGCGCCCCTCCTGGGCCGCGTCGTGCCCCTCCTGGGCACCGTAGCGCCCCTCCTGGGCCGCGTCGAGCCCCCTCCTGGGCCCCGTCACGCCTTCAGGCCCCGTCGCACCCGCCCGGCCCCGTCGCCCCCTGCCCGGCCCCGTCGCAGCCGCCCGGCCCCGTCGCACCCGTCCGGCCCTGTCGCGCCCGCCCAGCCCCGGTGCGCCCCTCCTGGGCCACCGTCCTGCTCGCCCGGCCCCGTCGCACCGGCCCGGCCCCGTCGAACCCCCGGCCCCGTCGCACCAGCCCGGCCCCGACGCACCCGCCCGGCCCCGTCGCACCAGCCCGGCCCCGTCGCGCCCGCCCGGCCTCGTCGCACCCGCCCGGCCTTGTCGCACCCGCCCGGCCCCGTCGCACCAGCCCGGCCCCGTCGCGCCCGCTCGGCCCCGTCGCACCCGCCCGGCCCCTGCGCTTGTCCCTGCCCCGGCCCCGGTCCTCCTCACTGGTACGGTTCTCCCCCCCCCCCCCCGCCCTGCACTGCCCTGCACCGTACTGCCCCGCACTGCACCGCCCCGCACCACCCTGTACTGCCAAGCACCGCACTGCACCGCCTTACACCGCACTGCGCCGCACTGTACCGCACGGCACCGCACTCCACCTTGCTGCACTGCCCTGCACCGCACTGCACTGTTCCTGATGGCGGCGGAGCTTCGCTTCGACGCTGAAGGCCAGCCTCTGGAGTTCGAGGCGTGGCTTGCTGACCTCCGTCGCCAACTCACTGGCCAGCGGCAGGATGGTGAACCGCTTTCCGCACACCTTGACGGTACGCTCCCCTGCCCAGACCGCCCTGCTATTCTGCCCCCTGACTCCACACCCACTAAGCGCGAGTCCACTGCTGCCACTGCCCGTGCGCGCTCTGTCTGGCTTTCTCGCAATGCTGTCGCCCAGCTTGCCATTAGCAATGCCCTTCCCCCGTCCGAGCGCCCTCGCTTTAGGTCTATCACTACTGCTCAGGCATACTTAGATGCTGTCATCCAGCGCTATTCCACCCCTCCGGCTGCCTCGGTGGGTCGCGTGATCCTCCCGATGCTCTTTCCTGACCTTGCATCTTTCCCCACTGTCTCTGACCTCGCTGCCCACCTGCGCTCGATAGATGAGACCTGGCGCGCAGCCTGCACTGATGCACAGCGTAGAGCCCACCAGCCGCCCATTACCTCTACCCTCTACCTGCTTGCCACCCGCCTCCCTGACCGCCTTGCTGTCGCCCGCGACCACTTCCTTTGTTGACACCCTGACTGTGATAGAGACCCGTCACCGCTCCATTGCCCAGGCGAGCGGTGTCGTGCCGGTCCCTATCTTTCAGGGTTGTGCCCCCGCCCAGTGTACCTTCTCCGACGGCTCTGCCGCAGTGGCTGAGACTGCTGCTGCAGCGTAGTTTCGTTCGGGGAAGGGCCGCCGCCCCAAGGCTGGGCGCGGCGGCAGCGGCGGCGGGGGTGCGGGAGGGGGTAGTGGTGGTGTCGGGTCGTCTGGAGCTGGAGCGGACGAGGGGACCCTGCCCAGTCCAGCTGAGCCGCCGCCTCTGCAGTTGCAGCAGCCGCCGCCGTCGCAACCTTCGCAGCAGCCGCAGCAGCCGTCCCAGACGCGGCAGACGAGTGTCCTCCCGCCCGGGTGGCCCGGCGCTGGCGGTGGCCGGGCGCGTAGTGGTGTGCCGAGTGGTGGCTGTGGCGGCGGGCGTTGTCAGTACCAGATCCAAACCGGTCCTCGCCGCGGCTTCGTTTGCGGTAAGATCGGTCACTCCACTCCTTGCTGTTTTTGTCGCCTGGACGACCTCTTTCGTCAGCGCTTCGACCCGTCGCCAGACCTCCCGGACTGGCACAGTTTGCTTAGTCGTAAGATTCAGATTTTTGATATGGACATGGATGCCATTGTTTCTGCTCTGCATGTGATGTATGCTGATGACTCTAGTGTGCTTCCCGCCTATTACTCACTGTTGCCTAGTGTAGGTGTGCCTAGCTTAGCCTCCCCTGCTGCGTCAGGCGTAGGATCCCCTGCTTTGTGTAGTCTTGGTGCTTCCGCCGTCGTTCCGTCGCCAGACGCCTCTGCTGCGCTTTCCTTCACCTTGGACTCTGGCGCTTCTCGGTGTTTCTTCCGCGACTCCGCCACCCTGACGCCGCTTCCTGTCCCAGCTGCCGTCTCTCTTGCTGACCCCTCCGGCGGTCCGGTAGTCGCCCGCAGTTCCACCACCCTTCCCTGTCCGGCGGTTCCTTCGGGCACTCTCACAGGTCTGCATATCCCCTCGTTCTCCAGGAACCTAGTTGGTGTCGGCTGCCTCCAGACCCTTGGCGTCACCACTACGTTCCCTGGTCACGAGCGGTATGCTGTCTGTACCGAGGCTGCCACTGGTGCCCCCCTGTCCACGTTCCCCCGGGACCCGGTGTCCGGCCTGTTCACTCTGGACACCGTGACCCCCCCGGCTGGAGCGCTCACCCAGGTTGCTGCTGCCTGCTCCTGTCGGTCCCTCACTCACCCGACCCTCCTTTGGCACCACCGCATAGGTCACCCTGCACTCCCGTGTCTGCGTCTTATGTCCCAGCACGGTCTTGTCCTTGGTCTCCCAGGTTCCCTCCCCGCGTTTCCCTCCTCCCTAGCCCCACCTTGCACGCCTTGTGTCGAGGGTCGGCTTCGCCGTGCCCCTCTCTCCTCCTCGTTTCCCCCTACCGCCGCGCCGCTGCAGACCCTGCACCTGGACGTCTGGTGCCCCGCCCCCGTCCCTGGGCCGCGTCGAGAGCGCTACTTCCTTGTGCTTGTCGACGACTTCACTCGTTACACCACAGTCTTTCTCCTGGAGTGCAAGGCCGACGTGCCTGGAGCTCTCATCCCCTGGCTTGTCTCTGCGCGTGTCCACCGCGGTCTCCCTGTCTTGCGTCTTCACTCAGACCGTGGTGGCGAGTTTGCCTCAGGTGTCCTTGGTCGCTTTTGTCGTGCGGAGGGCATCACCCAGACGTTCACCCTACCGGACTCCCCACAGCAGAATGGGGTCGCTGAGCGACGCATCGGTTTGGTCATGGAGGTGGCTCGCACCTCCATGATCCATGCCGGTGCACCCTATTTTCTGTGGCCGTTCGCTGTGCGCTACGCTTCTCACCAGCTTAACTTGTGGCCGCACCCTCAGCAGCCGCAGGTTTCGCCGACCCGTCTTTGGACTGGGTCTCCTGGTGACGCGTCTGCGTTCCACGTCTGGGGCTGCCTTGCTCACGTCCGTGCCTCCGGACGTGAGCCTTCAGTTCTCCTCTGCACAGCCCACCCCTCTGCCTGTAGACCACAGACTCTCCGCTCTAGTGTCTGAGGAGTTGGTAGAGCCCAGCGGCCCCTACGCAGAGCTGGTGGGTTGCCTCATGTACCTGATGACTTGCACTCGCCCAGATCTCGCATACCCTCTCAGCATCCTGGCTCGCTTTGTGGCCACAGGCAGACACCGACCGCAGCACTGGTCTGCTGCTAACAGGGTTCTGCTTTATCTTGCTAGTACATCGGGCATGGGGTTAGTGCTAGGAGGACGCAGGCCAGTGGTCCTTACTGGACACACAGACGCTTCGTGGGCAGACGACGCTGAGACACTCAGGTCTACCCAGGGCTACTGCTTCAGCCTTGGCTCAGGTGCCGTCTCGTGGAGAGCTACCCGCTCCTCGTCTGTTGCGCAGTCCAGCTGTGAGGCAGAGATCTACGCTGGTGCCATGGCGGCACAGGAGCTCCGCTGGCTGACCTTCTTGCTCACTGACTTAGGTGAGCGGCCTAGCTCTGCCCCGGTCCTGTTCGCTGACAACAGGGCCATGATCCTCCTGTGTCAGGAGCCTCGACTCGAGGGCAGAGCAAAGCACATTCAGCTGTGGTACTTCCTCCTGCGTGAGCTACAGCAGCGACGTCAGGCTCGCGTAGTACACTTGGCCTCAGGTGCCAACACGGCTGATATCTTTACGAAGGGGCTTGTGCCTAAAGATCATCAGCGGCATTGTGTACAGCTTGGTCTAGTTCCTGTAGCCTCTCACTTGCTATGACCTTGACTTTGTACTGTCCTTTATACGTATACTCGGACTGGACTTGTGTCCTCTTCCAGTGGCTGGACTAGTAGTGCCGCCCTGGTCTTGTTCTTGCCTTGTCTGTACTCCTTCTGACTGGTCTCTCAGACCCTTGTATCAAAGGTTGGACTAGTAGTGCCGCCCTGAGCTGCTTGTTTAGGACATTCCCCTATGCAGTCCAGGGGGTGTGTCAAACATGTGTATTTGTCATGTTTGTATAGATTGTATAGGGTCGCCTCTTAGAGGGTACAACACTTAGTTATATCTGTGTGTACTCTCACTCTAACAATTATTCACTTCTCTAACTTGATATCATAACCCTTCCAGCAAATAAGAAGCTCCAGAGCAGGGCCTAAGATTCAATTTCGGGTACGCTGATTCGTCAGCCTCACCCCCCAAATTTAGGCTGATGCATCAGCCTTGCCCCTGGAAAAAAGGCTGAACTTTCAGTGTTGGCAAAAAAAAAATCGCTGATCAATCAGCGTTACCTAGAAGAAAAAGTCTGATGCACAGATTCAGCAGTGCCTTGCAGATTAGGACAGGCTTTCAGTAACGAGGTAATGTCCTGGATGCGCACTTGACATTCCGATGATTGGCTGGCGCAGTGACAATTTTCCGGTCGAAGTAAGAAAAACCTTCGATGTAAGCATCGATACTAGGAATTTGAAACCGACGGAAACGGGTGAAAGTGTGGCCGGAGTTGGGCTTTGGAATCCGGATGCAGCTGAACGAAACCTTGAATATGCACGATTTTTTTATGATTACCTTTCAATCGCGGGGTTTTTTAAGGTAATTTCGCGTCAGCGTGGTGCCCGGCCCACACCGAGTCAGGGCGCATTCCTCACCGATGTGGCTGGCCGTTTTGTGGCGAGTTTTTTACGGTCGATATTCCAGCCTGAGAGATGGGAGACGATCGTGAGCGTCTGTAAGTTTGTGGCAAGTTTCCTGCCAGTGGCGAAGAATACGCCCTCAAACAACACCATCGCAACTGGGAGGGGACATGTGTCTGCATGAGGAGGAGTTTTCCATATACAGTACTGTACTCTATGTACCCTTGGTTGTGGGGAAGTGGGAGAAGGGAGGTATGTGTGTGGCTGTGGGGTGGAGCGGAGACTCGGCAAATCTTTCTTGGTTGCGGGGGTATGAGAGGGGTGTGAGTGATTTGTGACTGGTTGCAGGGGACTTCGCCAAAAATATGTCTTGCGGGTGTTAGGAGTGGGGTGCGGTGCGGTGTGACTGCTTGCGGGGGGACTTAGCAAAAAAAATCTGGCATGCGGGTGTTCTGAGTTCGGTGTGACTGCCTGCAGAGGACTTAGCCGATTTTTTTGGGGTTGCGGGTGGGTGGGTGTGTCTGACTGGGTGGGGGAACCGGGCAAATGACGCTGTACTCAGTTTCAGTGCCCCCCCACATACTTGCACTGATGCTTCACAGTACACCCTAAAAGAAAGGCTGAAAATTCAGACAACACACAAATAAAACGGCTGATTTTTCAGGGCCCATTAAACAAAAAAGGCTGAGTGTTCAGCCTTGGTACCAACAAAATGTCTGAAAAAGGGCTGAATCAGCGTAAAAAGGCTGATATCTAGGGCCCTGCTCCAGAGTGCCATTCTGACGACGACGATGTCCGAGCACGTAGTTGTCCCATGGCGTGGATGAACACGGGCGTCGACGGTGGTTGGCATTCGGTGTAGAGCGTGTTTGGTCTTGATAGGGTTTTAGAAGCTGGTATGGAAGGTGTTATGGATCTTCCAAGTGGCTGGTAGGCGGAAGCGGAAGGTGATTGAAGTGACCTTTTGCTTCAACGAGAATAGACCCACAGAAGCAAGGTTAAAGCTTGGATCGAATATGGCTGATGTCGTGATTATGGTGTGGATAATTGAGGTGATGAGTAGCCAAGTGCTTCTGCTGGTGTTGGATGTCCAAGTGGCATGTCCGGTGTTAGAGCTGATGGACAACGGTGATGACATGGATTTATCGGTTGTTGTGGTATGAGCTGGTTCCGTCTGTAGGTGGTACGCGGATGGCGTTGATCGTGATCGTGATGTTGTAGCGGAAGAGTAGATGTACTGTCCTTTCGGTGGGTGCTCTAGCTGGCACAGTGTAGCATGCGTTGAGTCTCGGGTAGCACATCCTAGTGTTACGCACATCCCGTCCACGTATGAAGATGACTAAGTGTTGGTGGTGCTGCAGTCGTGTCATAGTCATCCTAGTAGCAACGTTGTATCCGATATATGCAGCTTCTGTCGAATGCTGGTCCATGTCGTAGTGTTGTCGCAAGTTGTACACTCTCGGCATCGGAGTGCTGCGGGATTGGAGAGCAGAATCACTAGTAGTAACCATGTCTACCACGTGGTCTGCTAGTTACACTGTCTTGAGTACAACAGAGCATGCGCTGATCCCATGCTGCTCAGCGTATCCCTTGTTTTCAGGACCATGCAAGGGGTTGGCACCATAAACGCGGAGCTGGTAACTTCCAGAATCGGCGCATTAGTATTCCCTCGGTGGTTGCTCAAGCAGGGAATCTCTGCTGCATAGATATCCCACAGTGATGGGTTAGGACATCTGGGAATATTTGGGGTATTCCCAAATAATCCTCTCCCATTTCCAAATTAGTATTGTTGATAGCCAATCCAGTATGACCTTATGCACTTCCAGTTTAGCACGGAGGCCATCAGTAGGCATCGGTGTCTGGGCGCACATATTGAGATAGGTCTTCTGGTGCCATCATGTGTTGTCTCATTCTGTTAATGTCCTTGAAGTGGCGTTGTTGTCGAAGATGTCTCAGCTACTCAGCACCGGTGTTGAAGTCTGCTCCATTTCGGCAAACAGGGGTGTTGTTGGAGATACGCGGAGTCCATTGTCCGGAGTGGCGTCGGCGCTCCATTTCACGCCTATCTGCTTCCGTGGAGTTGGTGCTGGTGATGGATTGGTTGTGACGCAGGTTTTATGACTTTAAGGAAAGCCATAGGCCATGAGGACGTGTATACCGGTAGAGTACCGTTGTCCTCCCATCCTCATAAGAGCAAATATCTTCGGCTCTTGAGAATTTATGGCATTGCCGTGTTGTTCCCTCGCACGGTGGTATCTCCTTCCCACTAGCTGGAAATCATAGTACTGTGCCTGGCCGAGACTTAACGATCCACTGGAATATAATCCAGCATTGTCTCCATTGAGTGGAGAATCATCCATCAGGGTTTGGATATGACTGTTGTGTCGAGTCTTCTGCTGCGGCGGCGGCGGCAGTTGCAACGATGGTGACAGCGGCAGCTGCTGCAGAGAATTCTCTTAACTCGTTATGGTTGAAGGAGAGTCCATCAACTCCCTCATCCCAGTAGAGTTTTCCTGATGGGTGTAACAGGCGTAACTACCAGGAACACGTACATTTTGGTACACATGTGTTGCTCCATTGCTGCCGGTGATGGTTTCATTTGAGGGTGTGAAGAGAAATTTGCTTCTCCCCTAAATGTATCCACGGGTAGCAATTCCTGGTATGCTCATCCGTGCCTCCGATGTACGGTCGGTAGAGCACATGATCGTGTTGTAGTAGTCTGCATCTCCCTCATGTATTGACACCTCGTGTTGCTTGGCTTTCTGCTGCATCGTCGAAGTTACGCTGGTGCTTGTAACGCTTCAACTTCTTGTAGAATCGCCTCCAGTGCATGTGCCGTAGGGTCGCTAGTGAACGAGTACTTGCCGGATTAGAGGTTAATTACTTCTCAATCTGTCAAGCATCGTGACATGCACGGAAACGTTTCCACGCAGGTCATTAATACGTGGAATCACGACGCATGATTGGTGTGTCGCCTCGTCAGGTTGATGTTGAGACTACTCCAATCAATCACTTCGGATGGCTGAGATTCTTGATGAAGACGAATTGATCAGCTTCTGTTACGAAGTAGCGTCGCGCTGGCCTTGACGAGACGGGTGCACTGCGTCGTCGTTGCGTGCGAAATCTGCTCCTTTGCAGCAACTTGATGTTGGGAATATTGCAAGAGAAAATTGCTATTTCTCTGCAATCCCATAGGTTGTCGATCAAATTTATGAGATGAAGTGTCTCATAGATGGAGAACATGTCTTCACGCTACTCCATTGTTTTTCCTGGATGAAGATCCGCTGTGTTGATGTCGATCCATTTTTAACGAAATGGACTTTGTCAAAATGTGTAGATCGTTATCGACACTAGTCGGAAGATGCGTCGATTGTGCAATTGCTGGTCACGAATGTTGTCTCCATGATGATGATTTTCCGTAGTGTTGTCTCCGCTGCATTCGTGGAGTTGATTCCGCAACGATCCAACGATCCACGTTCTCCTGTCATTTTTCTGCTTGCAGCTACTACCAAATAAGTAATACTCTGGCAGATTTCTGACTCTGCAGATGTTAACTGCGCCATATTCGTCACCAAATGAAGGAATTCGAGTCTGGTTGTCCAGTTGATGACAGCGGTGTCGAAAGCGGCTGATTTCTGGTTCTGCACATCGTTCTCCCTTTGTGCAGAAATCGCGCTCCATCTCGTCCGTTGAAGCCGACGTTAATCCGGCGGTCCAAACTCCAAGCGATCTGAAGATATTCCTGAGACGCGTTCAGCAGCTTTCGGTGCACGGGTTGACTCGTTTCCTGTAGCAAGTTTTGGTCGACGATGTCGGCTGTCGAACGATCCAACGCTCCGAAGAATTTCGCGGATGGCGAGGTCCCGTTCCCATCCGTGCTGAAACTCGAACTCGATCAGAAGGATATCGTTTCGCCTCGGTCGATCTGAAGCGTTGAATCACCATCGGACGGATGTCGTCGGTCGCAGCTCCGCACATTTCCGCGCAACTCCAAGTGTCGTCGCGAACTGCGAACTTTTCGGATTGTCGCAGGGAGTGTTCCGCCAGAAGTGACGCGTTCGCGAGGTCGAGGCCGTTTGCCCCCGCGATAAAATCGGCTCCGTCGATGCAATGCATCGAACGGTTAACGAAGCATCTCACCTTCGAAGGGGACCCTAGGTGCAACGGCGCGAGGTTTGTCGAAACTTAAATGAAAGTGCATTGTACTTACAAGAAAATAAGTTTCGACTCCATCCTCGGCGTGCTCTTAGGGGCCCAGCGATTAAGCGTTGAGCTGAAATCTTGGCTTTGATTACCAAGTGTCACAGGATCGAATGAGATATGCTCAATATTTTACTATCCAAGAGTACAAGGTGCTTTTGTACTTCCAAAGTACATCAGGTAACCAAGTTTATCCTATCCAAAGGGAATAAACCCTTCTAGGAATAGAATCACCATGTGTATAGCCACGAGAGGCTATTGGCTTTAAGGGATTACGGCAGGATTACGGTAGATATAGCGCGCCAGTACATCCCGAGTATGGTCGGTGATATAATTATAAAAACAGGATAAACAAAAAAATAATGGAAAAGGAGGAATAGGAAACCAAATGAGATGAGATAAACACCAAATGAATCAAGATTAATATATGAATTCAATAAAAAGGAAATATGGAAAGGGGAAATTGGTGTAACGGTGTCGTACTCTCTTACCAAGCCTAGGGGGTGTATTAAATTATACATTTGATATATAATTGGTAGGCTTGGTAGGTGTTACTGAATCCCACTGTAGATGGTACAACCCCCCTCCTTGTATCCCCCTCTCTTCTATTCCCAACCTATTTTTTCTCTCGTCAACTTCCTATCCTAGCTAAACCCTCACGCTATTCCATGGCTGTCTACCGTTTCTAGCATCGTAGTCTTCTTACACTTGTGTCAACAAATATATATTTAGGTTGTATTTGTTATAGCCTAGCTAAGTGAGTTCTTAGAGGGTACAACACTCACTCTTGTACTCTCTACATTTTCCTTTCGTCATTTTTCATGCGCTACTTTGATATGGTATAGAGCTAGGGTTAGGGCGTATTCCTATGGACTGGGATCAGGGTCAGACTAGGGCGGTACTGTCAACTTATACAATTGCTGTGCATGCACAGTTATAGGCTAGACTGGTTCATGCTCTTAGAGAGTACAATCCAAATCCTTATGTCACCATGTATGGTCATGCTAGAGCACACATCGTCATTCTAACATGGTATCACGCTAGATAGGTCCCACCCGCCCGCACTTCCGCCCTAGCCTACCGTAGTGCGCCCCGCCCCGTAGCGCGCCCCGCCCGTAGCGCGCATCTGCCCTAGCCCGCCGCGCCACGCTGGCCCTAGCTCGCCGCGCTGGCCCTCTCCTCGCCGCTTTGGCCTCAGCTAGCTGCACCACGCTGGCCCCTAGCTCGCCACGCAGGCCCCTGCTCACCGCGTCGGCCCTAGCTCGCCGCCGGCCCCTCCTTGCCGCGCTAGCCCCAGCTCGCCGTGTCGGCCCTAGCTCGCTGCCGGCCCCTCCTCGCCGCGCTGGCCCCAGCTCGCCGCGCTCGCCGCGTCGGCCTTAGCTCGCCGCGTCGGCACCAGCTCGCCGCGTCGGCGCCAACTCGCCACGCCACCCCAGCGTGTCGCGTTGGCCCCAGCTCACTGTGTCGGCCCCGTCTCGCCGCGTCGGGCCCCAGCTCGCCGTGCCGCCCTAGCTCGCCGAGTCGGCCTCAGCTCGCCGCGCTGCCCCAGCTCGCCGCGCCGGCTCCAGCTCGCCGCGCCACCCCAGCTCGCCGCGGCGGCCCCAGCTTGCCGCGCCGGCCTCAGCTCACCGCGCTGCCCCAGCTCGCCGCCCCGGCCTCTCCTCGCCGCGCTAGCCCCTACTAGCCACAACGACCCCTGCTCGCTACCAGCACAAGAGCCCCTTATACATTTGCTGTGCATCTAAAGTTATAGGCTAGGCAGGTTCGTGCTCTTAGAGAGTACAAACCAAACCCATATATCACCCTGTATGGTCATGCTAGAGCACACTTCGTCATTCTAACAGGCACTGTGCAGTGCAAGTGTTGAGATAGTGTATCAGTGCAGTTCATTTTGATTTAGTGCGAGTCTGATCATGATCTCGGTGCATGGGAATAGGCCCTTATATTCTCCCTAGCGCCACGCTCCCGCCGTTACAATAGTTTTCTTTTCTTTTCTTCGCGCACCTAACGCTATCCAATTTTGCGGTCTGTAGCTTCCCCCCCCTCCCCTTCTAGCTTCCCCCCCCTCCCCTTCCCCCTCCCGCCCCTCCCCTCTAGTGTTCGTTCCGTTTCGTACGCCAGCCAGTCTGCGAGCCAGCTGACTCGCTAGCCAACCCACTAGTCGCTAGCTAGCTGGCCAGCCAGTTTGCCAGCCAGGTAGCTAGCACGCTAGGCAGAGCGCCAGCCAGCACGCCAGCCAGCACGCCAGCCAGCTAGCTAGCACGTCAGCCAGCCTGTCAGCTAGCGCTCCAGCCAGCAACCAGCCAGCTCGCGCTGGCTCGCCAGCCAGAAGCCGCCAGCAGTCGCCAACCAGCTCGCCGCTGACTCGCCAGCTAGCAACCGCCCGCAGCCACCACCCAGCTCGCCGCTAGCTCGCCAGCCAGCCGCCAGCAATCGCCAGCCAGCTTGCCGCTGGCTCGTCGGCCAGCACCCGCCAGCCAGCTCGCCGCTGGATCACCCGCCAATAGCCGCCAGCAGCCGCCAGCCACCAGCCGCCAACAGCCACCAGCCAGCTCACCGCTGGCTTGCCAGCCAGTAGCCGCCGGCAGCCACTAGCTAGCGCGCCAGCCAGCTCGCCGCTGGCTCGCCGCTGCAGCCGCCTCTGCCACCACTCCTACCGCTGCCGCCACAGCCGCTGCAGCCGCCACTGCTGCCGAATCTACCACAACAGCCGCTCCTTCCGCTGCCGCCGCTGCCGCTGTAGCCACTGTTGTCGCCGCTCCTATCACTGCCACCGCTGCCGCTGCAGCCGCCACTGCAGCCGCTGCCCCTGCTCCTATTGCTGCCGCCGCTACCATAGCAGCCGCCGCTGCCGCCGCTCCTGCCACAGCAGCCGCTCCTTCCGCTGCCGCCACTGCCGCTGCAGCCACTGCCGCCGCCGCTCCTATCGCTGCCGCCGCCACTGCAGCCGCTGCCGCTGCTCCTATCGCTGCCGCCGCTCTTGCCACTGCTGCTGCTCCTCCCGCTGCCGCCCCTGCCACTGCAGCCGCTCCTACCACTGTTGCCGCTGCCACTACAGCCGCTACAACCGCCGCTCCTACCGCTGCCGTTGCTAGCCAGCAGCCGCGCCGCCGCCATCGCTAGCCAACTAGCAGGGCCGCCGCCACCACCCAGCTCGCCACTGGCCCACCGCCGTCGCCACCCCACAGCCAGCTAGCCACAGCCACTGCTGCCCGGTGCCGTCGCTGCTCCTGCAGTCTCTGCCGCAGCCACTGCAGCCGCTCTCGCGACAGCCACTGCCGCTGTCACCGGCTCCCACTGCAGCACCCACTACTGCTGCCGCTACAGCAGCTGTCGCCGCTGTCTCTGCTTCTGCCACCTCCGTCTTCACGGCCGCAACTGCCGTCACCGCCGCCAGCATGTCGGCGACCATCGTCTTCATCCTGCAACAAAATAGGAAGGGGCGGGCGGCCGGTTTCGCCGCCTGGCAGGAGAAAATCCTCTTGCAGCTGATCAGCCAGTGAGTGGATGATGTGTCCCTTAATGCCCACGTCTTTGGTGAGCTCTCTCCTCCTCCCCGCCCGAGCACTCTTGTTGCTGACGCGATGCTTGCGCAGCAAGCTGCACACGTTGCTGCCCGCACCACCTACTCGGTCTAGGCGTCCCGCGATGTTATTGCTCGTGTCACCATCCTCAGGTGCCTACTGGTTGACGAGTACTCTCACTTTGTGGGGGTTGCGTCAGCCCGCGCCTACTGTATGGCTATCCCGGTAATGTGTTTGCGTTTCACGCCTGGGGCAGCCTTGCTCACATCCGCGACACTCGTGCGGACAAGCTTTCAGCCGTTTCCGCTTGACGCCCCAGACTGGCTGTTTTACCACCTAATACACTGCAACTTCTACCACTCTTGTGACGTGACCTTCAACGAGACGATCCCCTACTACCGGCGCTTCCCTCACCACAATCCTCCAATTCCTCCTCCTCCTCTCTTCCTCGTCCCTACCCCGCCTGCCGCACCCCTCCCACTTCGCCTGGCCCCGATCTAGTGTCTCTCACGTCACTCCGATCCCCTCGGTAGAGCCTTTGGGGGAGTCTGTTGACTCTGGGGGCCCACCTGCTAGGGGCGCGCCTTCTGTTCCTGTGGCGCCTACCCCAGCCCCAGTACCCCAAGCACCTCAGCCGCCCTGGGAGTGCTGGTTCTGGGGGTGCCGGTTCTCTAAGTAGTGCTAGTCCTGGGGGTGCTATTCCGGGGGGTGCTGTTCTGGAGAGTGTCGGTGGTAGCTGAGGTGGAGCTGGGGATCCTGGAGAGGACAAGGAGCAGCAGTAGCCGCAGGAGCAGTAGCCACAGCAGCAGCAGTAGCAGCCGAATTCGACTCTTCGTCTCCTTGGTCTATCCCCCGGTTCCCCCGGCCGACTGCCAGTCACTCCTCTGGAGCGGGCCTCTGTTTAGGGCCCGCTTCTTCCTCCTCCAGACTCCTTTCGGCTCACTTCCCTCCGTATGCTGCTCGTCCCCTGTCTTGTCCCCCTTCCCCTTTCGTCCCCAGTCATCTGTTCTTCGTCAGTGGGCCCATCGTCCTGTCTCTACTCGTGTTAGTGTCCACCCTATGATCCTTCGTCCTCATGCTCCTCAAGTCCCCCTTCTTCCATTGCCTCCTCCGTCGTCGTTCCCGTAGTCCTCTGATCCTCCCTCTGACTCTGCTCGCACTGCTCGTCCTACCACCTCCCGCTTGCTTGCGTCGCTTGTCACCGGCCCTACTACTCTTCTTGAGACCGTCTCTGCGCTTGTCGCTGCTGTCGCTGACTTCGTTACTCGTAACCACCTTGACTACGATGCTACTCTGGTCTCTGGCATTACCCGTCCTCCATCCATCGGGAGTGCACCTGCCCTTGGGAGTAAAGTGCTAGAGGACATGCACTGCGAGTTGGCCTACCTTGCTGCCGCTGTACGCCATCTCTGCTCATGCTTCTATCCCCAGAGGGAGACCCATACGCTCTCGAAATCCTTGTCCTGCGCTCTTATGCTGAGGCGGTATCGCTACCCTGGGCAACCCAGTGAATACAGGTCATGGAGGTAGAGATGGCATTCTACAAATCCACAAGCAATTACGCCCACAAAGATCCCCCCGTTGTGGCAAACGTAGTCGATGGTACGTGGATCTATAGGTTGAAGCGCACACTTGGAGAGTCGCCGAAGTTCAAGGCGCTTTACGTGGCTAGAGGCTTCGATCAGCGAGAGGGTGTGGACTTCTTCCATACCTTCTTCCAAAATCTCGGGGTGCTCCGCGCAGCATGACTACGAGCTTCATTCATTCAAATTCTCCATGGCCTTCCTACAGGGTAGTCTGCACGAGCAGATCTACCCCCGGCGCCCTTTAGGCTTCTATAGGTCCTTCTCTCCTGGGACCGAGTGGAGCATGCACCGCCCTGTCTACGGCTTTCGTCAAGCACCCCATGATTGGCACGACATGCTTCGCACCACATTTGCTTCTCTGCAGTCCTCTACTGACCCCTCTCTCCTTGTTCGCACAGGTCATACCTCATTCGACATCCTAGTTTACGTAGACGCTGTTATCTTTGCTACTCTTGATAAAGGCGCACTAGCCTCAATGAAGGCCGAGTTACTTAGGAGGCACACCTGCACTGACCTGGGGGAACTGAGGTGTTATATGGGCTTGGAGATCTCTCGTGAACGTGTCGCTCGCACGATCACAATCTCTCTTTCCCATATGGTGCAGCAGATCCTTCAGAGGTTCAGTCTACAGTTTTCCTCAGCACAGCCCACCCCTCAGCCTGTGGATCACAAGCTCTCTGCTCCTTTTCCGGCTGAGCAGACTGAGGCTAGTGGTCTATCCGCAGAGTTGGTGGGTTGCCTCATGTATCTAATGACATGCACTCGACCAGATCAAGCGTATCCTCTCAGTCTCCTTACTCGCTTTGTGGCGACAGGCAGGCACCGACCAGTCAGGACTGGGGCTTGTGCTAGGAGGCCAGGAGCATGTGGTCATGACCAGTCACGTTGCCAAGAGGGTACTACGATATCTGGGGAGTACATCAGGACTGGGGCTTGTGCTAAGTGGACGGGAGCATGTGGTACTCAGTGGAGACACAGACATGTCGTGGAATGACGGCTTGGTTCTGATGAAGTCTCGTGTGAAATAACTTGTCCAATGTTGTAGAAAGTGAACGAACCAGTACTTGGAGCTGTGACTCCACGCATATAACTTGAGCCGTCAAGGCTCATTCCACTGAACGCTGACGATATAGATTGCGTTGAAACTGGTGGCTGTACTGACGCTTGTTGCTGTGCTGTTGTCTGTGATTGTTGTTGTTGCGCTGCAGGTGCAGTCGAAGAAACACCTGGAGTGTTAACAGAAGGCGAATTCTGCTGTTGCATACCGATATGAGTATAGGCTGGTGGAAACGGCCCAGAGGCTGAGAGACCAGTGGCGGTAGTGGAGACACATACTCCAGTAGTTCCATAGGTTGATCCGGCAGAAGGTGCTGGTGATGAACCAGTCATTGTTGACAGTAGTCTTAATTCCATATAGCTCTCCTACCATGAAATAACTTGTCCAATGTTGTAGAAGACTAAATATAAAACTGCAAATACGAACACTTGGAAATCCTTAAGTGTTGATCCAGGATCTTTACTAGAACGGTAGACTAGTAAGACAGCGGAAGTCTTGTAAGAGTGAACCTGAGTATATGTTTCTGCAGAAGTTTAAGTCTCAAAGTTCTCAAGGTTAATAACAAAAAGGACACAACAAAGATTTATAGATCTAGGAAAGTACATATTCGCTAATGTACATGTTCGTCACTATCGCGTTATGCGCCGTTAACGATAATGAAGAGGTGCGACCGTTCGCGTGACTGAAACGACTGTCCTATGACGAGCGCTATTTGCTGACGTCATCCTACGGACTTATGTTCTACAGTAGGATTCGACACTATCTACACATAATCTACTTACATAAATGCTAAGTATCAATTATAACACAACATCGTGGAGGTCCACCAAGTCCTCGTTTGTAGCTCGGTCCAGTTGTGAGGCATAGATCTACGCTTGGACCATGGCTGCTCAGGAGCTCCGCTGGTTGTCGTTCCTGCTCACTGACTTAGGTGAGCTGCCTAGCTTTGCCGCGGTCCTGTTTGCTGACAACAGGACCATGATCCTCCTGTGTCAAGAGGCTCGACTAGGGGGCAGGACGAAGCACATCCAGCTGCGGTACTTCCTGTTGCGTGGGTTACAGCAGCGTGGTCAGGCTCGTGTATCAGTTGCGTGGGTAGTACCTTGCCGAAGGTATCAGGCTCAGAGGCCAACACTGCTGATATCTTCGGCAAGGTACTACTGCATCGTAACCATCAACGGTTCTGTACTCAGCTTGGTCTAGTCTCAGTAGCAGCTCCACTCCTTGTATCCTGATATATACTATATTTGCTTCTATTTACTGTGCTATATCTGTATGCCTTCCTACACTTGCTTACTGGCCTCTTGTATCAATGGTCATACTAGTAGTGTTACCTTGAGTTGTCTTGTTACCTTCACCAGAGGTCAGACTAGTAGCGCTGCCTTGGCCTGCTCTGCCCTGTTATAAACTGTCACTATCTAGGCTAGGGGGTGTATCAACAAATATATAATTTATATATTAGTTAGGTTGTATTTGTTATAGCTTAACTAGGTCAGTTCTTAGAGTGTACAACCGTTGCGCTACTTTGATAACTAGGAGAACGAGAGTACAGAAACATGGCTACGTATTGTACTCTCTAAGAACTGATCCTAACTAGGATACAGTAAATATACAACATATATATATATATATATTAACATCAACAACCTACACCCTAGTCATTCCAACATGATAGCCAGGTTCTGGGAATGAGAATTCCAACACCAGAAAGCATATTTGAACGAGTTCAAGCAAGGCAAAATATAAGCAGCCTCGAAAATCTTTGGTAGGAGGTTTTCCGAGCTAGGCTTGGAAGATGGCACTCAGGACTTAAGGCATCAGCCCACAAGCAACTACCTACGAATAAACACTATTACTGAACAGAGCAGTCGCGTCGCAAGGGCAAAGCATGCTGCATCAGCCAACCAATGCCCTTGTTGCCACTGCTGTCTCCGCTGCTGCTGTTGCTGCTGCTGCTGCTGCTGCTGCTGCTGCTGCCACTCCGGCAACCAAAGGTGGCAGCTCTGTCAGGCTGCTGCAAATTTTGGCCAGATTGGTGCTGCTGCAGGTGGCGATGCTTCCTCTCCTGCTGCTGCTCCTGCTGCTTCTGTTGCTGCTGCTGCTGCTGGTTCTGCTGCTGCTGCTGCTGCTGCTGCTGCTGCTGATGGCACTGCGGCTCCAGTCTCTAGCGCTGCAGCTGCAGGTGGCACGGGCATGCCTCGAGCGGGTGGAAGGCCAGCAGGGTGTGGTGGAGGGAGGAGGTAGTCCTTGGTGGCGGCAGCAGAGGAGAGCACGGCAGACGACACTTTAGTCAGCACCCACCACCATGCAAACGCCGACAGAGCCGTTCCTGTGGGGGAAACGAGGGATTTTCAATTTCAATGGGGAGAGAGGGGGGGAGGAGAAGAAGTGTGGAAAGGTGGGGGTTGTGGGGAACGGGAAGGAGGCAAGAAAGGGCAGGAACCGGGTGCCTCATGTGGCATGGCATGCGCGACAAGAACAAACCACACGACACAGCGCAATGGAAGCATGTTACAGCTCTTACCAGCGGCAAAGAGGATACACGCGATAGCGGATGCCGCGACGGCCATGGCGGTGAAAGCGACGGCAGAGACGGCGACGCAGAGCACAGTGGCGACGCTGAAGAGCAGCAGGCAGAGGAAGAGCGCAGCGGCGGCGAGCGACGCGCCGGCGCAGACCACAAATGCTGCTGTGGTGAGAGCGGTGGTGACGAAGAGGAATATGACTGTGCAGGCCGCCAGGGAGACGAGCGACGCAGCAGTCTGTGGGGACAGTCAGAGAGAGGGATGGTGAGGGAGAAACGGCGGAGAGGGGAGAGATGAGAGGGGAGAGATGAAAGGTAAGGGAGAGGAAAATAAGGTGGACGAAAGATGGGGAGGCAGGGAGGGTGGGGTAGGGGGTGAGGAGGGGAAGGGAAGAGGTGGGGGAGAAGAGTAATTTTGGTTACAAAGCAGCGTGGATTTCTTTGACGAACTGACCATTCTTCTATTAAACGACCGTCTAGCTCTTGAACGTTCATCATCTCATCACTGACCGTCGCAAGGACGATCCACCGCCATGTTCCCCCTCCGCGCGCCCACGCCAGGGCGCGCTCAGCCCCCGCGCTGCACCCCCCCGCGCCTCTCCCCCACGCCTCCCGCGCGACGCCGCTCGTAGCGTCGATGACCGCGCGCGCGGTCTGCGTCAGCTGCGCGGTGCGGGACTGGGAGGGCTTGTACGGATGCTCGTACTCGTTATAGCGGCGCCAGGGGTCGCCGTTATAAGGCGACTCGTTGTAGACCGTGTTGTTGGTGACGTTGCCGGTCTTGCTCGTGACGTCGTCGGCGACCGTCATTTTTTCTAAGAGAAAGAAAAACAGCGTGCGACTGTTGTCCGACGGCGCAGTGCGATGGCTCCGGTGGCGGCTGTAAGGAAAAGGAAGTAGAGCACTAAACAAGCCTCAAGCGAGGACTCTAGCAAAGGCGCGATGACTCTAACAAAGGCGCGAGGACTCTAACAAAGGCGCGAGGAAAGAAGCCGCGAGAGAAGCCTCGGACGGACTCACGGCGAGCGGTCAAAGGACAGCAGGCGGTCAATATGAAGCCGCACTGCGGCCCAGTCTAGGGCCGTAGAATCGATGGTGTTGTGGTGGATCGCCCGGGCCCCTAGCGTTGGCCTTGGCCGCACTGCGTCAGAGGATGTAGCAGTGCGGCTGTTGTTCACTCGCGTCGCGTGCTCTCGTGTGTTCTTGGGTGCTCTCACGTGCGCAGCTGTCGTTGTGATTCCTTCGGAGGAATTTGCGGGATTGGAGCCGAAAAGAATCTGGAATTGACGCTGCATGGGTCCCCAACCAAGCGTTCGTTTTCAGCCAAATAATGTACTCAACCCAACCCCACCCAATCTAAACACCTCAAATTGACCAAGACCTTTCTGAGCCGCAAAGCACCTCACCCGACCACAATCGGACATACGCTTAGGGCACGCCCGTAGTGACTCTGCCCGTCTTACAGTATGTAGTGCTGCATGCCTCCCCTCGCGCGTGTTAGTGACGAGGGAGACAGGATCCAATACAGCTGCTTGTACAACAAGTCGATAGATATTCATGATTAAAAGCTGACAACTCTTGGCTGGTAAAAGTTCAAGCACTCGATATCAATATTGAAAACAAACAGCATTTATTGTTAGATGTCGCTAAAAAAATCATGAGGTGATCTCAATGGGGATCAGACATTCTTGGGGAAGAGCTTCTGATAAAGAGTGCCTTGGATTCAATGAAAACATTTTGTGATTCCAGGACGTTATAAGAAGGTACAGTACGATTTCTCTAGAATTCAAAACGGTTGGAGAGCAAAACCTCTCGGTTCCGCGACGTCCTGAAACCTTAATTTCGACACCCCATTCGGAGATTCGGGGAGAGGCCAGTATAAACTACTAGTGTAGCGATTCTGTGACAAGATCGCCTACGAGATTCATGTCGGCGCCACGTCGACCGTCGATCGAGCCGCGTACATCCGATCGTATTCCGTACGCCGCCTTTCGTGCGATCGGCTCCGATGCGACAGCTCGCCTCCCTGCCACATCAGCAGTTTCCGGGTCATCGAGTAGGATGCTCCGCCGGCTTCCCTGGCTGGCGATTGGCGCTGCTGCCACGTGTCTCTCTCTCCTCGCGTTGCTGCTCTCCGAGTATCCTCTCTCAAGATCTCAAGATTTATTAGACTGGTTCGGCAGCGACGGGGGAGGGAGCGGTCAAACGTTCAGCGGAAATGGCGGCGGGACCAACGGAGGGATATACGGCGGATTCGACGGCGCGATGCGCGGAGCGTTGAGTGCGGAGGAAGAGGATGGGCCGTTCTTAGCGAGTCCTTACTTGAGGCGGATTCACGAGGACATGTGGGGGGGAGGGACTCTCGACATGGCCGCTGAAATCGAGTGAGTCGCGGAAGAGAGGACGAGAGGGGGAGGGGGGAAGAGGGGGTGGAGGGGTGGGGGTGGGGAGGGGGGTGAGGGGGGGAGGGGGTGGGGGGGGGGGAGGGGGCGAGGGGGAGAGGGAGAGAGGGGTGAGGGGAGGGAGTAGAATGGGGAAGGAATGGGGGCGGGCTTGGCTTTGCTGATGATGCCTTGGCCGGGCGAAAGGGCCTGTTTTTTCACGCAATCCCTCACTCATTCACTTACTCTTCAGGGTGCTCCCTCACTCCCTCCCTCACTCCCCCCCTCACTCCCTCCCTCACTCCCTCCCTCACTCCCTCCCTCATTCCCTCCCTCACTCCCTCCCTCCCTCCCTCCCTCCCTCCCTCCCTCCCTCCGTCCAGCCAGCCTATGGGTCCAGCAGGGCGGGTGCACGCGCCTGGTTCATCGCATGGCGCATGACCTCCGTATCCCCCTCACTCACTCAATGGACGCCAGTGCTCACAGCAGCAGCGCCAGTGACAGCAGCAGCGCCAGTGACAGCAGCAGTGGCAGTGACAGCAGCAGTGATAGCAATAGCAGTGGCAGCAGCAGCACGGGAACCTCGTTGTCCAGGGATCCGTTGACCTCCTCTGCCTCTTCCACCCATGCCCTGCGCCCTCTGCTCCTCGCTCTCCTCGCTCGCTTCTCCACCAACTCTCCCACTCAATCATCCAGCCCCCCTGCTGCCGTTCTTTTCGATGGCGATGTTGAGCGGTATGGCGGTGGTGGGGGGGGTATGGAGGTGGGGGGGGGAGTAGCATGGATGGCGTGTATGGGAGGGGCGGGTATGGGGAATGGGATGTGCTGTGGGAGCAGCTGTCACTGCGGCAGCAAGAGATGCAGGGTCGGCGGGAGGGGGAGCAGGAGGGAGAGCAGGAGGGAGAGCAGCAGGGGGAACAGGAGGAGGAGCAGGAGGGGGGGCAGCAGGGGGAAGGGGGAGGGGGGCAGCAGGGGGAGCAGCAGGGGGAGCAGCAGGAGAGAGGCAGAGAGCAGCAGGAGCGAGAGGAGCAAGCATGGGAGCAGAGCCGAAAAGCGTCTGGCAATGTCTTCCCCATGCATATGTCCCTTCAGGTGCTGTGCTATACCACACTGCACCGCTCTGGACTACCTACGCTACACTGCAATATGCCACACCAGCGCAAGCTGTTGCACTTCAATCCACGCCACATGACCGTGCCAGTGCCCGCATTTCTTCTCAATTTGTGTCGTCTCAAAAGCAGTGCCAGTGCCCGCATTCCAACTCCTTTCAGATTCTCTGACTCACCCACCCGTCCCACCCGTCCCACCCGTCCCACCCGCCCCACCCGCCCCACCCGTCCCACCCGCCCCACCCGCCCCACCCGCCCCACCCGCCCCACCCGTCCCACCCGTCCCACCCGCCCCACCCGCCCCACCCGTCCCACCCGTCCCACCCGTCCCACCCGTCCCACCTGCCCCACCCGCCCCACCCGTCCCACCCGTCCCACCTGCCCCACCCGCCCCACCCGTCCCACCCGTCCCACCCGTCCCACCCGCCCCACCCGCCCCACCCGTCCCACCCGCCCCACCCGTCCCACCCGTCCCACCCGTCCCACCCGCCCCACCCGCCCCACCCGTCCCACCCGTCCCACCTGCCCCACCCGCCCCACCCGTCCCACCCGTCCCACCCGTCCCACCCGTCCCACCCGCCCCACCCGCCCCACCCGCCCCACCTGCCCCACCCGTCCCACCCGTCCCACCCGCCCCACCCGTCCCATCGTTTCCTCCACCGGAAGTCAGCTCTCCCAACACACCGACTCTAGCTAACCCATCCCCAACCTCCACCAACCTGATCAGGCCCATGTGGACAACTCACCCCCCACCTGTGCACATGAACACGCGAGGCACGTGGCAGTGCATGTGCGGGCGCACCCCGCATGGTTCACCGCACAGTACAGCTAGGCAGACCGCAGTATGGGCCCCCTCTCTCTCCCCCAACGATTTTTGAGGCGGCTTGAAAACTGAGACGGTTTTTTAGGTGCCTCAAAATTCGCAGCCCGCATAGTGCAGCCCGCATTGGTGCAGCCCACAGTATGGCACAGGCAGACTGCATTATGGGCCACCTCTCTCTCCCCCAACCCGCCTTCTCATTCTCACCCAATCCCTCCCAACCGACAGACAGACTCACCCCCCCCGCTTGCACACCCGCTCCCGAGAGGCTCATTTTGGCACATGTGGGGGCACACCTCGCATCTTCGTTCCCGCAATACCACTCTCTCACTCCCTCTCCCACTCTCCACTCTCCCACTCTCCCAATCCCCAACAGACTGACTCTGGCGCACCCGCCACATGCTCGCAGCTACTCCAGAGGCACGTGGCGGTGCATGTGTGGGCACACCCCGCATGATTCAGCACACAGTGCGGCACGGCCATGGGCCACCTCTCTCTCCCTCCACCCATCCCCCATCAACAGACAGACCCCCCTCCCACGTGCTCGCACCTCGACAAGAGGGAGCATGTGGCGGTGCATGTGAGGGCGCACCCCGCATGGTTCAGCGCACAGTACGGCACGGCCATGGGCTTGCAGGGGCGGCACCAATGCACCCGTCGCTGCAACCTCTCCTGCACTGTCAGTGCTGCTGCTCCTTCGCTTCCTGCCACTTCCCCTCTCTCCCTCCCCTTAGTGCCACTTCTGCTCTCTCCCTCCCCTTAGTACCACTTCCGCTCTCTCCCCTCTGCCCAATGTCCTGTTGTTCCAACCTGTGTCTTTTTTTCAGAAACCCTTTGCCTTCCCTCCCCCTCTCACTCAACTACCCGCCCCCACCCACTCCCCCCACCCCTCCAGTGTCTCTCTCCCCCCTTCCCCTCCCTGTCACTTCTCCCGAAACATGTTTGCGACCTGGTAACTTTGATTGTATGGTTTTCCGAGCAATTTTCTTGCTAAGGATCGAATACTCTTGTTTCTTTTGCTGAAGCGATCAGCTTCGTACTGCTGCTCTTTCTACCATGAGTGACGAAGATCCGTGGGATCTCACTTACTTACGTCTCCGCATATCTCCTCGTTTGGCCCCTCCCCCCTTTCCTCCTTCCCTGGTCAGTTCTCATGGGACCCTGCCACCGCTGCCAGTGCTCACGCCCATGTGCATGTGAGGGGAGCGGAGGAGGGCCAAGACATGCGTCGGCAAACGCGAGAGACACTTGGCGGCACCAGTAACAGCATCAGCAGCAGTGTTACGAGCACTGATACGAGCACTGGTACCACCATGGATACCAGCAGTGAAAGCAGCAGCGGAAATACCACCAGGAGCACAAGGAGCACCAATGGCAGCACCGGGTCGAACCCCAGTGGAAGCAGCAGGCTGCACAGCCCTGCGCTTGTTCTTGTGGACCTGGAACCGCCTGCCCCGCCCCTGCTGGTGCCTGCAAGGGGGAGGGGGCGAGAGAGGGGGGAGAGGCGAGGAGAGGAATCCAGTGCTATTGGCGGAGACAGCTCTCCTGTTAGCAGCACGGTTACCGGCAGTGATGCTGGCAGTGATGCTGGCAGTGATGCTGGCAGTTATGCTGGCAGTGACAGCACTTTTACTAGAAGAAGCACCACAATCAGCAGCAGCAGCAGCAGCAGCGGCAGCAGCAGTACTGCTCATAGCGGTGCTAGCAGTGGTGGTGACAGTGTCACTGGAGAGGAGTCTGCTGCTGCTGCTGGTGCTGATGGTGCTGCTGGTGCTGATGGCAATTGGGATGTGGTCATCTCATACCACAGAGATAGCGACGTTCAGGTGACCAGAGCAGAGAGCACAACGGCTTGAGCAAACATCATGGGTTATTTGCCTCTTGATCGACACCGTTTTAACGCATTCAACAGGCGGACCTCCCGACCGAGTCGCCATGTTTTTTCTTGACACTCCTCAATCAACACATAAGTTCTGTCAACATTGCGTCTCATCCCTTCTCATCTCTCCTCATCCCTCCTCATCTCTCCTCATCCCTCCTCAACCCTCCTCATCCCTCCTCATCCCTCCTTATCCCTCGTCATTTCTCCTCACCCCTTCTCATTCGTCCTCCTCGTTTTTCCTCCTCACTCGTCCCTCTCATCGTTCTTTCCTCTTGTCCATGCCTCCCCCCTGCCTCCCCCCTGCCTCCCCCCTGCCTCCCCCCTGCCTCCCCCCTGCCTCCCCCCTGCCTCCCCCCTGCCTCCCCCCTGCCTCCCCCCTGCCCCCCCCCTGCCTTCCCCCTGCCTGCCCCCTGCCCTATGGCCAGGTGACATATGTGGGAATCAACGACGACCTCACACGCCCTCACATGCGCTCTGCTACCAAAATGCAGGTGCGGGTAGAGTGGCGAGGAGGCAGGTGCTGATTGAGTGGTGAGGATATTTTTTAGTTGTCTCAAAAATCACCTCAGGTGCAGGTAGAGTGGCGAGCAGAGGTGGGTTTACCCACGCTATGCGGCGATAGTCACCCTGGATGTCACGCTGCAGGTGACGGGGATGACATGCCATGGCCACACATGCGGTCTCGTGCCATCACATATGCGGTCTTGTGCCATCACACATGCGGTCTTGTGCCGTCGCACATGCGTTCTTGTGCCATAACACATGCGGTCTCGTGCCATCACACATGCAGTCTCGTGCCATCACACATGCGGTCTCGTGCCATCACACATGTGGTCTCGTGCCATCACACATACGGTCTCGTGCCATCACTCATGCGGTCTCGTGCCATCACACATACGGCCTCGTGCCATCACACATGCGGCCTCGTGCCATCACACATGCGGTCTCGTGCCATCACACATGCGGTCTCGTGCCATCACACATGCGGTCTCGTGCCATCACACATGCGGTCTCGCGCCATTCCATCCCATTTATCTCTCCTGAACGCTCCCCCCCTTCCGCTCCCCTCCCAACCCCCTTCCTCCCCCCCTTCCTCCCCCCCCTCCCTTCCCCCCAACACCACCCCGCCCTCTTCTCCCTTCGTCCCTTCACCTGTTGCCATCGGACTCACCTCAGTCCACGCCCGTTCTGCACTTGGCGTCGCGTTGCTCCCCCTCATGGCGCGATGACATGGCGTCTGCTGCACTGGCAGCTCTGCCACGTCACCACTCCTTTGGAGCGTGCCGCAACAACATGCGACCAGTCACGGAGCAGAAGGCGCATCCTGGCTGCAGGTGCGACCTCTCCCGCTCTCGCGATCTCTCTTTCCCTTCTCTCTCCTGTTTCCTCCCCACCTTCCTCGTTTCGATTCTTACTCAATCATATAAGCACACAAACCCTCACACGCAACCCCCCTTCCCCCACCCCCCCCCCACTTCCTCCCACCATACACACACACGTGGAGACCAAATATTTCTTATTGCCCACCATCTCCCCTCCCTCTCACCATCTCCTATCCCTCTCACCATCCCTTCTCTCTCACACCATTCCCTTTCCCTCAGGTTGGATCCCGACACGTGGCAGTCTCGCACACACTGTGTCATGTCCCGTTACAAGTTTGTACTCGCTATAGAGGGAGCCGCACTCCCTGGATACGTTACTGAGAAACTCTTCATTCCTCTAGAAGCAGGTGCGTGCATGCCTGAGATTAGGCTCTATACTGTATTCGCTCCAATCTATGCTTGGGTTGGGTCTATGCATTTTCATTATATTTTGTTTGGTCCCTACCAACCTAACCTGCTTCAGTTGCTCAATTTCTTGTTTTGTTTGAATTATTATTTTCCTGTGCCGCGTTTGTGGCAGGGGCAGTACCGATCTACTATGGAGCGCCAGATGTCTTTAACTACGCGCCTCCCTATTCCTTCATCAACTTGAGGGACTTCTCCAATTTCACACAGCTCGCTTCACTTATAGACCGACTCAGTGCCAATACAAGTGCGTATTAAAGCAAAAATGTTACATCGGTTGTAGATGCTTTTGCCTAGGAAATGAGGCAACATTGCGAGTATGGTTGCGCAGTCTGTCAGGGGAGGCAGGGAGCTGTGCCAAAGTGCCGTCTGTTACTCTTGTCTAATCTTGCAATTCCATGTTTGCATTTGTCTTGAGCTGCCTCTCCGTGCCCTCGTACGGTATCACCCACGTTTACTCTTTGCCTTCTCCCCTCTGTTCTCTTCCTTTCCCACCCTCCCTTCTATCCCTACCAAACTTGTGTGTCAGGTGAGTATCTGGATTACCATGCGTGGCGAATCTGTGACCTTCCTGGTAATTACCAACATGCCGCTGCACTGGGGATGAGGACCTTACCTTGCCGTCTCTGTGAAAAAATTGCTAGATTGTTGTAGGCCTTTTCCCATTTTTCCCGGCGAGTATGGGGTTTGTGAGCATTGGAAGATAATAAAAATCAATCATGCCTTTTAAATCAATCAATCATGACAATATGGGACTAATAATAAGTGCACTTGGCATGCAGATATTGGATTGCATATACAGGATCAATTTGTGGAGTATTGCAATCACTGTATTGCTCTTAACAGCTTACTGGATTACCCAATTGGATCAGCCAGTAAAGACGGAAGGAATGGGCTTCTGTGGTGCCATGTGTTTGGTGCCTTTTGCGGTGTGACAGGGACTGCCATCCTGTGATTCGTTCATCTCTGTGCATCATGCGTGTCACGTGTGGACAGTCTGACTCCGTCAATACAGAGGCACACCACGCCTGGTCTTGCGATGGGGACGACTCGACGGTCTTGCTTTTGTATGTCGCCGTGTGTGGTTACATTCTACATGTGGTGTCCGCTCTTTCGTCGATTATCTTGCGATATGGTACAGCTCTCATGCGACTGTACGACGACGGCCTGGACGTCGCAAGTGTGGTCGCCCATTCGGCAGTTGGTCGCCGTTGCGAATTCGTGCTGGAGCATAGCGCGCCACCTGAAACCTGCCAGAGCTGCTCCCCGCCTACTCGCGCGAGGCCATGTGGCAGAGATCAGTTCGGGTCGGTCCCCCCTGAAATTCCACCACCACCAACCAAACCGCCATGCCTGATCAGGCTCCCTTCCCCCAACATGCCGTTATGGTTGATCTGCCCCCTCTCCCTCCCGTATGTCCTGCTCCCGCAAAATATTATTTCAGCCCCCCTCATCTTGCCCCGCAACGCAATTACACCTTTTCTCCTCTATGGTTCCACCCCGAACAGTCCAAATTGCAATCTCACCAACCAGGTTCTCAGCATGACTCGCGTTGACACTGAACCTGATTGGCTGCAGTCTGAACGAGAACGAACTACCAAGTTGTACTTCGACAGTTGCGAGATTCAGAGCTGGAACGTCGCGCAGGCAGCCAATCTAGTGCATGAGCGAGATTTTGTAACCAAGTGTCATTGCTTACTGTGGGATTTCCCCTTCAAAGTCCAGTTTGCCCGTGTTTTACTGTTCACAGGTTCAGGCCGCGTGCAAAAAACATGGAAATAGATAGAAAAACAGGTGTATTTTCTCATTCCTGCCCTGTCCGCCCTCCCCTCAACTGGCCGACGCGTGGCGCGACTTGCTCACAGCAAGATCTCCGCGCGCTGTGCCTCCAAATGCGACAAAGAGGCGGCTGTTACATAGGCTTCGGTGGAATTCGCCCGACCATTCGGCTGAGGCACCCACGCCTAGGCGAAGACGACGAAGGAGCCTGAGCTGCTAAAGTGAAAGGTAACCTCCAAAAGTCCACCCCCGCCCAGTCACCCTTCCACTGTCACCACACCCTCTCTACAGTGCCACCAGCCTCGAAAGTCAGGGTACAGTCCAGACGGGCAGAAAACACTCCGCCGCTCCATCGCCCCACCCCTCCGCAAAACCCATCCGCCCCCGTCTCTCCGCTCCGCCCATTTCCCCCGCATCTCCTCTCTAGCACCTGCTTCTCGTTCCCAAGTCTTCCCGCCCCCTCCTCCCCCCCCCGTTCCGCCGACTCCCCTTCCCCCTTACAGAATGCACGCGCTACTTTGCTCTGCTCCGCGCCAACTGACATTGATCACACACCTGTGAGTTGCACCTCACCTCACCTCGTGGCACCTCGCATCCGCTACACCAACCGCGCGGACCATGAAAAGCACTTCATTCTACTCCTTGCCTGGTAGCTGCCCCATTCTGATCTCTTCCAGCAAGCTTCTCCTCACTGACCCCCAGTAACCGAATTCACAAACAATCATCCAGTCCAGAGCGTATTACCCCCGTAGAGCATATATCCTGGTTTCGTCATATCACCTCGGCGCGTTCGTCGTCCTATTTTCAAGCAAGCACACGAGTCCAGCTCCCGCGGTCTCCTTTTATTCGTCTAGCACATTACGCCCTACTGCAGCGCACCTCGTCCTACGACCTCCGTGTGGTCTCCCTCCTTCCTTCAGCAAGCACCGCCATGCTGAGTCCTCTACCACAACCCCTCCACATGGCGTCCCCATCGCCGCCCCCCTCTCGGCACGCCTACGCGCCCCCTTGCTACAAC
This sequence comes from Closterium sp. NIES-67, assembly GCA_027943415.1. Lineage (NCBI taxonomy): Eukaryota > Viridiplantae > Streptophyta > Zygnematophyceae > Desmidiales > Closteriaceae > Closterium > Closterium sp. NIES-67. The sequence goes on along the minus strand of BQMB01001599.1, from coordinate 69,583 downwards.
GACCGCACGTCGGAGCTCGTCTCCGCTGTAGAGCGACTCAATAAAGCGGCGGCGCCGTGGGACTCGCAGGCGACCATGGGACAGCAGCCAATCGCAGCAGCGTACGGAATCCCTCCGCAGCCAACTGGGTTACAGCGTACAACATCCTCCCTCCCAGTAGCGGGTACAAATGCGCGTCTCAGGCGTACAGCCTCGGTGAACCCCCGCGGCGCGGATAACAGTCCACGTGGCAGCACCAGCGGCAGCAGCGGGCCGTCCTCCCCAATTCGACTGGGTACCATCGCGACCTTCGAGGCGCCCGGAAAACCCGCAGCCAGAACCGAAACCGAAGCCGCAACCGCAACCGCAGTTTCAGCAGCAGCAGCAGCAGACTCACCGCAGGGCACAACTCCGCAACCCCCTTCCGCCAACACAAGCGCATCCACGCCCGCGGCGGGCTTATCCGCAGCACCTGCCTCCCCGGCGCGTGCACGCGCCGCTAGCGCGGCACCGGCACCGGCGGCGGGCGATTCAGCCCACCACCCGCAGTCGGAGCTGAGCCGGCGCGCGTCGCGGATCGGGCTTAGCATCCACCAGATGATGCAGAAGCTGCACAAGCTCGCGAAACGTGAGTTCCTAGCCTAACAGAAACTGGTTTTAAACTCTCCCATTTTCTCCCTCTCTCCTTCTCCAATGATCTATTGATCAGACGGCGTAGAAGCTGCACGAGTTGGCGAAACGTGAGTCCGTCCGCCCGTGATTGGCTGTGCGAGTGCGTGCGGTGTGATTGTGTCGTGTGGTTGTAATGAGACTGGGCCAACTCTGCTATTCTCTTCGTACCTCTGTTCCCACCCTCTTCCTTTCTCTCTTCCCCTTGCTTAAGTTCCATCTCCCCCTCCCTCTCCCCTTCCCCCTCCCCCTCCCTGTTCCGCCCTCGTCGGCTGGTCCCCCTTCCTCTCCCCTTTCCCCGCCCCTTCTTTCGCAAACCCCTCGAACAATCATCCAGTTTCGAAGCGCACGTCGATGTTCGACGATCCGACGGCCGAGATTCAAAATCTCTCTGCGCTCGTCTCGCAAGACCTCTCCGCGCTCGGCGCCGCGATTTCCGGCCTGCAATCGTTTTGCGAAGCGCAGGCGCTCAGCAAGGAAGCAGGCGACTCCAGGCAGCCGTCTGGCGGCTCGGCTGGCGCCGTAGCGGGAAATGCGGCGGCGGATGCGGCGACGCGGCAGCGCGTCGAGCTGGGAATGGCGGTGGTGGAGAGCCTGCGAGAGCGGCTCGCAAAGGCGGGGGAGGAATTCAAAGACGTCCTCGCGACGCGATCAGAGGTATGGTGCGGGACGAAATAGAGCGTGGTTATGGGCTTGCGAGATGGAGGGTGGGCAGGAGGGACGGGGAGGGAGCGCGGACGCGGGCGCGGGAGCGGGAGCGGGTGAGGCGATTGGGAAAGCCAAGGGATGGCGGGCGAGGTGTCGGCTTGACAGAGAGAGTTAGAGAGCGAATTAGAGAGAGAGTTACAGAGGCGGTGAGGCGTCGCAGTTGGGGAGTGGCAATGAGGCGCTGATGTATCTGGAAAGAGCGGGAATCAGTTGTTATCGAACCGACTCGCAGAACGGCTGAGCGTCCTTGCGATACGCCTTATCGACGCTCCTACGCTATACGTCTTGGGCGTTTACATCGAGAGTGCAACGCCTTTCCGAGAGTAGCGTTTACATGCACGCCGTCGCGGGCAACAGTAGCCGCAAGGTGCAATCTAGTTGTCACTTAGGACGGAACACTGAAGGGTATGGCGCGGTACTGTGCGCTTGTGGTAGTACGATTCGGGTAGTTTTGGAGCTCGCAAGGCTTGGGTGACGCGACGCTGCTTGACGTCGCTGGGACGATGAGTGGACACCAAGGCCTTGGGCGCCTCAAATGAGGCCGTGGACACTCATCGTCCAGCGGCGCTGCCAGGACACTCTCGACACTTGCGACTCTCGCAACGCTTCCGACACTTTCCCTCGTGCCCCTCACTCCCACTCACTAACCCCTCATCTCTCTCAACTCAACTCCTCCCCTTTTTGTCCCCCAGGCCCTGAAGGTGAGTGAGAATCGGCGGCAGCTGTTCTCCGCTACAGCCGCCACGGGGCAGAGCGCTACAGCCTGGCACAGCAAACGGCCCGTTGTGGGCGGCGGTACGGCGCTCCTCCCCACCACCTCCTCCTCCTCCTCCTCCCTCTCCCTCGCCTCCTCCCCCTCCGTCTCCCCCTCCTCCTCCCCCTCCTCCACCCTCCCCGTTTACAACCCCTTCGGCCGCAACACCACGGCAACTGCCGCCAACAGCCACACCGGCCCCAGTAGCAGCAGCAGCAGTTACAGTAACGGTAACGGCTTGTTACCCTGCTACTCCTCCCCGTCCCCTTCCGCGTCCGCCTCTGCGCCGTCCTTCGCGCAGCATGGCAGCGCGCAGCAGCATGCGCACGCGGCGAGTGCGCACCACGCCATAGCGCTGCAGCAGGTGGAGAGCAGCATGGGCGAGCTGACGGCCGTGTTCCGCGACCTCGCGCACACAATGGCGCAGCAGGGGGGGGGGCAGAAGGCGGACGGCGCTGCTGACTTGGCCATTTGGTGAGTGTCGGGTGCTGGGCTAATCTTTTCTCTGTGTGGGTGGGGGGGGGTTGAGTGGGGAAAGCAGCATGGGCGAGCTGACGGCGGTATTCCGGGACCTCGCACACACAGTGGTGCAGCAGGGGGGCCTGCGGAAGGTGGACGGCGCTGCTGACTTGGCCGTCTGGTGAGAGCTGGGCTGCGGTTTGCTTTTCAGAAGGGGCTGGTGAGGGAGGGGAGCAGCATGGGATCGCTCGGACAGGTGACTGCATTCCGCGACCTTGCACACACAGTGGCGCAACAAGGGGGGCAGCAGGGGGCCAGCAGGGGGGCAGCAGGCGGGCAGCAGGCGGGCAGTGGGGGGGGGGGGGCGGCTGGTTTGGCTACCCCTGATTGTTGGGCTGACAGTTGGTGTGCCGGGTGGGACAGGGAGTGGGGGAGGGAGGGTAGAGAAGCGGGACGGAGGCCATGCATGTCTGTTGTGCTAGATGAATGTTTGTCTGTGGACGTGTAAAAAAAATCATTCTGGAAGAGTCCACTCACCATCTCCTCACGGTCGCTTCCCCATCTCCAACCCATCTCCCCGGCATTCCCCCTGCAGCATTGACGATGGGCTATCAGAGTCGTTGCTGCAGATGCAGCAGGCGCACCGGGCGCTGCTGAAAGATCTGGACGTGACGCACTCGCACCGCCCCCTCATCATCAAGTCCTTCCTTACGCTTGCCTCCTTCCTCTTCCTGCTCTTGGCCTTCTCCGCATGACCGCCGGCAATGTGGGGAAATTACTCACATGTCACATGCCCTCTCCTTCCTCACTTGACTCTCCTCGCATATTCCGCGTGTCCCCCGCGTGGAGCCGCAGCATTGCCTCCTCTCCCCTAAAGCCTGATCGCGTGACCATCCCCTGCACTGCTCCTGCGGCTGCTGCCGCCGGGCATGCCCATTGAGCCACAGCTAAGACCTCCGCTGCTGTCCCGTGTTGCTTCCTCAAATTGCATGCCTTTATGTCCACCAGAACAGTGGTAGTACAGTGATGGCAATAAGTAGTGCAAGACTGTTAAACGGTCTTGCTACTTGACATACTTTGACTAGCTATTTGCTAATAATATGATAACCTTAATTGCCTTATCAGATTTGTAGTGCATAAAAATGATGAATTGAGATAGCTTGCTTTCTTATCCTTCGCAACAGGCGTCGTACTCATGTCACGTAGGGCATCGTTCTCAAATTGACATAGGTACAACAAGGCTATTAGCTCATAAGAATCTAAACATACATGCATCATGATTCTAGTTGTGCGCTCCCGTTCAGGTGACCGGCCGGTGTTGGAAATACCTCAAGGACTTCAGCGTTTCTGAAGTGTAACACCACACTCGAGGAAGGTCGTAACGGGTACGCGAGTCAACGGAGGTTACACGAGGGGATGGACAAACAACACGAAAGGACTCGAAGGGTCGCAACTGGAGGTTGCTATCAAAGGAAAAACTGAATGATTAGAATAGAGGGAGAGAACAAGGGTATATACCTAAGAGTGTTGTACCCTTTAAGAGGTGACCCTATACAGTCTATACAAATATGAGTTATACATATATTTGACACACCCCCTAGACTGCATAGGGGCAAATCCTAAACAAGCAGCTCAGGGCGGCACTACTAGTCCAGCCACTGAGACAAGGGTCTAAAGACCAGTCAAAAGGAGTCCAGGCAAAACAAGAACAAGACCAGGGCGGCACTACTAGTCCGGCCACTGGGAAAGGACACAAGTCCAGTCTGAGTACATATATATAGATATATATAGGACAGTACAAAGTCAAGGTCCTAGCAAGTGAGAGGCTACAGGAACTAGATCGAGCTGTACACAGAACCGCTGATGATCTTTAGGCGCAAGCGCCTTCGTAAAGATATCAGCTGTGTTGGCACCAGAGGCCAAGTGAAATACGCGGGCCTGGCGACGCTGCTGTAGCTCGCGCAGGAAGAAGTACCGCAGCTGAATATGCTTCGCTCTGCCCTCAAGTCGAGGCTCCTGACACAGGAGTATCATGGCCCTGTTGTCAGCGTACAGGACCGGGGCAGAGCTAGGCCGCTCACCAAAGTCAGTGAGGAAGAAAGTCAGCCAGCGGAGCTCCTGTGCCGCCATGGCACCAGCGTAGATCTCAGCCTCACACCTCGACTGAGCAACAGACGACGAGCGAGTGGATCTCCAAGAGATAGCACCTGAACCAAGGCTAAAACAGTAGCCCTGTGACGACCTGAGCGTCTCAGAGTCGTCTGCCCAAGAAGCGTCTGTATGCCCAGTGAGGACCACTGGCCTGCGTCCTCCTAACACTAGCCCCATGCCTGATGTACTTGCTAGATATCGCAAAACCCTATTGGCTGCCGACCAGTGCTGTGGTCGGTGTCTGCCTGTGGCCACAAAGCGAGCCAGGATGCTGAGAGGGTATGCGAGATCTGGGCGTGTGCAGGTCATCAGGTACATGAGGCAACCCACCAGCTCTGCGTAGGGGCCACTGGGCTCTATTGACTCCTCAGGAATAGGAGCGTAAAGCCCGTGGTCTACAGGTAGAGGTGTGGGCTGTGCAGAGGAGAACTGAAGACCGAACCTCTGAAGGACCTGACGCACCAAGTGTGACTGGGTCAGAGTGATGGTGCGTGCTGCTCTGTCCCTGGAGATCTGCAGGCCAAGATAGCGACGCAGCTCTCCAAGATCAGTGCAGGTGTGTCGCTTCAGCAGCTCATTCTTCACAGAGGCCAGTGCGTCCCTGTCAGGAGTAGCGAAGACCAGGTCGTCTACGTAGACAAGGATGTAGAACGGAGTCTGGCCGGAACGCACAAACAGTGAAGGGTCAGCAGAGGACGGAAAGAACTGCAGTTCTGCTAACGTGGCACGTAGCGTGTCGTGCCACTCGCGGGGAGCCTGACGCAGGCCGTAGACCGGGCGCCTGAGAAGCCACTGGGTCCTAGGAGGGAAGGTACCAGTGAAGCCCTGTGGTCGGCGCAGGTAGACCTGCTCGTGCAGGCTGCCCTGAAGAAAGGCAGTAGAGAAGTCGAGGGAGTGAAGCTCGTAGTCACGCTGTGCTGCTACGTGTAGCAGCGCCCGAAGAGTGGTCATCTTCGGGGTCGGGGCGAAGGTCTGGAAGAAGTCGACCCCCTCGCGCTGACTGAAACCTCTGGCCACGTAGCACGCCTTGAAGACAGGTGGCTCTCCAGGGGGGCGCTTCACCTTGAAGAGCCACCGACCATCGACTACGTTCACCCCAGGCGGGGGAACAGCGTCGACGTAAGTGCCGGTGGACCTCCAAGATGCCATCTCCTGCTCCATGGCAGCTATCCACTGAGAGGCCCAAGGTCCCGAGGTGGCCTCAGCATAGGTGCGAGGGGTCGGGATGTCGAAGGCGTCTGGGTCACCCTCAGGGACTAAAAGCATGGAGCAGAGATGGGGAGCAGCCTCGGACAGGAAAGCCAGCTCGTACTGCCTGTCCTCTAGGATGTCACTGCCCAGGGCAGGAGCACCCCCGACGGACGGAGAACGGGCAGGGTCAGAGACCAGAGCGGTAGCGTAGTCAAGGCGGCGGGTAGAGGCGAAGTCAGCAACAGCAGCGACAAGCGCGTCAAGGCGCGAGACAGGAACAACAGGGTCGGTAACAAGAGAGGCAAGGACCCGAGGGACAAGGGGACGAGCAGAACGAAGGTAGTCAGAGAACGGAGGAGGTGCAACAGCAAGGGACGAGGGAGGAGGGGACGGGAGGAGAAGAGGACGAGACGAGCGGGAACGGAGCAACATAGAGTGGGTGGGCAGGACAGGAGAGACGGGACGAGCACGGGAGGGATGACGAGCCCAAACGTGAGACGGAGGGGTAGGGTCAGGGGACAGCGGAGGAGACACAGGGGGGGAACGAGGAGGAAGACGGGTCGGAGTCCGGCGGCGGGAACACAGGACCGTAGATAGGAAGGTCAGCGGGCGGTGGGGGAGACACCGGCGCGCGGTCCGGGGAGGGAAGGCCGAGTAGGCGGAGAGCGGAGACCGGCGGCGACGGCTGCTGCGGCGGCGACGACGGCTGGGCCGGAACTCTCGGACCAGCAGAGGCAGAACGACCGTCGGCAGAACCCCCAGAACCAACACCCCCAGAGCGAGAACCCCCTCCAACACCAGCGGCACCCCCAGAAGTCAAGAGTGGCGGCGGCAGTGGCGGCGACGACTGCGGCGGCGACGGCTGCGGCGGCGGCGACAGCGGCGACGGCTGCGGGGGGGTCGACGACTACGACAGTGGGGGCGGAGGCACTGGGGAAGGGGGACGCGGCAAGGACAGACCGGGGGTACCACCAGTGTCAGCAGACTCAACGGGGACAACCGACGGGAGGGGAGTGACGTGAGAGACACCAGACGGGGCAGGACGAGGCGGGAGAGGGGCAGGGGCTACCGGGGGAGAGGGAGCAAGGAACAGGGGGGGGCCAACTGGGAGACCTCGGTGAGGGAAGCGGCGGTAAAAGGAGACGGACTCGTCAAAGGTAACGTCACGAGAGTGGAGGAAGCGGTGAGACGGCGGGTGATAGAAAAGCCAGTCAGACGAGTCCAGGGGGAAACCGAGGAAGACACAGGGGACAGTACGGGCAGTGAGCTTGTCCGTGCCAGAGGCATGAACGTGAGCAAGGCAGCCCCAGACGTGGAACGTAGACGCGTCACCGGGGGACCCGGTACAAAGAAGGGTCGGCGAAACCTGCGGCCGCTGGGAGCGTGGCCACAGGTTAAGCTGGTCAGCAGCGTAGCGAACACCGAACGGCCACAGAAAATGGTGGGCATCGGCATGGATCATGGAGGTGCGGACGACCTCCATGACCAAGCCGATGCGGCGCTCAGCAACCCCATTTTGCTGTGGCGAGTCCGGCAAGGTGTACGACTGGGTGATGCCCTCCGCACGACAGAACTGTCCAAGCCGACCAGAGGCGAACTCGCCGCCACGGTCGGAGTGGAGACACAACACGGGGAGACCGCGGTGGAGACGCGCAGCCACAACCCACGGGAGAAGAACGTCGGGCACGTCGGCCTTCCGCTCCAGGGGAAACACCGTGGTGTAGCACGTGTAGTCGTCGACGAGCACAAGGAAGTAGCGCTCACCGCGCGGTCCGGGGACGGGGGCAGGGCCCTAAACGTCCAGGTGCAGGGTCTGAAGGGGGGCAGTAGCCGGGCACAGCGAGGAGGAGTGAGGGGCACGGCGGAGCCGGCCCTCAACGCAAGGCGTGCACGGTGGCGCAGTCGAGGGAGGAAGGGCGGGGAGCGACACAGGGAGACCTAAGACAAGGCCGTGCTGGGACATGTGACGTAGACGAGGGAGAGCAGGGTGACCTAAGCGGTGGTGCCAGAGAAGGGACGGGTGAGTGAGGGAACGACACGAGCAAGCTGCAGCAACCTGGGAGGACGCACCAACCGGAGGGGAGGCGGTGTCTAGGGTAAACAGACCGGACACCGGGTCCCTGGGGAACGTCGCAAGGGGGGAACCTGAGACAGCCTCAGAAAAGACAGCGAACCGCTCGTGCCCGGGGAACGTGGTGGTGACGCCGAGGTCCTGGAGACAGCCGACACCAACCAGGTTCCTCGAGAATGAGGGAACGTGGAGGCCTGTAAGGGAGCCAGAGGGAATGGCTGGATAGGGAAGGGACGTAGAACTGCGAGCGAGGACAGGACCCGCAGAGGGGTCGGCGAGAGAGACGACAGCTGGCATAGCAAGCGGCGTAAGTGCGGAACGGTCACGGAAGAAGCAGGCAGAAGCACCGGAGTCGAGAGTGAAGGACAGCGAAGCAGTGGCAGGGGTAGGGAACGGAGCCGGTGCAGAGACGAGGCTAGACAAACTAGGCAGTCCTACGCCTGACGCAGCAGGGGAGGCTAGGCTACACAACAGTGCAACAACTAAACTAGAGAACACAGGATAATAAGATCGAGCAACACTAGCAGCGTCAGAATACATGGCATGCAAAGCAGCACCTATCTGATCCATGTCTAACTCAAAGATCGGCACGCCCTGGCGGAGCAGGCTGTGCCAGTCTGGGAGGTCCGGGGCCGGGCCAAAGCGACGACGAAACAGATCGTCGAGGCGGCGGAAACAGCGGGCAGTCGGGTGCGGGCGGCGGCACAGAGTGCCGCGAAGAGGCCCGGTCTGAAGCTGGTACTGGCAGGTGACAGCACCGGAGCCGCTGGTAGACGCCAAGCTGCGCGGGCCGCCACCACTGCCACCACCCCGTGAGGAGCCGGGCCAACCAGGCGGGAGGCGAGCCCACTGCGGCGGGGGCTGCGGCCGGGACGGCGGCTGCTGCTGGGACGGCGGCTGCGGCGCGGGCTGCTCCTGCTGCGGCTGGGGCTGCTGCTCCTGACCACCAATGCTAGTCCCCCCAGACGGACTACTCTCACGACCACCAGCACCACTACCTGTACCACCACCCCTACCACCCTGGCGACCACGGCCACTGCGGCGCGAGCGCTGCTGCGGGTGGACCGCAGCAGCCGTCTCGGTGAGAGGGGTCGCCGTGGCGACTGCAGCCGAAACGTCAGTGAACGTGCACTGGGAGGGGGCACAGCCATGAAAGATAGAGACTGCCGGCGCACCGCTCGACTGAGCGATAGTGCGCTGGCGAGTCTCGATCTCGGTGAGGGTGTCGACAAAGGCAGTGAGAGTGAGGTCAGCCGGGTGCAGGCTAAGGAAGTGATCGCGAGCACTAGCGAGGCGGTCTGGCAGGCGCATGGCAATAAAATAGAGCGTCATGCAGAAAGGGGGGGGGAGCGCAGTGAGCTGGGCAGCAGTGCTAGCAGTGCGATAGCGGGTCTTTAGGGCACGCAGGTGAGTGGCAAAGTCTGCGACGGTAGGGAAAGCTGCAAGGTCTGGGAAAAGCATAGGGAAGAGCAGGCGACCAGCAGAAGCAGACGCAGGTGTGGAATAACAGGCAATAACAGCGTCTAGGTAAGCTTTGGCCGTCTCAATAGTAGCAAAACGCGAGCGCTCAGAGACAGGAAGGGCATGGCTAATGGCGACCTGAGCGACTGCATCGCGGGAGTCCCAGACCGCACGGGCAAGCGCAGCAGTAGAGAAGGTCTCACGGTCATCAGAGGAGGGATCAGCAGGGAGGGGGGCAGGGACAGGGGGGCGGGGGAGCAAGCCGTCAACATGGACAACCAAAGAGTGGCCATCCTGACGCTGACCTGTGAGGTGGCGGCGGAGATCGGAGAGCCAGGCGGCGAAGTCAATCGCATGGCCCTCGGCGTCCAGGCGGAGCACAAAGTCCGCCATCGTGCAGGGTCAGCGGCACAGCTCCACAGGAACTCAGCTACAGCCCCCTCCAGCACAGTGGCCACGAAGCGCCTCAGCACGGGCGAGCAGAGGAGACGGAGCACGAGGCGGCACAGCAGGATGGGCCGGGGCGAAAGGGCCAGGCAGGTACGGTGGGGCCAGGCAGGCACGGCAGGGCCAGGCAGGAGCGGCGGGCCAGTCAGGGGCGGCGGGGCCAGGATGCACGGCGGGGCCAGAAAGCGCGGCGGGGCCAGGCAGGTGCGGTTGGGCCAGGTAGGCGCGGCAGGGCCAGGCAGGCGCAGCGGGCCAGTCAGGGGCGGCGGGGCCAGGAGGCGCGGCAGGGCCAGGCAGGCGCGGCGGGGCCAGGCAGGGTGGCGGGGCCAGGCAGGCGCGGCGGGGCCAGAAGGCGCGGCGGGGCCAGGCAGGTGCGGCGGGGCCAGGCAGTGCGGCAGGGCCAGGCAGGCGCGGCGGGGCCAGAAGGCGCGGCGGGTCAAGGCAGGTGCAGCGGGGCCAGGCAGGTGCGGCAGGGCCAGGTAGGCGCGGCGGGCCAGTCAGGGGCGTCGGGGCCAGGAGGCGCGGCAGGGCCAGGCAGGCGCGGCGGGGCCAGAAGGCGCGGCGGGGCCAAGCAGGTGCGGCGGGGCCAGGCAGGCGCGGCAGGGCCAGGCAGGTGCGGCGGGCCAGTCAGGGGCGGCGAGGCCAGGAGGCGCGGCAGGGCCGGGCAGGCGCGGCGGGGTAGGAGGCACGAGTGGGGCCCAGGAGGGGCGCGACGGGCTAGGAGGCGCGAGTGGGGCCCAGGAGGGGCACGACGGGCTAGGAGGCGCGGCAGGGGCCCAGGAGGGGCGCGACGGGCTAGGAGGCGCGAGTGGGGCCCAGGAGGGGCGCGACGGGCTAGGAGGTGCGAGTGGGGCCCAGGAGGGGCGCGACGGGCTAGGAGGCGCGGCAGGGGCCCAGGAGGGGCGCGACGGGCTAGGAGGCGCGATAGGGGCCCAGGAGGGGCGCGACGGGCTAGGAGGCGCGAGTGGGGCCCAGAAGGGGCGCGACGGGCTAGGAGGCGCAATAGGGGCCCAGGAGGGGCGCGACGGGCTAGGAGGCGCGGTAGGGGCCCAGGAGGGGCGCGACGGGCTAGGAGGCGCGATAGGGGCCCAGGAGGGGCGCTACGGGGCCTAGGTGGGGGCGGCGCGACGGGGCCTAGGTGAAAGCGCGACGGGGCCTAGGAGGAACGGGCGGAAGCGGTAGGTGGGGGGGGGTCGAACCTACGGGTGATACCATATCAAAGGAAAAACTGAATGATTAGAATAGAGGGAGAGAACAAGGGTATATACCTAAGAGTGTTGTACCCTCTAAGAGGTGACCCTATACAGTCTATACAAATATGAGTTATACATATATTTGACAGTTGCGACTGACAGTTACAACTGCAAAGATGGTAACCGAAGCGACAATCGAGTCGCTGTGCGACTCGATAACCGCTCTTTCAACTGTATTCTACAACTGCTTTACTTTCCTACTTTCTATATATTGCTGTATGCTTGTTCTTTTAATCAATCACTTGTTCTCATATACTAGTACAAGGGTTCAACTACCTCAACTTCCGCTGCACTACTCAAGTCTTTTACAACTGGGACTTAGTCTCTGGAAAGATCCTAAGGGCATTTCTCAGCCCTACATGGTATGAGAGCTGGTCAGAGACCAAATTCCCAGCAACTATGCTCTATCTACAATCAGCACACCAACGACTTCATTGATTACAAGTCATGGACAGCAAGGGCAAGAAAACCTCTACGGGCTCACCCAGTGCCCAAGATACTCAACCCGGCAACTCTGGACTGCACACTTCAGGACTGCAAACCGAGACCGGCGCTGCTCAAGAAACAACAGGAAGAGCACCAGAAATGGTGACCCCATCACCCTCTTCAAGCGTGGACAGGTTCTTCAGCTTCATGTCACACTTCAACCAGCAGCAACAGACAAGGACACCTGCGCATTCAACACAAAGCAACGGAGGAAACATGGGATTAGCGCCAATGAGTCTCGACAACTCATCGTTCGGGCGACACAATCAAGCGCCTACCTTTGCGCCTTATCACTCTTCACCGGGGACGTTCGAGTTCATGCCGCCCCGTGCCCAACCAACAGCAGCTGCATCACAACAGACACCAAACGAGATTTTAAGTCTCCAGACGCAGTTTTCACACGTGATTAAACTGCAGACATCCTCACCATTCAACAGACACGATTTCTTTACCTGGAGTTTTGAGTTCAAGCTGCTGATTGAGGCTGCTCATCTCTTGGGATACTTCAACGGGTCCCTGCCATTCCCAAGCAACGGCACTGCAAAAGAACAAGAAATCTTCACGTATCAGTCGCTGTTGGCGTACACAGTTCTCCTACGGAACCTGTCACCACAAGAACAGCAAAGCATCAGAACGTATAGGAGCTATGGAAACTCCGCGGAACTCGCATGGCATCACCTCAAGTGCCTCTATCAAGCAAATGACAGCGTGACACAAAGCAGACTCATGCAGCAGCTGACAACAATACAAATGAAGACCGGGGAAAAAGCGATGCAGTATATGAGTTGCCAGACACTCCGCAACCGCCTGCTTCGGTGCGGAGGAACAATCACGGAAGAAAGCTTCGTAACGCTTGTCCTTGCTGGGCTCGGGCCAGAATGGCGAACCACCCGCTCGCTCCTTCGCGCCCACGGCCGAATTTCGGAGATGCACCTCTGCGCCGAACTCCATGCTGAACAACAGGAGATGGACCTGTTTGAAGAAAGACAACCAAGGAAACAACAACCATTAGTCTTCTACACTCAACGAAGACACGACAACAACTACAACCGACGCGGCAGGCAAGATCAACGCGACAACAGAGGACTCACCATTGTACCGCTGTTCTGCCACAACTGCCAAACATCCGGACACTCCAAAGTCAACTGCACACGTCCCCGAGCTTATCGTCCTGTAGACCCACAAGTCGCTTCCACTCAAGTAAGTCCGCCGAGGCACCCTTCCACATCTGCACAAAATACACCGAATATCATCAACTGCATGGTACACATCGACAACTGCGCACCCGGATCACCGCCAACTTACGCTCCCGATGAAGAAGAACTATCGCCGCCGCGCTCACAGGGACTTCAGGTCAACCCAACGTACGCTGCAGTGGCGAACTCCGAACCCACCGGATGCAACACTTGGTTCTTGGACAGCTATTGCGGCCAACACATGTGTTCTTCCAGGCGGTTCGTGCAACGAGAACGACGCCTCAACCGAGACGTCATCATCACCGTCGCCAACAACGAGAACCTGAAGACAAACAGACAAGGAGTGGTTCAGTTACAATCCATGGAGACAAACGTTATACTGCAACTCAACAAGGTCCTCATCGTGAACAACTTGGGATACAACTTACTAAGCGTCAGCCAGTTAATGGCAAAAGGAATTCACCTGGAGTGCGAATCGGACTCCAACGAATTTCGCCTATACCATGGGAAGGGCGGTCTCTTCATCGGTCGCACTCTACTAAAGTCCGGCGTCTTCGTGTTGGACTTCGTCCCAGACCGCGGTACCGCCGATAGCGATGGCATCGTATCATTCGCCGCATGGACGCACCCACCGGACCTTGACCGCGACTTCAACCAAGATGGATACTGGTACTCTAACACCATACCTGCCGCAGAAAGAACACGGGCGTTAGCAGTCATCAGACAAGAAAGACAAGTACCAGCGAGCGTCTCTTCCCAGACATCACCTGCGGTAGCAGCAGCAGGACCCAGCCGAGCACCATCACCAGCGATCCGAGGACCGCCAACCGAAGCAGATCAACTTATGCCCATCACACGCGAAGTCTGCCGAAGTCCCGCCACGGTCGTCGCGTTCTTCTCCAACGCCGACATGTACCAACGCTCGCCCGGCCATCGCGCCCCCGACGACATCTGGCACCAACGCCTTGGGCATCCTGCAAACAGCACGGTACTACAAACTATCCAAGCCGAAGTGTTAGAAAGAAACGCTCTTCTTACAACGAGCGGCCAAGAACTTCGACGACCACGCGCACGGTGCTTCACGTGTCCCGAAGCCGATCTTCCTCACCAACCTTTTCCATCACATCACAACCCAAGCGCACCTGCATACGCACCGATGGAAAAGGTTTACAGCGACATCTTAAACATGCCTCGAGACGACACTAAAGCCGACTTCAACTATGTCATCACGTTCATCGATGCAGCAACAAGATATGTCTGGCACTACAACCTCAAGACGCGGGATCAAGCTTTCGAAGCCTTCACGACGTGGCTCCCCATCGCTGAACGAGAATCAGGAACCAAGCTCAAGAGCTTCCAGTCAGATGGCGCACTGGAATACCAGTCACAACGATTCAGGAACTACTTGGCGGAAAGAGGAATCAGACGCCTGGTGTCTCTGCCCTACGCTCACCAGGAGCAGGGAGTCGCAGAAAGAATGAACCGGACCTTGCAGACGACGATGCGAAAGCTGCTCCTGGGGATGAGACTGCCCAACACACTGTTGCCAGACGCGATAACATATGCAGTCCACCTGCACAATCTGTTGTCATCGTCATCGCTTCCCAACAACGCATCACCGCACCTGCTGTGGACACGAAAAAAGGGCAGCACAAAATTACTTCGAGTTTTCGGCTGCATGGTACAGTACAGACCCCACACAGCCCGAGCAGGACGCTTCACTCAACGAGCACGGTGGGGACTACACCTCGGCATCGCCAAACATTTTCACGCATGGAAAATCCTCGACATACAAGACAAAAATACGGTGGCATCACGTGATGTTATCTTCTACGAGCGACTGACGCTGCAGCATTACCTGGAAAACATTGCCAACATACACGACCCCACCGACAGCCTCGCGGGCCTTCGTTCCTTCGCCGACCGTGCTGCCGAAGCAGACGCAGCAGAAGAAGACGTACCTGGAGCCTCGGAAGCTGCTGGACCACTCCCTTTCTGTTTCGTACCTGTTCCACTCGACGAAGACAATCCTCTCGATAGCAACAACCTCGACACCCTCTACCACTTCGCTGACCAAGGTTACGCTACACCTCACCCGGTCGACACGAATATCTCAGAACGCATCGGCCCCAACTTCTTACCTGATCCAGAAGATGGTGACGAAGCAGCCTATTCGGGGAATGAAAATTCCCTTCGACACACACCCACGGGACTGCAAATCCTCAGCTTATGGGTCTCCATCCAGCACCTGCCGCCGCCATCTCCGCGCGAGCCAACGACTCTGTCGCAGGCTCTGGGGGGGGAACATAAGACGAAATGGAAGGAGGCAATGGAAAAAGAGCTAAAGGCCCTGCAAGACCGAAACACGTGGAAGCTGGTACTTGCAACAAAAACCAACTGGAAAAACGTGCTCTCGGGAAAGTGGGTGTACCGCATCAAGACTAATGCGGACGGCTCCATCGAACGATTCAAGGCTCGCTGGGTCGTACGAGGATTTGATCAACGATACGGAACCGACTACACAGAAACATTCGCCCAAGTCTCTCGTCACACCTCCTTGCGCATCCTACTCGCCGTCGCGGCCACAAAGAAACTACCACTGCGCCAGATCGACGTCGCAAATGCCTTCCTGTACGCACCTGTGGACGCCGAAATCTTCGTCGAGCAGCCCCACGTATTCATCAACGACCCCACAAAAGTATGCCAGCTGATAAAATCCCTTTACGGGATCAAGCAAGCCCCGCGGCTCTGGCAGCAGCATCTTCACGGTCGCCTCGTCAGAGTCGGATTCCTACAGCTGCCGCATGACCAAGGCATGTACCGACTGCAGAAGGGAAGAGAGTATATCCTACTCATCGTTTACGTCGACGACCTGCTCTACATCGGTTCCACTACCGACAGCTGAAAGGGGACTTGACACTCACGGTGTCCGACACAGTGACCCAGTACCTGGGTCTGAATGTCGTCGAAGACAACTCGGCGTTCTACCTATACGCTGTAAAGTACGCAGGCGTTGTCGCAAAGGAGTTCAGACTAACACCAACTACAGTCGCGACTCCCTACCGCTACGGGGACAACAACGACACCTCCGAAAAACTCCCCGTGAAGCAAATCCGGGAGTATTAGCAGAAGCTCGGCTGCCTACTATTCGCAGCAGTAACCTGCCGACCTGACCTATCCTACAGTGCAAGTCAGCTGGCGACGCATCTGAAGCAGCCGGAACAAGAAGATCTCGAAGAACTAAACCGGGCACTACTCTACTTCGTCTCTACTCCGACGACCGGACTTACCTACAGCAAAGTAACAACACCGTCCGTACAACTACTCGGATACGTCGACGCCGACCACGCGGGGGACAGAGAAAATCGACGATCGAGAACGGGCTACATCTACCGACTAGAACCTATCGGGACTATCTCCTGGCAGTCGAGCAAACAGGAACTTATCGCACTATCTTCGGCTGAAGCAGAATATATCGCCCTCTGTACTGCGACCAAGGAAGGACTCTACCTACGAGAGTTACTTGAGGAAGCAAAGATTGCGACCCTGCCCGTCTTCTCACTCCTCTGCGATAACCAATCTGCGATCAAAATCGCGAACAAGGACAGCTTCGCCAACCGAACCAAGCACATCGCCCTGCGATACTTCTTCGTCAAGGATGAAATCGCGAAGGGGAGACTTCAACTCAGTTACTGCCCTACGACAGAAATGGCCGCAGACTACCTGACGAAGAAACTGGCGAAGGCAAAGTTCGATTACTGCATGCTGCTGACTGGGCAGACAAACGTCACCGGATCTGAACACGTCAACACTCCAGAAACGAAGGGGAGTGTTGGAAATACCTCAAGGACTTAAGCGTTTCTGAAGTGTAACACCACACTCGAGGAAGGTCGTAACGGGTACGCGAGTCAACGGAGGTTACACGAAGGGATGGACAAACAACACGAAAGGACTCGAAGGGTCGCAACTGGAGGTTGCGACTGACAGTTACAACTGCAAAGATGGTAACCGAAGCGACAATCGAGTCGTTGCGCGACTCGATAACCGCTCTTTACAACTGGGTCGAGGCGAAGGTCTGAAAGAAGTCAACCCCCTCACGCTGGCTTAAGCCATGAGCAACGTAGCGCGCCTTGAAGACAGGCGGCTCTTCAGGAGGGCACTTCACATTGAAGAGCCATTGGCCATCGACTACGTTCACCCCAAGTGGGGGAACTGCGTCGACGAAAGTACCGGTGGATCTCCAAGATGCCATCTCCTGCTCCATGGCAGCTATCCACTGAGAGGCCCAGGGTCCCGAGGTGGCCTCAGCGTAGGTGCGAGGGGTCGGAATGTCAAGGGCGTTTGGGTCACCCTCACGGACTAGCAGCATGGAACAGAGATGAGGAACAGTCACTGACAGGAAAGCAAGCTCGCATTGTCTTTCCTCTAAGACGTCACTGCCAAGGGCAGCCACACCCCCGATGGACGGAGGGCAGGCAGGGTCAGAGACCAAAGCGGTAGCGTAGTCAAGGCGGTGGGTAGCGGCGAAGTCAGTGACAGTAGCAACAAGAGCCAACAGACTCGAGACAGGAACGGACGGGTCGATAACAAGAGAGGCAAGGACACGAGGAACAAGGGGACGCGCGACATGGAGGAAGTCAGAAAACGGAGGCGGGGCCACAGCGAGCGACGACGGAGGAGGAGACGGGAGGAGCAGACGAGCACGAGACGCGTGGGAGCGAAGCAACATAGGGTGAGAACGCGGAACATGGGAGGTAGGACGAGCACGGGACGGAAGACGAGCCCCGACTTGAGACGGAGGAGTCGGGTCAGGAGAGAGGGGAGGAGACACAGGAGGAGAACGAGGAGGGAAACGAGTTGGAAAAGAGTCCACTGGAGGAAACACAGGGTCCTAGACCGGCAGAGTAGGAGGCGGTGGCGACAGAGGAGGCACCGGCTGGCGGTCAGGAGAAGGAAGGCTGAGGAGGCGAAGAGCAGACACCGGAGGCGACGGCGACGGCTGCTGCCCGACACCAACAGTAGAACCTCCAGCAGGACCACGGCTCCCTCCGAGACGCCTCACGCCAGCACCCCTAGAACAGGAACCCGCTCCAGTACGCGCGCCGGCACACTCCCTTGCACCCCTAGAATGCACAAACCCCAGCGGCGGTGACGACGTCGGCTGTGGCTGTGGCGTCGATGGCAGCTGCGGAGGCGGCTGCGGCTGTGACAGTAACGACGACGACAGGGGAGGAGAGACCGGGGCGCGGACAAGCGGGGGAAGGGACTCCACCGAGCCACGAGAGTCAGCAGACCCCTTGGCAGGGACAACCGACGGGAGGGGGGTGACGTGAGACACACCAGTCGGGGCAGGGCGGGGAGGGGGAGGAGCAGGGGCGACCGGGGGAAGGGGGGGAACCAGGAACTGGGGGGGAGTGACCGGGGGACCACGCTGGGGAAAGCGGTGGTAGAAGGAGACGGACTCGTCAAAGGTGACGTCGTGAGAGTGAAAGAAACGGTGAGACAGTGGGTGGTAGAAGCGCAAGTCAGACGAGTCGGGGAGGAAACCTAGGAAGACACAGGGGACGGTGCGGGCAGTGAGCTTGTTCGTGCCTGAGGTACGAAAATGAGCAAGGTAGCCCCAGATGTGTAACGTGGACGCTTCACCAGGAGACCAAGTCCAGAGGAGGGTCGGTGAAACCTGCGGCCGTTGAGGGTGCGGCCACAGATTAAGCTGGTGGGCTGCATAGCGAACGACAAACGGCCACAGAAAATGGGGTGCACCGGCATGGATCATGGAGGTACGAGCGACCTCCATGACCAAACCGATGCGTCGCTCAGCGACCCCATTATGCTGCGGGGAGTCCAACAGGGTGTACGTCTGGGTGATGCCGTACGCACAACAGAAGCGACCAAGGCAGCTAGTGGCGAACTCGCAACCACGGTCAAAGTGAAGACGCAACACAGGGAGACATTGGTGCACACACGCATAGACATGCCACAGGATAAGAACGTCAGGCAAGTCGGCCTTCCACTCTAGGGGAAACACGGTGGTATAGCGAGTATAGTCATCGACAAGCACTAGGAATTAACGCTCACGACGTGGCCCAGGGACGGGGGCGGGGCCCCAGACGTACATGTGCAGAGTCTGTAACGGTGCGGTGGTGGGGGGGAACGAGGAGGAGTGAGGGGTACGGCAGAGCCAGCCCTCGATGCATGGGATGCACAGAGGCGCTGCCGAGGAGGGGAGCGGAGGGAACGACGCAGGGAGACTAAAGACAAGACCGTGCTGAGACATGTGACGGAGACGTGTGAGGGCGGGGTGACCTAGGCGGTGGTGCCAGAGAAGCGACGGGTGAGTAAGCGACCCACACGAGCAAGCCGCAGCAACCTGGGTAGGCGCTGCCACCTGGGGGGGCGTCCCAACCGGGGGGGACGCGGTGTCCAGCGTGAACAGCCAGGCACTGGGTCACGGGAGAACGTGGTGAGGGGGGCACCAGTGGCGGCCTCGATACAGACAGCGTACCTCTCGTGACCGGGAAACGTAGTGGTGACGCCGAGGTCCTGAAGACAGCTGACACCAACTAGATTCCGAGAGAACGAGGGGATGTGCGGGCTTGTAAGAGAGCCCGAAGGAACTGCCGGACAGGGGAGAGTGGTGGAACTACGGGCGACTACCGTACCTGAGGAAGGGTATGCAAGGGTAACTGCGGCAGGGACGGTAAGTGGCGTAAGCGTAGTGTGGTCGTGAAAGAAACACCAAGACGTGCCAGAGTCGAGAGTGAAGGAGAACGCGGCAGTGGTGGCTAGGGGCGGTGGAGCTTGGGCAAAGCAAAGGGTCCTACGCCTGACGCAGCAGGGGAGCCTAAACTAGGCACACTGGACACACCTACACTAGGCAACACGGGGTAGTTGGAACCAGTCACACTCGAGTCATCGACATACAGCACATACAAAGCAGAGCTTATCTCATCCATGTCCATATCAAAGATCCTAACACCACGGCGGAGCAGTCTGTGCCAGTCAGAGAGGTCCGGCGCGGGGCCGAAGCGGAGACGAAACAGGTCGTCCAGGCGACTGAAACAGCGAGTAGGGGTATGACCGGTCTTACCGCACATTAGACCGCGGCGAGGACCAATTAGGAGCTGGTACTGGCAGCGCCCGTCACTTGCACCACTACCCGACGATGAGCTACGCGCACGACCACCGCGACCACCACCACCACCACCACCACCACCAGCGCCAGGCCACCCAGGCGGGAGGCGGCCGACCCTCTGCTGCGTCTGCTACTGCTACTGCTGTTGCTGCTGGTCAAGCTGTGGTGCCTGCTGCTGCTCCCGCTGGGGCTGCTGCTCCGAGGCACCAGCCCCAGCCCCTTCGTCGGTACTACCGCCAGCGGATGAACTGCCTCCACCACCACCTCCCCCCCCTCCTCCACTACCACCGCCGCGCCCAGTCTTGGGGCGGCGGGCCTTGCCATAACGGGACTGTGCTGCGGCCACCGCGGCAGTGGTCTCAGTAGCAGGGGCTGTCTGAGAACCGTCAGAGTAAGTGCACTGAGCGGGAGCACAACCCTGAAAGATAGGGATCGGTGCAGTACCTCTAGACTGGGCGATAGAGCGCTGACGGGTCTCTATGGCAGACAGGGTGTCGACAAACTTAGAGGGTGACGTCAGCGGGATGCAGACTAAGAAAGTGGTTGCGGGCAGTGGCAAGGTGGTCGGGGAGGCGGGTGGCAAGCAGGTAAAGGGTAGGGCAGATAGGGGGCTGGAACACACAAAGCTAGGCCACAGTGCAGGCAGCGCGCCAGCTAGCGTCGAGGTGCGTGGCCAGGTCAGCGACAGTGGGGAAAGACGCGAGATCAGGGAAGAGCATGGGAAGGATCAGGCGGCCAGCAAAGGCAGAGGACGCGGTGGAATAACGCTCGACAACAGCCTCCAGGAACTCCTTCGCAGTCTTGACTGACATAAAGCGGGGGCGCTTAAATAGGGGGAGGGCATGGCTAATTGCAAGCTGAGTGATAGCGTCATGTGACAGCCAGTCAGCACAGGAAAGGACATCAACGGCGACGGACTCACGGTCAGCAGACATGGGGTCAGCGGGAAGAGCAATAGGGGGGTCAGGGCAGGGGAGCGTACCGTCAATGTGGACGGTTAGGGAGTGGCCGTCCTGCCGCTAACTAGTGAGTCTACGGCGGAGGTCGACGAGCCATGAGTCGAACTCAACCAGCTGACCCTCCGCGTCAAAGCACAGCACCGAGTCTGTCATTAAGGCCGCTACAGACGCGAACAGGCGGTGAAGGGCGGGGCGGAGTGATGAGGAGCAGTGGGGAGGAGTGCTGTACGGTGTAGTGCGTTGAAGTGCGGTGGGTCACTGTGCAGTGCGATGCTAGGCGGTGCAGAGCGGTGCTGTGCGGTGGGGAGCGGTGTAGTGCGGTGCAGTGTGGTATAGTAAGGTGGGGCGCGGTGCAGTGCGATGCTGAGCGGTGCAGCACGGTGGGGCGCGGTGCAGCTGGGAGACGGGGCCATTGGGTGGCTGGGCTACGGGGCCACGGGGCAGCTGGGCGACGAGGTTCCGGAGCAGCGGGGCGACGAGGTTCCGGAGCAGCGGGGCGACGAGTCACGGGGCGGCTGGGCGACGGGGCCGCGAAACAGCGGGGCGACAAGGCCGTGGGGCGGCTGGGCGACGGGGCCGTGGAGCAGTGGGGCGACGAGGCCGCAGGGCGGCTGGACGAAGTGGCCATGGGGCGGCTGGGCGACGGGGCCACGGGGCGGCTAGGCGACTGGGCAGCTAGGCCACCGGGCGGCTAGCCGACGGGGTGGCTAGGCGACGGGGCGGCAGGGCGGCTACGCTAGGGGCGACGTGGTCGCGGGGCCAGCAGGACGGCTAGGCGTAGGTGACGAGGCCGCGAGGCCAGCGGGGCGGCTAGGCGCTAGGTGGCGGGGCAACAAGGCCACGGGCGGCTAGGCGCTAGGTGACAGGGCCGCGGTGCCAGCGGGGCGGCTGGGCGCTAGGTGGCGGGGCAACGGGGCCACGGGCGGCTAGGCGCTATGTGATGGGGCCGCGGGGCCAGCGGGGCGGCTAGGCACTAGGGAAAGGGGCCGCGGGGCCAGCAGGCGCTAGGAGACGGGCCCCACGGGCTGGCTAGGCAATGGGGCAGGGGGGCCAGTGGAGCGGCTAGGCGCTAGGCGACGGGGCAGGCTAGGACCTAAGGCGGAAGCGCGGGTGGGCGGGGGGGACCTAACCTACTCATGATACCGTCTCAAGAGTTAGAATTGTGTCGTAGAATGAGAGTAAACATGGGTATATAGCTAGTGGGTTGTACTCTCTATGGCATGAACCTACAGTGACTAAAACAATTGTCCGGATGTTTTGCATTAATCAGGGTTTTTGGGCTTTCCGACCACTGTACATAAAGTCTTAATGTTTAATGGTGCTACGCTTTGGGAGGGGCACATAGTGGATGTATTCACTCCGCTAAAATCCATAATAGTACAATGGATCTAACTTAGTGCCAAAAGGTATACAAAGTGTACATCCGGACAATTATTTCCCAGGACAAAGGGCAAACTTCGGAGCAGCGTTTCTAGTACCTACTCCACCAACACTTGGCTTTGATCACCACCTGCACCCTCCTAGGCATGTTATCTACGAGGCCTTTGCAAACCTTTGCAACGATCTTCTCGCACTCTTCCTGGACCCACCCTTTTGCATAAGGGGGTGAGCACTAGGAAAATTGCGAAGGATTTGAGCGTATGCTAGAGTATTGTGCACGATTTCAGAGTGAATGTTATCTCTGAGACTAGCCACGCTGAGGTGTGGCCAAAGATGTCATAAGTCGATTAGTCCCATCTTATCATGGATCGTCTTCATCGTACCGTTGTAGGGTAAAATTATGAGAAGAGTCGCGAAAACTAGCGTTTTTGCCGCGAAACTTATTGCAACATAGCACGGTAGAAGAAGCCCCGATCGGTGGGGAAGAATATCCGAGTTGAGGTCTGGTGAGGAAGAGGTTCACTCCAGTGCTACAAACTCATGCTCTCCAAGCCATTCCAAGCCTAGGCGAGACACATGGCTTAGAATGGCTTGGAGAGCATGAGTATGTTGCGCTGGAGTGGCCCTTTTCCTCACCAGACCTCAATCCGGATATTATTTCTAAACAGTCGCGACTTCTTCGATTGTTGCATCGTGATGAGACCTACGGGTACTAGCATGATTCGAATAGTGCAAGGGTGCACTGTAGGCCGTGCTATGTTACCCTAAGTTTCACGGCAGGTACGCTAGTTTTCGCCAGTCTGCTCATAAATTTACCCTACAACGGTACAAGGAAGACGATCCATGATAAGACGGGACCAATCGACTTATGGCATCTTTGGCCACACCTCAGCGTGGCTAGTCTCAGAGATAACATTCACTCTGAACTTGTGCACAATCCTCTTGCATACGCTGAAATCCTTCGCAATTTTCCTACTGCTCACCCCCTTATGCGAAAGCGTGGGTCCAGGAAGAGTGCGAGAAGATCGTTGCAAAGGTTTGCACTAGCCTCGTAGATAACTTGCCTAGGATGGTGCGGGTGGTGATCAAGGCCAAGTGTCGGTGGACTAGGTACTAGAAACGCTGCTCGGAAGTTTGCTATTTGTCATAAGAAACAATCGTCCGGATGCACTCTTTGCATATCTTTTGGCACTAATTTAGATACAGTGTACTATCATGGATTTTAGTGCCGTGAACACATCCACCATGTGCCTATTTCCAAAGCATACCACCATTAAACATTAAGACTTTATGTACGGTGGTCGGAAAGCCCAAAAACCCTAATTAGTGCAAAACATCCGGACAATTGTTTGCCACTGTATGTAGTCTACTAAACATACACACGTATGTTTGACACGAGTAGCGCGCTTCGACGATGCCCAAAAGCTTCAGTACAATCAGCTTCTCTTTCACAATACGCAATTTTGAAAAACACTGCATGTGTTAAAAAATTATAATATTGAGAAAGGTTGCTTTCTTGTCCTTTGCAATAAGCATCGTCCTCATTTCAATTGGGGTGATTGAGACATGTGCAGTGGGGGCTTGTGGAGGCGGACAAGTGCTTCAGAGTGTTGCGCAGAGGAGGGTGCCACTGCCGGGTCTTGCAACGACGAGATGCACCAACCAGATAATCGGTCGTGGGCGTGACATACATCTCTTTCGCGGTTTCACTACGCCAATGGCCCAGGCGTTAGAAGATCCAGTCAGGTACCCCAGAGTTGGCAGCAACTGTGGCCGCACCTTTCCGAAAGGAGTGGGTGCCTAGGTGCTATTCTCCCAAACCGATCTGCATGAAGGCTTCCTTGCCCCAGTTGTGGATTGTAGTGTGTGAGGATGGCCTAGCTACGATGTGACTCGGTTGGTGGGGTCCGAAGACCCGGATGAGTGGTCCTGGGGACTGGGGGCTGTATCCTGCGAGTTGGATGAGCCGCTGGGTGGCCTGGACCGGGCAAAAGGGTCCGAGGCTTGCCACGATAGGAATCCATGTGCCATGGCTGGCTTGGTCGGTTTTGGAGTGGGGAATGAGAAGCCACATAGCTGCGTCTTCAAATTGGATGTCCTGCCATTCGATGGCCACCAAGTCCGAGTAGCGCGAGAAGACGGCGTACATGAGAATCGGGATCAATCCTTTTTGGAATTCGGCTGGGTTGCTTGATTGTAGGAAGAAGGCCACCATGCCGTGGACCTGATGGAGTGAGACTGGCTCCTTGAGCCTGTTGGGACGCGGGCAGTGTCGCTTCGCGAATTCGCACACTTGGGAGGTGAAAAGGCCGGTAGTGGGGCATGTGAAGTGTGTCATCCGATGGGCAAAGCTTACGGCGGAGCATGTGAGCTGAACCACCAACAGGGAGGCCTTGCGTTGAATGCCGTACACCAAGTAGAGCGCGAGGGTCATGTCCGATGCCGGCAAGAACGCCAGGTTGACCTTCATGCAGAAGGCGCGAAACTTCACCCAGTAAGGCTCGTATGTTCTAATAAGTCAAGTCGGCAAGCGAGCGGGCGAGCATGGAGAGCAGGCCGTGTTGGAGCTTTGGAAGCAAATCTGGGGGCACGCAGGTGGGTCTGGTTAGTCAAATACAACACGGAGTGCGAAGATGGTGCTGCTGGGTAATCCTGTGCCTGAGAATGCTTGACTGTGGGTGCCAGCTGCAAGATACTGGCTGCCGTATGTAAGAGGGATACTGTATGTGCTTGGATGTGTGGATCCCACGATAGTGGGGAGGGCTGAAGGATCTACCACCAGCTTGCGTCGGGCCAGTGTGGGACGATGAGGGTGAGGGGTACGCTCGTGCGTTGTGCGTGATGGAGTACTCCGGGGATGAGTTGGGGTGGTGGGAATGCACAGCTTCTCTTGGCTGTCCAAGCAAGCAAGAAGGCGTTGGCTGCAGTGGCATCGGGGTGGGGGACCTTAGAACAGAAATGCGGCAAGTGTGCGTTTTGGGGGTTGGCAAATAGGTCGATGGAGTTGGGGCCCTAGCTACGCTCAAGGAGGCGAAACCATGGGAGGTTTAGTGAGTAGACGTAGTCGACTGGCGTGGAGAGCTTGTCTGCGCGAGTGTTCAGTTCGCATGGGATCCATTTGATGATTAGACAAATCTTGAACTCCATGCATGTTTGGATGATGCCCTTGCATGTGGTGGTTTCAGGAGTTCGGGGTTTCAAGAGCCTCCTTTGCGAAGGATAAAGAACACGCCCTGATTGTCCACCCGCACTAGCAGGTGTTTGTTCTGGATCCTGGTCGCGTACGTCTAAAGCGCCCAAAGCACGTCGGTGATCTCTCTTCGTGTGCTGGAGGTTGGGTAAAGAGCTTCAGGCATTGCAGCGCTGGCCTCTATCGCGGCTCCAAGGAATGCATGCAGCGTGGCACCCCATCTGTAGGCACTTGCGTCCGCGTGGATGACTGCGTCAAAGCTGTGCCGTACGTGAAACGGGGCGCCGTTGAAACGGTCGAACTCTTGGATCCAGAATCTCAGCTCTTCGATAGCGGGTGGGGAGAGGGGGACCATGGCGCTCTACGTCGACGCATCGTTGATAGTTCCTAGCATGACGTGGCTGAACGCTCGGGCAGTGGTGCCTAGTGCGACGGCCATCGATGCCAGCATGCCTGTAACTCGGGCCAGCTATCGGACTATGACTTTCTGCTAGGCTTTGCTTGCGTGCAGTAGGGACTGGAGGGCGGTGTTGAGTGTGGCTCGCCGCTCGTCGCCGATGGAGAACCGGTCGGCCTGTATGTCAAGTTCAATGCCAAGAAATCGAAGGTGCTGTGTTGGTATCAGCCAGAACATATTCGAGTTGAGTACGAGCCCTCTGGCTTTGAGGTCGATAACAACCCGTTGGCATGTAGCTTGAGCGTGTGCCTGGGTTGGGCAGAGGATATCGTCCATGTAGGGTATCACGCGGACCCCCTCCTCCCACCATCACCTCGCTAATTGCTGGATAAGCTGCGTGAAGACGAATAGAGCTGTGGCAAGGCCGAACGGCAAGGATCGGAAGGCATACGTGCGCCAGTCAAATTCAAACCCAAGGAACGTCCAGCACGACGGGTGGATGTCGACATGGTGATAGCCCGATTTCAAGTCAATAGCGAACATCCTATCTCCTTGGTGGGCGAGGTCTGCCACCCGGTTGAGTCCCTCATATTTAAACTTAGGGACGATTAGTGCGTCGTTCACCTTACGCAGATCCAGAATAAGGCGGCGCTTGTCTTTCTGCTTGACCATGTTGCGCCGCTGGTATTTGCATAGCCGCGCCCGTCTCGGTGAGTTCAAAGATGGTCGTGCGCGTCAATGTTTCGTGTAGGCGTGCGCCAACGTAGTTGCGATCGTGAAAATTCGGTGGCGGCCCGAGTTTCCATGGCATCCAATATCCTTTGGCAATGACGGAGAGGATGAAACTGCTAGTGCACCACGAGCTCCACCAAGCGAACGTGGTACGTAGGCGGCCACGCATCTGGGTGACCATCTTGTCAGTAACCGCGTATTCGTAGGGGTCACCATTGTGTGCGTGTTCGTGAAGCCGGGTGCCTGTGGGGGTGACATCATGCATAGCGAAGCGAGGGACAAGAGCTTAAGTTCGTATGCAAGGCCAAAGCCTGCTGGGACCCTAGAGTGTGGAGGGGGAGTGTGAAAGCCTAGTGGCTAAGGAGGGCGTGCTGATTTGAGGTGCAATATGCGAGCGACGATGCTTGGGTTGGTGGTTGCCTGCCCTTGAGCGATTTTAATCGGCCGTGATCCGCGTGTTTGTCAAGTTGCGCGTCCGCGCATGCCGAGCTTGCGTTCGAGCCTGCGCCCCGATGTTTGTGCATAACTTCCCCCTTATTTTCCTTCCCCTTTTTTTGTTTTTTGTTTTTTTTGCTGTTTGGCTGCTCTTGTATGCCCGCAAAGGGGCGGCTCTTAGGGCCCCGGGTGTAGCAAAACCGGATTTGAGGGTAGGCCTCTCGTGAAGCTCGCACGATGCTCGATTTCTGTTTTTGTCTTGTTTTGGTTTCTATCATAAAAGGTATTATCTCACTTTCTTACCCACTTTTTTAAGTAAGATTAAGCAAGGTTCTTTGACTCTCTCTTTGAGTGTAGTCACTTGCATTGGAGATGATAAGTGCAATCTATATTTCTTACTCACGCTCGATTTCTTGCTTGAAAAGATAAGATTAACCCACTTTCTAACTCACACAAAATGCTTATCCATGTGGTAAATGGATGTTGTTGGGCCAACAACAGACACGAAGAGAAGATAATCAGCAAGCAATAAAAAATTGACAAGCAACAATGCAATTCAGACAGCTTGGAATAGAAACAGTGTTTAACCGACGCCCATAACGAAGCCATTTTTCAGCTTTCACGAATGCTTGGAATCATGGGTCAAGTATACAAGAATACCAAGGGAATTAGAGGGGATAAGGAAATAAGGCAAGAAATAAAGCAAGAAACATACAGTGAACACACATTAGAGAATGATACAAGAAAGTGGGAAGAAGGGGTTGCAGAAAAAACGACAAATCGGAAGTCAAAATGGGCTGCAGCTCAATAAATCGACCTAGATCTAGGTCGAAGTGGGCTGCAGCCCCATAAATCGACCTAGATCTAGGTCGAAAATGGTCGCAATCCACAAAATCAACCTAGAACTACGTCGATATGGGTTGCAGCCCTGTAGATCAACCTAGAACTAGGCTGAAATGGGCTGCAGCCCACTAATAATGACCTAGAACGAGGCCGGGCTACAGCTCAGTAATACGACCTAGAACAAGGTCGAAATGGGCTGCAGCCCAATATCTCGACCTAGAACTATCGAGGTCGCAGAAAGAAAACAGGAAATCAGAGGAAATTAGAGGCAACCCGTCATTGACTTGAAAGCCTAGGACGCTATGAACGACATACCTGTGCTATGAGTGATAGCTCTGCTGAGGAGATTGTTCTGCCAAGAGGAAAAGCGGAAACGACTCGCTGAAGTTGTTGGACCCTCCTCGCAAAATTACGATAATCTAGATTTCAAATTCTACTTGTTATTGCATAATTTAGCTTAAATGGTTGAAATTTGGATAGTACCTCGTAAGCTCTCGGGTATACTTCAAGAATTTGTCTCATCCAGACTCAATTTCACATATTGCCTCAATTTTCAAATAAATATGCGAAACACAATCATTTGTTCTTGTGATATGGAAATAATAATCAATTATTTTTTGTGATATGGAAAATGATGGCTTCTATCCAACAAACGGAGTGATGATTTGGTATGAAAATCAAACATATATGTATAATAAAGTCTCATCATCAAATGCTCCGCAACCCTAAGACAATCTCATCGCCTCTTGTTTTTTTCACATGTCCAGCCGATGAACTGCTGTATGAGGGTGATTGGCGGCCCGTTTGTGTTCCCGATGGCCTCCCTTCTCTGGCCGGGGTTGCTGCCTGACATGTTGTGAGGGTTGAGCCACCCATTATGCTTCCCCCGTTTCGCACCTCTTTGATCCCCCTTTCTCCTTTGTGGTTTGTTTGTTATGTTTTTTTTTGCTGCTGCACCTCTTTTGCTGATGCTTTCCCATTTCTCTGATTGTGTTTTCGGACTACGAAATTCCAAAAACAGAAGGCCACTGCTCCTCATTTCGAATCAAACTACATTGCTAGTCAACCATGCTCGTAGGCATGCAAAATCCACCCCGCAAAGTAAAGCCATCACTTGGGACCAATGGGGTCTATTTCCCTTCCCTTGATCTGAGCCTAGGGCCCTCAGATGGCCTACACTAGGGCTGGCCCTCCGCCACCCGAGCCCCCATTAGGTGGGCCCAATGGCCTACACACAAACCAGGTGCATTGCGCCTTGCGCCACTTTGCACAAGCACCCACGGCCTGACCCGTACACCACGGGTGCAGGTCCTTGGCCACCATGCCCATTCACCAGGCAGCCGCTGGCAACATGCCCCAACTGGCCACAGTGGAAGCAAGTGCCTCGGAAGCCGCGGAACTCTCCCTTAGGCGGCGGACCACGCTTGGGTGCGAATGGCATGGGCATGCGGCCGCCTCCGCGATTGCCACGAGCAAAAGCACCCTCGACGCGATCCATTGCAACCACGTCAGCGACGGCCTGTTTAAAGGGCCAGGAGGTAAGCAGATTCCTCTGATGGCAGAGCTTGAAGCGCTAAGCCGTGCAGAAGTTGGAGGCGTCCTCGACTTGGAGGACTTCGAAGCGCCGCGATATGAGGGCGAGCGCGTCGGCGAGGAATTCGAGGCCGCTCGGCGCGTTGAATTTGCACCTTGAACTCTGTGTGCTTCAGGTAGGCCCGAAGGTCCTCGACAACATCCGATTGCTCGCTTGCACGGCAGCGTTGAGGAAGGACGCCACCGAGAGGGTGGGGTTAGTGGACGAGAGGGGTGGGAGGTGGTCCGTGGGAATTTAATTTGCAGCGGTGCCGGGGAACTCACCAGCATCATTGTTGGAGTCGTCAATGTCGTCGTCGGCAGCCGAGGCAGGCTGGATGCTGGCGACGGCGTCTTTGTCGAGGCGAGGAGTCTTGATTCCGCGTGCGGCCTTTTCTTTTTTTGCAATTTCCTTTTTAGAAGATGCAGAAGCAGCAGGTTGAGCGATTTTCTGCGGCCGTAATACTCGTTGCCTGCTCCTGTAACAGAGTCAGCAGCGCATTGACCTGTGCAGGGGTCAACGAGGGGGTCAAGGTCGGGGTGGGCGGCACGTCAGACGAGGCAGCTGCGTGCCCCCTTTTGTGCTGGCAAGAAGGGCCCACCACTTGCGGCGTTGGCGCGTGCTGTGGCTCGGCGTCAGGTGCGAGTGGCTGGCCTTGCTCGGCCACTTGCGCGCGTGGCTCGGAATGGGGCTGGGGCCCATCAGCAAGCTGATTGTTTACCTCACCCCCTCCTAGCAAAACGTCCACACCAGTTGGAGCAGACGCCCCTTCGTCTGCCCGACGCTTGTTTCGTCGGTCGCCCACAATTTCCGGGGCTTGGTGAGCAGACTCGGAATTGGGGTGGCTGGTTGTGACGTTGGACTCGCCGCGATTATTCGTAGTCAGAGCCATGGCAGATTGGTTAAACTTGAAAATATTAGAAAGAAGAGTTGAGGGAGACTCGTCGCGAGGCAAAGTTTTAGTCTTAGCCTGCCTGAACGGGAGAAAAGCTAGAGCGGGTAAAGTTAATTGAGCCGTTTGAAAAATGAGATACGTGGGTGGAGGAAAATGAGCTCCAACCCACGTATTTGTAGTTGTAGAAGTGCGAGTAGCGCGCTTCGACGATGCTCAAAAGCTTCAGTAGAATCAGCTCCGCCTTCACAATACACAATTTTGAAAAACAATGCATGTGTTTAAAAAATACAATTTCATGTAGTGCAAGGAAATTTGGTGTTCCTAAGGAAATTTTGTTTGAGTCCCCCTGCACAATGCCTGCAAACCTTCATCAGTAACATCCCCATTCCATCACACACTCCTCCCCAAACCTTCAGGCTACTGGTACATGTTAGCGTAGAAAGGTAAACTAAAATGAGGGAAACATGGTGTTTTTGTCGAAGGGGTTGTATCATCTAAGAGTACGCGCCTATCTAGCATATAAGACATATAAAAATATGTTTGA
Source organism: Closterium sp. NIES-67 (assembly GCA_027943415.1). Classification (NCBI taxonomy): domain Eukaryota; kingdom Viridiplantae; phylum Streptophyta; class Zygnematophyceae; order Desmidiales; family Closteriaceae; genus Closterium; species Closterium sp. NIES-67. The sequence goes on along the minus strand of BQMB01001599.1, from coordinate 38,675 downwards.
GACACCCCCTAGGCTAGATGAGGGGCAGTGCTTGGCAAGAGACACATAGCTCAAGGTGGCACTACTAGTCCAACGTCTGAGGCAAGGGTCCGAAGACCAATCAGCAAGAGTACAAACTAAACAAGAGTAACCCAGGGTGGCACTACTAGTCGAACCATTGGAACAAGAGCCACAGGGCCAGTCAAGATGATGTAAAAGGAAGTATACATCAAGGTCCTCGCAAGTGAGAAGCAACAGGAAATAGACCAAGCTGTACACAATGCCGCTGATGATCTTTAGGCGCAAGCGCCTTCTTAAAGATATCAGCTGTGTTGGCACCGGAGGCCAAGTGTACTACGCCGGCCTGGCAGCGCAGCTGTAGCTGACGTAGGAGGAAGTACCGCAGCTGGATGTGCTTCACTCTGCCCTCAAGTTGAGGCTCCTGACACAGGAGGATCATGGTCGTGTTGTCAGCGTACAGGACCGGGGCAATGCTAGGCCGCTCACCTAAGTCTGTGAGCAAGAAAGTCAGCCAGCAGAGCTCCGGTGCCGCCATGACACCAGCATAGATCTCAGCCTCACAGCTAGACTGAGCTCGGTGGATCTCCAAGATGCCATCTCCGCATCCATGGCAGCTATCCACTGAGAGGCCCTGAGTCCCAAAATCGCCTCAGCGTAATTGCGAGGGGTGAGAATGTGAAGGGCGTCTGGGTCACCCACAGGGACTAGCAGCATGGAGCAGAGATGAGGCGCGGCCTCGGACAGGAAAGCAAGCTCGTACTGCCGGTCCTCTAGGACGTCACTGCCGATGGCAGGAGCACCCCCGATAGACGGAGGACAAACAGGGTCAGGGACTAGAGCAGTAGCGTAGTCAAGGCGGTGAGTAGAGGCATAATCAGCGACGGCAACAACATGTGCGTTAAGACTCGAGACAGGAACAGATGGGTCGGTAACAAGGGAGGCAAGGACCCAAGAACAAGAGGACTAGTAGCACGAAGGGAGGCAGACAGAGGAGGAGGAGCAAAAACAATCGACGACGGAGGAGGCGATGGGAGGAGGGGAGGACGAGACGCGTAGGAACGAAGCAACAGAGGGTGAGAGCACTGAACAAGGAAGACAGGTCGAGCATGAGAGGGACGACGAGACCAGAATTAGGAGGAAGACGTTGGGTCGGGAGTCACAGGAGGAGAATGAAGGGGGATACGAGCCGAGGACGAGTCCAGCGGAGGAAAGACACGGCCGTAGACAAGCAGAGGATGCGGCAGTGGGGGAGGCGCAGGCGGGTGGTCAATGGAGGGAAGACCGAGGAGGTGAAGGGCGGACACCGACGGCGACTGCTGCTGCTACTGCTGCTCCGCGCCGACACCGGAACCTCCAGCTACACCACGGCGACCTCTGGCACACTCCACACGAACAACCCCACAGCGAGAACCCTCTCCAGCACCGGTGCCACCCGCAAGACTGATGGGACGAGCCACGACAGTAACCCCAAGACTAGCACCCCCAGAGGCAGCACCCTCAGAACGAGAACCCTTTCCAGCACCTTGCGACCCCCAGGACTGTCAGGAAAAGCCACGAGAGGAACCTTAGGACTAGCACCCTCCTCAACGCCCACACCCTCAGAGCTTGCGGACACTTGCGGCGGCTGCTGCTGTGGTGGCGACGATGGCGGTTGCTTCTTCGGCGGCGACTTTTGCGATGGCGGAGGAGGAGACACTGGGGCGGAGAAAGGTGGCGAGAACGGTGCCACGGGGCCACCAAGGTCAGCCGACTCCTTGACCGGGACAGCTGACAGGAGGGGAGTGACGCGAGACACACCAGACGAGGCAGGATGGGAAGGGAGAGGAGTAGGGGCTACAGGGGGAGTGGGAACCAGAAACAAGGGCGGGGACACCGGGAGACCTCGGTGGAGAAAGTGGTGATAGAAGGAGACAGACTCGTCAAAAGTGATGGCAAGCGAATGAAAGAAGCGGTGGGACGGCGGATGGTAAAAGTGTCATTCAGACGCGTCGAGGGGGAAACCAAGGAAGACACAAGGGACAGTGCGAATAGTGAGCTTGTCCGTGCCAGAGGCACGAACGTGAGCAAGGCAGCCCCAGACGTGGAACGCAGACGTGTGACCAGGGAACTCGGTCTAGAGAAAGGTCGGCGAAACCTGCGGCCACAAGTTAAGCTGGTGAGCGACGTAGCGAACAGTGAATGACCACCGTAGATGGGATGCACCGGCATGGATCATGGAGGTACGAGCCACCTCCATGACCAAACCGATGTGTCGCTCAGCGACCCCATTCTGCTGCGGGGAGTTCGGCAGTGTGTATGACTGGGTGATGCCCTTTGGACAACAGAAGTGGCCAAGCCGACCGGAGGCGAACTCGTCGCCACGGTCAAAGTGGAGACGCCGCTTAGGGAGGCTGCGGTGGAATCGCGCTGCTACGATCCATGGGGCAAGAATGCTAGGCACGTCGGCCTTCCGCTCCAGAGGAAACACCGTGGTGTAGCACGTATAGTCAACAACAAACACTAGAAAGTAACGCTCTCGACGCAGCCTAGGGACGGGGGCTGGGCTGCCGACATCCAGGTGTAGGGTTTAGAGTGGCGCAATGGTAGGGGGAAGCGAGGAGCAGTGAGGAGCATGTCGCAGCCGGCCCTTGACGCAAGGCGTACACGGCTACGCAAGCAAGGGAGGAAGGGCAGGAAGCGACGAAGGGAGACCAACGACAAGACCGTAATGGGACATGTGACGCAGACGCGGGAGTGCGGGTTGACATAGGAGGTGGTGCCACAGAAGCGACGGGTAAGTGAGCGATCGACACGAGCAAGTTGCAGCAGTATTCGTTGATATAGACACCTACGGGGATGCAGTGTCAAGGGTAAATAGGCTAGACACAAGGTCCCGGGGGACTGTGGTCAGAGGGGCACCAGTGGCGGCCTCGACACAGATCGCGTACCTCTCGTGTCCGGGGAACGTAGTGGTGATACCGAGGTCCTGAAGACTGCCGACACCAACTAGGTTCTAGGAGAACGAGGGTATGTGCAGGCCTGTAAGAGAACCCGAGGGGATCGCCGGACAGGGAAGGGTGGTGGAGCTACGGGCAACTACCGGACCTGAGGAGGGGTCAGCAAGTGCGACAACGGTAGGGGCGGCAAGCGGCGTCAGCATAGTATGGTCGCGGAAGAAGCAGGCAGACGCTCCAGAGTCGAGCATGAAAGAGAGCGCAGCAGTATCGTCAACCGGCGGAGGGGCTAGCGTGGAGCCTAGGCTAAACAAGGCAGGCGGTCCTACACCTGACGCAGCAGGGGAGCCTAGACGAGACAGAGAGGACACACCTATGCTAGGCAACACTAGGTAATAGGGTCCAGTCACACTAGAGTCATCAGCATACATGACAGACATAGCAGTCATAATCTGATCCACGTTCATCTCAGAGACAGGCACACGGCGGCGCACTAGGGCGTACCAGTCAGGGGGGTCCGACGTGGGATTGAAGCGGAGATGGAAGAGGTCATTGAGGCGGCAGTAGCAGAGTGCGGTGGTGTGACCGGGACGGTTGCAGACGATGACGCGGCAGGGGGCGGGCTTAAGCCGGTACTGGTAGGTGACCACATTGACCTGCCACCAGACACCGAGCTGCGCCCCCCACCACCACGTCCACCACCACCAGCACCGCCTGTCCACCACAACGGCGGGGGTCCCCACGGCGACTGCTGCTGCTGAGTCTGCTGCCGCTGCTACTGAGGCTGCTGTTCCTGCTGCTGCTCCGGGGCACCAGCCCCGGTCTCCTCGGTTGAACCACCATCCCCGCCCCCACCTCCATCACCCCCACCACCCCCACCACCCTTCCCCCCGCCACGCCCCCCCTTGGGGCGGCGTCCCCTACCCTGACGCGACTGCGCTGAGGCCGTAGCGGCTGTCTCAGCAGCAGGGGCTATCTTAGCGACAGTGGCAGAAAGGTCAAAGTACGTGCACTGGGAGGGAGCACAACCCTGAAAGATAGGGACCACCGAAGTACGGCTAGACTGAGCGATAGTGCGCTGGTAGGTCTCTATCGCAGATAGGGCGGTGACAAATGCGGTAAGGGTGAGGTCACATGGGTGCTGACTAAGGAAGTGCTCGCGGGCAGTGGCTAGGTGGTCCGGAAGGCGCGTAGCAATGAGGTAAAGGGTAGCACAAAGCGGCGACGGAAAGGCAATGAGCTGAACTTCAGTGCTAGCGGCGTGGTAGCTAGCCTCAAGTACGCGGAGGTGAGTGGCAAGATCGGCGACTGTGGGGAAGGACGCAAGATCAGGGAATAGCATGGGGAGAATCAGGCGGCCAGCAAAGGCTGAGGCGGGCGTTGAATAGCGCGTAACAACTGCATCTAAGAATTCCTGGGCGTTCACTACAGTGGTAAAGGGGGGACGTTCAGTCAAGGGGGGGGGCGTGCCTAATAGCAAGCTGCGCAACGCCGTCGCGCGACTCCTAGACAGCGCGAGCAAGCGCAGCAGTGGAAAAGGCCACACGCTCAGCAGTGGTGGGGGCATCAGGGAGGGCAGCAGGCGCAGCGGGGCGGGGAAGCATGCCATCGACATGAACAGCCGGGGAGTTGCCGTCCTGGCGCTGACCTGTCAAGTGAAGGCGAAGGTCGACGAGCCACGCCTCGAAGTCGATCGCCCGCCCCTCCGCGTCCAGGCGGAGCACAGCGTCTGCCATCCCACGATTTCAGCTACACGGTGGCACGACGACACGGCGGCATACCGACACGGCGCCACAGTGGTATGGCGATACAGCGGCACTGCAACACGGCGGCACTGCGGCACGACGGCACGGCGCCACGGCGTCACGGCGCCACGGCAGCACGGCGGTACAGCAGCACGGCGACACAGCGGTAATGCGGCACTGCGGCACGGCGACACGGCGGCGCCGCGGCACAGCGGCACTACACTGCGGCATGGGCCAGCGGGCGTGGGGCTAGCGGGTGCGGAGCTGGCAAGCGCAGGGGCCAGAGGAGAGTGGCTGGCGGTGAGTGGCTGGCGAACGCGAGGCCAGCAGGCCCGGGGCTGGCGAAATCAGGGCCAGCGGGCGCGGGGTGAGCGGGTGCAGGGCCGGCAGGCGCGGGGCCAGCAAGCGTGGGCTGGCGAGCGCGGCGCCGACGGGCACAGGGCTGGCGGGTGCGGAGCTGGCGAATGCGGGGCCAGCGGGTGCAGGGCTGGCGGGCACGAGGCTGGCGGGCACGGGACTGGCGAAAGCGGGGCTGGCGAAAGCGGGGCCAGTGAACGCGGGCGAGCGGGTGCGGGGCCAGCAGGCATGGGGCCAGCGAGCGGGGGGCTGGCGAGCGCGGGGCCGACGGGCACGGGGCTGGCGGGCGCGGAGCTGGCGAACGCAGGGCCAGCGGGCGAGGGGCCGACGGGTGCTGGGCTGGCGGGGGCGGAGCTGGCGAATGCGGGGCCAGCGGGCACGGGGTCAGCAGGCACGGGGCTGGCGAGCTCGGGGCCAGCAGGTGCGGGGCTGACGATCGCGGGGCCAGCGGGCGCTATGCGACGGGCGGCTACGGGCAGCTAGCGGCGAGCGGCTAGCAACGGGTGGCTGGAGACGGGCAGTTAGCTACGGGTGGCTAGCAACGGGCGGCTAGGTCTAGGGCTAGGACTAGGGCGGAAGCGTGGGCGGGCGGGATCCTAACCTAGCGTGATACCATATTAGCTGAGAAAGATTAACTAGAATGAGGGAAACATGGTGGTTTCGTCTAAGGGGCTGTACCCTCGAAGAGAGCGCGCCTATCTAGCCTATTAGACATATACAAATATGTTTGACATTACATTACATTCAACACGGAACAAGCCAGCTACCTATGCTCGAAGAACCGTGTCCATCACTACTCCTTAGTCTCATGTGGTACATCCACTATCCCAGGCGCCAGACCAGCTTCAGGGTTAACACCCTCCCCAGCTCCAGCAGCCTTCCGAACCTCCTTTGCGTGAGCCACGTTCTCCAGGCTCGGGCCCACACCGGACTGAGGCAGATCGAGCCCGAGCCTCCTGGCAGCAGAGGATTGGGAGGAGCTAGTAGTGCTGCCTGTAGCACCAGAAGAGCCACCAGATCCAGCATCAGCAGTAGCTGTGTTGTCAGGAGAGTGGGCCTCCCTAGCAGCGGTGCTGTCTGAACCCACATCTGCTGCAACACCATACTGCTTGGCCAGCGCTGCCTGCGCCCGCTCCTTCTCCCGGTACTCCAGAGAGATCGGGACGCCCTTGGCGCTGTTGAATGCACGGACGGAGGGAAGCAGCCGGAGCCTGTCCGGCCAGTTGCTGCTGCCGATCCTGCTGCTGCCCCTGCTGCTGGTGCTGCTGTTGCTACTCCAGAAGTTGCTGCTCCTGCTAGTGCTGTTGCTGGTGCTGGTGCTGGTGCTCTGGGGTATGGGCCTGCTGGAGGTATGATGGCTGAAACTGCAGTTGGAGGGGTTGCTGGAGAGGTTACTGCAGACACTGGCGGCCTGCGATTCGCCGTGGGGTACTATGTCGTTGCTGCTGCTGCTGCTGCGTGTGACATTGCTGCGCCAATGCCCAGTGTCCGATGTGCCTGTTGGGAGAAGTGGCTGAAACGGGCGAGGAGAGTCGCTCAGCGGATGGTCGTGCAACGGGATGGAGTTGTATGTTGGAACAACTCCCCAGATGGTGACGTGAACTCCTGATAGCACGCGGAGCAGCCCGGAGGAGGAGGATGAGGAGGAGGAGGAGAGGCACACCAACGCGGCTGCCCTTGGTATCGCCATAACCGCTCTGATAACAAGCGAGTTGGCGACTGTAGTGTCCCCGAACGCTCTCATAACGACGAGATAACGAGTCAAGGAGACAAGACGACGACGAGAGGTTAAGAGCTTCACGGAGCTCTGCCTCAAGGTGCGGCACAGTGTTCAATATCTAACAGTTGGCAAAAGTCCTCCGGGCCGGGGACTTGTTCAAGCGCCTCTCAGAATCAAAGAGATGCGGCAGTGAGGTACCGCGCGCTGAATCCCCCCGCAACTTTCTGACACTCTCGTCAGCTTCTACCTTACTGTCTAGCTCCTCCATGATGCCCCCCTCCGAAGTACAGAGTTTGCTCCGCGTCAAGTCTCAGCCAGCCGGGGCTTGAATGCCAATGAGGAATTTCAATGGCGGCTCTAGAAATCGAGTCGCGTTCTCTGCCAGGCGCTCTAAGCTACATGCCTTCGGCTTGAGGCCACGTGGCAAACAACTCCGACGCAAGCGCTTTGCTAGTGCAGGTCGCATACACAATTTTGCTGACATTACTCAAGGGCATATGGTAACAAGCGTTAAATTTGTACAAAATAAAGTAGACAGAAATGGCGTGTATTGCTAACCCACCCATTGGCCCTTTTATTTCAAACAAAATTCGTTTGGTTTCCAAAATATGGCCAAAACTTGGCTGATTAGGGGAACTGCCCTGTAAGAAATCGGGTCAATGCTTTACTACAATTAAAACAAATGTTAGGGCTCAGACATGGATATCGTAGCGAGGTCCATTTTTTACAAAGCTAGTGGTGAATCATTAATGGTGACAAATGAAGTTGCATGAAGTGTGTAAGGAATTTTCCATTCCTTGGCGCGCTAAACCGCTTACGCGTGCACCGACCCTACACGATACCGACATCAGCCCTGGCTTTGGCCTGAACACGTCGCACCGAACCTTTCCGCGACGAAATTCACGTACCGAATCATGTACAAGAAGGGTGTGCCAACAACATTGCCGACGCCCTCTCCAGACGATCTGCCCAACCCGGGGCTGAACTAATCGCCCACACGAGCCCGTTTCTGATTGGACTATTTACCCACGGATATTCGACTGATCCATTTTTTTGTAAACAACGCTCATCAGCAGGCCACGACTGCGAGGGGAGCCAATTACGTAAATGTGGATACGGAACGAGATTGGTTTCCGAGTTATCATATATTTCGCAAATTACTAATTCAATAAGTCCACGATTCGAACATATCGAGACATTTCGTGGTTGACAAGACTCTCAATGCACTACAGCGGTTTTACTACTGACCGAACATGATTTCGGAAGTGCAAAATTATGTAGGCCCGTATCCGACCTGCCAGACAATGAAATCATCACGCCAACGGCCAGCAGGACTATTGCAGCCCCTGAGCCACCCCAGCGACCTTGGCAACACGTGACAATTGAATTTGTAACCGGCCTGGCGGCCGGACCAAGTGGTAACAACGCTGTTCTTGTCGTTATCGAATGTCTCACGAAAATGGCTCACTTCGCGCCATTTCGCACGACGATCACAGCTGAAGAAATTGCTCGCGTGTTGATCTCGGCCGTCGTTTGCCTGCATGGTATCCCTTTGACGATCATTAGCGACAGAGATCCAAATTCCATCTCGCGTTTTTTGCAAGACACGTGCATCCAATACAACACCCGCCTACAATTCTCATCCGCCTATCACCCGCAAACCGACGGTCAGACAAAACGGACAAATCAGACCATAGAACAATTGATTCGCACGAACTGTCCGGATATCCGCAAGTGGGAAGACTCGCTACCCATGCTCGAGTTTTCCTACAACAACGCACCATCCGCCACGACCAATCATTCATATTTTTTCCTAAATCACGGGATGGGTCCGACAGTACCCACTTCCACCAACGTTGCAAATCAAGTCCCCCAATCGCAGCAATTCGTCGAAATCCTTCATCTCAGAGTAAAAAAATTGACTAGAATAGAGGGTACACGGTTAGTTTGACCTAGTGTGTTGTACTCTTTAAGAGCATGCACCTATCTAACATATAATCACATATGCATATAAGTTTAACACACCCCCTAGGCTAGACAAGGGGCAGTGCCTGACAAGAGACAGCAGCTCATGGTGGCACTACTAGTCCAACCTCTGAGGCAAGGGTCAGAAGACCAGCCAGAAGAGCACAAACAAGAAAGGAGCAAACTAGGGCAGCACTACTAGTCTGGCCACTGGAACAGAAGCCACAAGGCTAGTCAGAAGAATATATAAAAGATTAGAACACTACCAAGGTCTTAGCAAGTGAGGAGCTACTAGAACCAAACCAAGTTGTACACATTGCCGCTGATGATATTTAGGCGCAAGTGCCTTAGTAAAGATATCAGCTATGTTGGTACCGGAGGCCAAGGGTACTACGCGGGCCTAGCAGCGCTGCTGTAGCTCGCGCATGAGGAAGTACCAGAGCTGGATGTGCTTCGCTCTACCCTCCAGCCAAGGCTTCTGACACAGGAGGATCATGGCCCTATTGTCAGCGTACACGACCAAGGCAGAGCTAGGCCGCTCACCTAAGTCTGTGAGCAAGAAGGTCAGCCAGTTGAGTATTGAGAATACCCCTGATCCTGCGAAGGTTGTAGAAGTCTGCGGAAACGGCATATCAACGAAGTCTGCGGACACGAGCCCTGCAGAAAGGCCCATCGACGAAGAGCAGATTCGTCAACAAGGCGAGGCTCTGCGGGAAGTGGCAGAGGAGCAGCTTTCGTTGGTGGCAGAAAAGCGTTCTGTCGGAGTTGTAGAACAGGAGCGCTTTTTCTGCAGATGGCTTCTACAGACTTCTGTGCTTTTGTAGAAGCGGTCTTGGCAGAAACGAGAGTGTACAAAATCCTCTGCCGATTTGGCATCAGGGGCCATTCGCAGAAGGGTTGTCCTCTGCAGAAGTATCGCGCAGAAGACATTTCTGCGGGTGACCCTTTCGGCAGAAGCGACTCTCGGAAATGCGTTCCAGCAGGACCTCGGGCAGAGTGGCGAAAGAACCTGTTCGCGCAGAATTGCGTTCTGCCGAAGTTCAGCAGAAAGGCCATTCGGCTATCTCTTCTGTCGACGACCCCCTCGGCATAAACGAAATTCGGCAGAAGCACGGCAGAGAGTCATCTCGGACTTTGCTTCTGCGAGCGACCCCTTCGACAGAAAAACGAGGACTTCGTTTTCCTGATGAAGGTGCGTTCCGAAATCGCGAGAAACTTGTGATTTCGTAAGTTAACCTCGGAACCGATCTGGACCAGAAAACGGCAAAATCTACCTGCGACATTGAGAAATTGAACACGTGACCCACATTTCGTAACTGCGGAAATGTGCGTAACATCTGACAGTTTCATAACTGAAACTGTTAGAATAACTACTTCTAAGTGGGTAAAAATTACCAACTAAGCATGTGCTGTAATTTTCACCTGTCATTGCTGACTTGGCACTTCCGCAGAAGCTCCCGTTATAGCAGTAAACTCTGCATTGAGCTCCTGTGCTGCCATGGGACCATCGTAGATCTCAGCCTCACACATGGATTGGGCAACGAACGACGAGCGGGTGGACCTCCAAGAGATGGCGCCTGTGTCAACTTATACATATTATCTATGTAGAAGTTATAGGCTAGACTGAGGTATGCTTCTAGTGAGTACAACCAACTAGTATTTGTTCTAGGTTTCCACCTCTAGTAATCATTCGTTTCTACGTTAACATGGTATCACGCTTAGGTTAGGATCCCCCCGCCTACCGCTTCCGCCCGTCGCGCCTCCTAGGCCCCGTCACGCCCCCTAGGCCCCGTCGCGCCCCCCCTGGGCCCCGTCGCGCTCGTTAGGCCCCGTCGCGCCCCCCCTGGGCCCCGTCGTGCCCGCTGGGCCCCGTCGCGCCTCCTAGGCCCCGTCGCGCTCCCCCTGGGCCCCGTCGCGCCCACTGGGTCCCGTCGCGACCCCTAGGCCCTAACGCGCCCCCGCTGGGCCCCGTTGCGCCTCCTAGGCCCCGTCGCGCCCCCCATGGGCCCCGTCGAGCCCGCTGAGCCCCGTCGTGCCTCCTAGGCATCGTCGCGCCTCCTAAGCCCCGTCGCGTCCCCCCTCTCTGGGCCCCGTCGCGCCCCTCCTAGGCCCCGTCGCGCCCGCTGGGCCCCTTCGCGCTTCCTAGGCCCCGTCGCACCTGCTAGGCCCCGTCGCGCCCCCCCTGGGCCCCGTCGCGCCCGTTAGGCCCCGTCGCGGCCCCCCTGGGCCCCGTCGTGCCCGCTGGTCCCCGTCGCGCCTCCGCGGCCCCGTCGCGCCCCCCCTGGGCCCCGTCGTGCCCGCTGGGCCCTGTCGCGCCCCTTAGGCCCCGTCGCGCCCGCTGGCCCCTGTCGCGCCTGCTGTTAGCGCTCGCCCGCCTGGCCTCCTCCTAGTGCCGCTCGGCCTCCTCCTAGTGCCGCCCGGCCTCCTCCTAGTGCCGCCCGGCCTCCTCCTAGTGCCGCCCGGCCCCTTCCTAGCGCCGCCCGGCCTCTCCTCAGCGCTGCCCGGCCCCTCCTCGTGCCCGACCGGCCCCAGCAGCACCAGCCTGGCCCCTCCCAGCACCAGCCCGGCCCTAGAGCACCTGCCCGCCTCCCCTGCTCGGCCTGCCGTGTCCTCTCGGGCCCTGTGTCTTCTGCTTGCCTGCGCTGGGACGCCTAGCTGCTGCCCTACTGGAGAGTGCTGCCGCCGTGTCCCCGCGCCGCTGTGCTCCTGTGCCGCTGAGGAGCTGTGCTGCTGTGCCGCTGTGTCGCTGAGGAGCTGTGCCGCTGACCCTGCACGATGGCTGACTTTGTGCTCCGCCTGGACGCTGAGGGCCACGCGGTTGACTTCGCCGCCTGGCTCTCCGATCTTCGCCGCCAGCTTACAGGTCAGCGCCAGGATGGCCACTCTCTGGTTGTCCATGCTGATGGCTTGCTCCCCCGTCCCCCTGCACCTACTCCCCTCCCTGCTGACCCCTCCTCTGATGACCGTGAGGCTTTCTCTACTGCTGCGCTAGCCTGTGCGGTCTGGGACTCACGCGATGCAGTAGCTCAGGTTGCTATTAGTCACGCCCTCCCTGTGTCTGAGCGCTCGCGTTTTGCTACTGTTGACACGGCCAAAACTTATTTAGACGCCGTTATTGCTCGCTATTCCACCCCTGCCTCCGCTTCTGCTGGCCGCTTGCTCTTTCCGATGCTGTTCCCAGACCTGGCTGCCTTCCCTACTGTCGCAGATTTTGCCACTCATTTGCGTGCCCTAGAGACTCGCTATCGCACTGCCAGCACTGCTGCCCAGCTCACTGCGCTCCCCCCTCCTTTCTGCATGACGCTCTATTTTATCGCTATGCGCCTGCCAGACCGCCTCGCTAGTGCTCGCGACCACTTTCTTAGCCAGCACCCGGGTGACCTCACCCTGACCGCCTTTGTCGACACCCTCACTGAGATCGAGACTCGCCAGCGCACTATCGCTCAGTCGAGCGGTGCGCCGGCAGTCTCTATCTTTCACGGTTGTGCCCCATCCCCGTGCACGTTCACTGACGTTTCGGCTGCAGTCGCCACGGCGACCCCTCTTACCGAGACGGCTGCTGCTGTCCACCCGCAGCAGCGCTCGCGTCGCGGTGGCCGTGGCCGCCAGGGAGGTAGGGGTGGTGACGCAGGTGGTAGTGGTCGTGGTGGTGGTGACGGTAGTCCGCCTGAGGGGACTACCACCGGTGGGCAGGAGCAGCAGTCCCAGCAGCAGCAGGACCAGCCCCAGCCGCAGCCGCCGTCCCAGCAGCACCCGCCGCAGCCGTGGGCTCGTCTCCCGCCTGGTTGGCCCGGCACCTCCGGAGGCGGTGGCCGTGGTGGCGGCCCGCGCAGCTTGGCGTCTACCAGCGGCTCCAGTGCTGTGACCTGCCAGTACCAGCTTCAGACCGGGCCTCTCCGCGGCACTCTGTGCCGCCGCCCGCACCCGACCGCCCACTGTTTCCGCCGCCTCGACGATCTTTTTCGTCGTCGCTTTGGCCCGGCCCCGGACCTCCCTGACTGGCACAGCCTGCTCCGCCAGGGCGTGCCGATCTTTGAGTTAGACATGGATCAGATAGGTGCTGCTTTGCATGCTTTGTATGCTGACGCTTCTAGTGTTGATGGATCTTACTACCATGTGTACTCTAGTTTAGGTGTTTCACCCTTGTGTAGCTTAGCTTCCCCTGCTGCGACAGGCGTAGGACTGCCTAGGTTGCCTAGTCTAGTCGCTGCACCGGCTCCGTCCGCGGCCTCCGCCACTGCGTCGCTGTCCTTCACTCTCGACTCTGGTGCTTCTGCCTGCTTCTTCCGCGACCGTTCCACGCTCACGCCGCTTGCTGCACCTGCTGTTGTCTCTCTCGCTGACCCCTCTGCGGGTCCGGTCGTCGCGCGCAGTTCTACGTCCCTTCCCTGTCCGGCAGTTCCCTCGGGCTCCCTTACTGGCCTCCACGTTCCCTCGTTCTCCAGGAACCTGGTTGGTGTCGGCTGTCTCCAGGACCTCGGCGTCACCACCACGTTCCCCGGGCACGAGCGGTTCGCTGTCTGTTCTGAGGCTGTCTCAGGTTCCCCCCTTGCGACGTTCCCCCGGGACCCGGTGTCCGGTCTGTTTACCCTACACACCGCTTCCCCCCCGGTTGGTGCGCCCTCCCAGGTCGCTGCAGCTTGCTCGTGTCGGTCCCTCACTCACCCGTCCCTTCTCTGGCACCACCGCTTAGGTCACCCTGCTCTCCCGCGTCTGCGTCACATGTCCCAGCACGGTCTTGTCTTAGGTCTCCCCGCGTCGCTCCCTGCCCTTCCTCCCTCGACTGCGCCACCGTGCACGCCTTGCGTCGAGGGTCGGCTCCGCCGTGCTCCTCACTCCTCCTCGCTGCGTCCTGCTACTGCCCCCCTTCAGACCCTGCACTTGGACGTTTGGGGCCCTGCCCCCGTCCCCGGACCGCGCGGTGAGCGCTACTTCCTTGTGCTCGTTGACGACTACACGCGCTACACCACGGTGTTTCCCCTGGAGCGGAAGGCCGACGTGCCCGACGTTCTTCTCCCGTGGGTTGTAGCTGCGCGTCTCCACCGCGGTCTCCCCGTGTTGTGTCTCCACTCCGACCGTGGCGGCGAGTTCGCCTCTGGTCGGCTTGGACAGTTCTGTCGTGCGGAGGGCATCACCCAGTCGTACACCTTGCCGGACTCGCCACAGCAGAATGGGGTTGCTGAGCGCCGCATCGGCTTGGTCATGGAGGTCGCCCGTACCTCCATGATCCATGCCGATGCCCCCCATTTTCTGTGGCCGTTCGCTGTTCGCTACGCGGCTCACCAGCTTAACCTGTGGCCACGCTCCCAGCGGCCGCAGGTTTCGCCGACCCTCCTTTGGACCGGGTCCCCCGGTGACGCGTCTGCGTTCCACGTCTGGGGCTGCCTTGCTCACGTTCGTGCCTCTGGCACGGACAAGCTCACTGCCCGCACTGTCCCCTGTGTCTTCCTCGGTTTCCCCCTGGACTCGTCTGACTGGCTTTTCTACCACCCGCCGTCTCACCGCTTCCTCCACTCTCGTGACGTCACCTTTGACGAGTCCGTCTCCTTCTACCGCCGCTTCCCTCACCGAGGTCTCCCAGTTGCCCCCCCCCTTTTCCTTGCTCCCTCTCCCCCGGTAGCCCCTGCCCCTCTCCCGCCTCGTCCTGCCCCGTCTGGTGTCTCCCACGTCACTCCCCTCCCGTCGGTTGTCCCCGTTGAGGAGTCTGCTGACTCTGGTGGTACCCCCGGGCCGTCCTTGCCGCGTCCCCCTTCCCCAGTGCCTCCGCCCCCACTGTCGCAGTCGCCGACCCCGCTGCCGCCGCCGTCGCCGTCGCCGCCGCAGCCGTCGCCGCTGTCGCCGCCACTGCCGCCGCTGCTCTCGGCCCCTGGGGGTGCTGGTGTGGAGGAGGGTGTTCGTCCTGCGGCTTCTGGGGGTGCCGCTGGTGTTGGAGGGGGTTCTCGCTCTTGGGGTGTTGGTTCTGGGGGTGCTGCTGTTGAGTGTTCTGCCGACGGTCGTTCTGCCTCTGCTGGTCCGAGAGTTCCGGCCCAGCCGTCGTCGCCGCCACAGCAGCCGTCGCCGCCGGTTTCCGCTCTCCGCCTGCTCGGCCTTCCCTCCCCGGACCGCGCGCCGGTGTCTCCCCCACCGCCTCCTGACCTCCCTGTCTACGGTCCTGTGTTCCCGCCGCCAGACTCGTCTCCGGCCCGTCTTCCTCCTCGTTCCCCTCCTGTGTCTCCTCCGCTGTCCCCTGACCCTACCCCTCCGTCTCACGTTTGGGCTCGCCGTCCCTCCCGTGCCCGTCCCGTCTCTCCTGTCCTGCCCACCCACCCTATGTTGCTCCGTTCCCACTCGTCTCGTCCTCCCCTCCTCCCGTCCCCTCCTCCCTCGTCCCTTGCTGTTGCACCTCCTCCGTTCTCTGACTACCTCCGTGCTGCTCGTCCCCTTGTCCCTCGGGTCCTTGCCTCTCTTGTTACCGACCCTGCTGTTCCTGTCTCGCGCCTTGACGCGCTTGTCGCTGCTGTCGCTGACTTCGCTTCTACCCGCCGCCTTGACTACGCTACCGCTCTGGTCTCTGACCCTGCCCGTCCTCTGTCCGTCGGGGGTGCTCCTGCCCTTGGCAGTGACGTCCTAGAGGACAGGCAGTACGAGCTGGCTTTCCTTTCCGAGGCTGCTCCCCATCTCTGCTCCATGCTGTTAGTCCCTGAGGGTGACCCAGACGCCTTCGACATCCCGACCCCTCGCACCTACGCTGAGGCCACCTCGGGACCTTGGGCCTCTCAGTGGATAGCTGCCATGGAGCAGGAGATGGCATCTTGGAGATCCACCGGCACTTACGTCGACGCAGTTCCCCCGCCTGGGGTGAACGTAGTCGATGGTCGGTGGCTCTTCAAGGTGAAGCGCCCCCCTGGAGAGCCGCCTGTCTTCAAGGCGCGCTACGTGGCCAGAGGTTTCAGTCAGCGCGAGGGGGTTGACTTCTTCCAGACCTTCGCCCCGACCCCGAAGATGACCACTCTTCGGGCGCTGCTACACGTAGCAGCACAGCGTGACTACGAGCTTCACTCTCTCGACTTCTCTACTGCCTTTCTTCAGGGCAGCCTACACGAGCAGGTCTACCTGCGCCGACCACAGGGCTTCACTGGTACCTTCCCTCCTGGGACCCAGTGGCTTCTCAGGCGCCCGGTCTACGGCCTGCGTCAGGCTCCCCGCGAGTGGCACGACACGCTACGTGCCACGTTAGCAGACCTGCAGTTCTTTCCGTCCTCTGCTGACCCTTCACTGTTTGTGCGTTCCGGCCAGACTCCGTTCTACATCCTTGTCTACGTAGACGACCTGGTCTTCGCTACTCCTGACAGGGACGCACTGGCCTCTGTGAAGGCTGAGCTGCTGAAGAGACACACCTGCACTGACCTTGGAGAGCTGCGTCGCTATCTTGGCCTGCAGATCTCTAGGGACAGAGCAGCACGCACCATCACTCTGACCCAGTCACACTTGGTGCGTCAGGTCCTTCAGAGGTTCGGTCTTCAGTTCTCCTCCGCACAGCCCACACCTCTACCCGTAGACCATGGGCTCTCTGCTCCCGTTCCTGAGGAGCCAGTAGAGCCCAGTGGCCCCTACGCAGAGCTGGTGGGTTGCCTCATGTACCTGATGACTTGCACTCGCCCAGATCTCGCATACCCTCTCAGCATCCTGGCTCGCTTTGTGGCTACAGGCAGACACCGACCTCAGCACTGGTCTGCCGCTAAGAGGGTTTTGCGTTATCTTGCTAGTACATCAGGCATGGGGTTAGTGCTAGGAGGACGCAGGCCAGTGGTCCTTACTGGGCACACAGACGCTTCTTGGGCAGACGACGCTGAGACGCTCAGGTCGTCGCAGGGCTACTGTTTCAGCCTTGGTTCGGGTGCTATCTCTTGGAGATCCACTCGCTCGTCGTCTGTGGCTCAGTCTAGCTGTGAGGCTGAGATCTACGCTGGTGCCATGGCGGCACAGGAGCTCCGCTGGCTGACCTTCTTGCTCACAGACTTAGGTGAGCGGCCTAGCTCTGCCCCGGTCCTGTACGCTGACAACAGGGCCATGATACTCCTGTGTCAGGAGCCTCGGCTTGAGGGCAGAGCGAAGCATATCCAGCTGCGGTACTTCCTCCTGCGCGAGCTACAGCAGCGCCGCCAGGCCCGCGTAGTTCACTTGGCCTCAGGTGCCAACACAGCTGATATCTTTACTAAGGCGCTTGCGCCTAAAGATCATCAGCGGCACTGTGTACAGCTTGGTCTTGTTCCTATAGCTGCTCCCCTGTTAGGATCCTGATTGTGTACTCTCTATTATATATGCTTGTCAGACTGGCCTTGTGGCCTTACCTCCAATGGCTGGACTAGTAGTGCCACCCTGGCTTGCTTCAGTTTTGGTTGTATTCTTGCTGACTGGTCTCCAGACCCCTGCCTCAGTGGTTGGACTAGTAGTGCCGCCCTGAGCTGTTTGCTTCTTGTTTAGTTTCACCCCTTGTCTAGCCTAGGGGGTGTGTCAACTTATACATATTATCTATGTAGAAGTTATAGGCTAGACTGAGGTATGCTTCTAGTGAGTACAACCAACTAGTATTTGTTCTAGGTTTCCACCTCTAGTAATCATTCGTTTCTACGTTAACAGCCTGCACCAAGGCTAAATCATTAGCCCTGGGAGGACCTAAGAGTCTTAGTGCTGTCTGCCCACGAAGCGTCTGTGTGTCTTGTAAGGACCATTGGCCTGCGTCCTCCCAGCACTAACCCCATGCCCGATGTACTTGCTAGATAACGCAAAACCCTCTTAGCGGCTGACTAGTACTGCGGTCGGTGTTTGTCTGTCACCACAAAGCGAGTCAGGATGCTAAGAGGGTATGCGAGATCTAGACGAGTGCAAGTCATCAAGTACATGAGGCAACCCACCAGCTCTGCACAAGGACCACTAGGCTCTTCTGACTCGTCAGGGACGGGAGCCGAGAGCCTGCGCTCTACTAGCAGAGGTGTGGGTTGTGCGGAGGAGAACTGAAGACCGAACCTCTGAAGGACTTGGTGCCCCAAATGTGACTGTGTAAGAGTGATGGTGTGCACTGCTCTGTCCCTGAAGATCTTTAGGCCAAGGTAGTGGCGCACCTCTTCTAAGACGGTGCACGTGTGTCTCCTGAGCAGCTCGGCCTTCACGGAGGCCAGTGCGTCTCTGTCTGCAGTAGCAAAGAACATGTCGTCTACGTAGACAAGGATGTACAACTGGGTCTGGCCTAAAGGAACAAAGAGCGAAGGGTCTGCAGATAATGGGAAGAACTGCAGATCAGCTAATATAGTATGCAACGTGTCGTGCCACTCACAGGGCGCCTGTTGCAGGCCGTAAACCGGACGCCGAAGAAGCCACTAGGTCCAAGGAAGAAAAGCGACAGAAAAGCCAGGCTGTCGGCGTTGGTAGACCTGCTCGTGTAGACTGCCCTGGAGAAACGCTGTGGAGAAGCCGAGGGAGTGCTTCTCGTAGTTACATGGTATTGCTATATGCAGCAGCGCCTGAAGAGTCGTCATCTTCGGGGTCGGGGCGAAGGTCTGAAAGAAGTCAACACTCTCGCGCAGACTGAAGCCTCTAGCAACGTAGCGCACCTTGAACACCAACGGCTCTCCAGAAGGGCACTTCACCTTGAAGAGCCACCGGTTATAGACTACGTTCACCCAGGTGGGGGAACTGCGTCGACGTGGGTGCCGGTGGATCTCCAAGATGCCATCTCCGCTTCCATGGCAATTATCCACTGAGAGGCCCAGGGTCTCGAGGTCGCCTCAGCGTAAGTGCGAGGGGTCGGGATGTCAAGGGCATCTGGGTCACCCACAGGGACTAGCAGCATGGAGCAGAGATGGGAAGCGGCCTAGGACAGGAAATCTAGCTCGTCCTGCCTATCCTCTAGGACGTCACTGCCAAGGGCAGGTGCACCCCTGACGGACGGAGGACGGGCAGGGTTAGAGACCGGAGCTGTGGCGTAGTCAAGGCGACGGGTTCAGGCAAAGTCAGCGGCGGCAGCAATAAGAGTGTCAAGACTGGAGACAGGAATGGACGGGTCGGTAACAAGAGAGGTGAGAACGCGAGGACAAGCGGACTAGTGGCACAGAGGAAGTCAGAGAGAGGAGGTGGAGAGACAACAAGCGACGACTGAGGAGGCGACGGTAGAAGAGGAGCATGAGATGCATGAGAGCGGAGCAACATAGGGTGAGAGCGCTGGACAGGAGAAACAAGACGAGCACGAGAGGCATGGTGAGACCAGCAGTGGGAGGGGGGAGTCAGGTTAGGCGAAAAGGGAGGAGACACAGGAGGAGAACAAGAGGGGAAACGAGCCGTGGACGAGTCAGGCAGAGGAAACACATGGCCGTGGACAGGCGGGGGAGGCGGCGACGGGGGAGGCGTAGGCGGGCGGTCGAGGGAGGGAAGACCCAGGAGGCGAAGGGCGGACACCAACGGCAATTGCTGCTGCTGCTCCACGCCAACGCCAGAACCTACAGCCGCACCACGGCTACCTCCAAGATGCGCCACAACAGCACCCCCACAAAGAGAACCTTCTCCAGCATTGGTGCCACTCCTAGGACCGCCGGAACAAGCCACGATAGTAGCCCTAGGACTAGCACCCCCAGAACGAGAACCCTCTCTAGCATAGGTGCCACCCCAACGACCGCCTGGACAAGCCATGACAGTACACCCAGGACCAGCACCCTCCTCAACAACGCCCGCACCCACAGAGCTCGCGGACCCATGCGGCAGTTACTCCTGCGGCGGTGACGAGTGCGGCTGCTGCTGCGGATGCGACGGCGGCTGCTGTTGCGGGGGCGACGGCGGTGGCTGCTGCAGCGGCCGAGGAGGAGATACGGGGGCAGAGACAGGCAGCAAAGCTAGAGCTGCAGGGCCCCCAGAGTAAGACGACTCCTCTATCAGGACAACAGCCGGGAGGGGAGTGACGTGAGACACACCAGACGGGACAGGACGACGAGGGAGAGGAGTAGGGGCTACCGGGGGAGTGGGAACCAGAAAGAGGGGTGGGATAACCGAGAGACCTCGGTGGGGAAAGCGAGTGTACAAGGAGACAAACTCGTCAAAAGTGACCTCACGAGAGTGAAAGAAGCGGTGAAACGGCGGGTGGTAAAAGTGCCAGTCAGTCGCGTCTAGGGTGAAGCCAATGAAGACACAGTGGACAGTGCGGGCAGTGAGCTTGTCTGTGCCAGAGGCACAAACGTGAGCGAGGCAGCCCCAGACGTGGAACGCAGATGCGTCACCAGGGGACCCGGTCCACAGGAGGGTCGGCGAAAGCTGCCGCTGGGAGTGTGGCCACAGGTTAAGCTGGTGAGCGGCGTAGCGAACAGCGAACGACCACATGAATTGTGGTGCACTGGCATAGATCATGGAGGTACAAGCCACCTCAATGACCAAAATTATGCGTCGCTCAGCGACCCCATTTTGTTGCGGGGAGTCCAACTGGGTTATGCCCTCCGCACGACAGAACTGGCCAAGCCGACCGGAGGCGAACTCGCCGCCACGGTCGGAGTGAAGACGCAGCACAGAGAGGCCGCGGTGGACTCGCGCAGCTTCGTGCAGCGTTTGGAGTGCTCCAAACCCACGAGATAAGAACGTGAGGCACGTCGGCCTTCCGCTCCAAGGGAAACACCGTGGTGTAGTGCATGTAGTCGTCGACAAAAACTAGAAAGTAGCGCTCTCGACACGACCCAGGGATGGGGGCTAGGTTGCAGACGTCCAGGTGCAGGGTTTGGAGTGGCGAAGTGGTAGGGGGGAGCGAGGAGGGATGCGGAGCACAGCGCAGCCAGCCCTCGATGCAGGGCGTGCACGGCGGCACAGGCGAGGGAGGGAGAGAATGGAGCGACGAAGGGGGACCTAAGACAAGACTGTGCTGGGAGATGTGACGCAGACGCAGGAGTGCAAGGTGACCTAAGCGGTGGTGCCACAACAGCGACGGGTGGGTGAGCGAGCGACACGGGCAAGCCGCAGGGACCTGGGTGAAGCAGGCACCTGGGGGGATGCCCTCACCGGGGGGGACGTAGTGTCTAGCGTGAACAATCCAGACACAGGGTCCCGGGGGAACGTGTTGAGGGGGGAACCTGTGGTGGCCTCGGTACAGACCTCGTACCTCTCGTGACCAGGAAACATAGTGGTGATGCCAAGGTCCTGAAGACAGCCGACACCACCTAGGTTCCTGGAAAACGAGAGGATGTGCAAGCCTGTAAGAGAGCCCAAGGGAACTGCCAGACAGGGAAGGGTAGTGGAGCTACGTGCAATTGCCGGACCTAAGGAGGGGCCAGCAAGCGCGACAGCGGCGGGGGCGGCAAGCGGTGTAAGTGTAGTGAGATCGCGAAAAAAGCATGAAGATGCACCAAAATCTAGTGTGAAGGAGAGAGCAGCGGTAGCGTCAACCGACGGAGGAGCTAGCGTAGAGCCAAGGCTAAACAAGGCAGGAGATGGAAGAGGTCGTCGAGGCGGCGGTAGCAGCGGGCAGCAGTGTGACCGAAACTGCATGACTGGAGCTGGTACTAGCAGCTCAAAGAGTTGAAGCTGCCACTGTACGCCGAGTTGCGAGGGCCGCCACCGCGGCCACCACCACTAGAGTCGCCGGGCCACCCCGGCGGGAGGCGATTGCAGCAGCTGCTGTTCTGGGGGATCAGCCCCAGTCCCCTCGTCGGGACCGCCGGCACTCGCACCACCTCCACCACCACCGCCACCCCCACCACCCCTCCGTCTGCCACGCCCCCACTTGGGGCGGCAGCCTGTACCCCGACGAGGCTTCGCTGAGGCCGCCGCGGTGGCGGTCTCAACAACGGGGGTTGTCTCAGCGACAGCGGCGTCAGAGTAATAGCACTGGGAGGGAGGACAATCCTGAAGATAGGGACCGCCGCTATATCACGAGACCGAGCAATAGTGCGCTAACAGGTCTCTATCGCAGACAGGATGGTGACAAAGGCAGTGAGGGTGAGGTCACCTGGGTGCTGACTAAGGAAGTGGTCGCGGGCAGTGGCGAGGCGGTTAGGAAGGTGCTTGGCAATGAGGTAAAGGGTAGCGCAAAGGGGAGGAGGGAATGCAGCAAGCCAGACCTCAGTGCTAACAGCGCGGTAGCAAGTCTCAAGAACACGGAGATGAGTGGGAAGATCAACGACGGTGGGGAAGGACGCAAGGTCAGGGAGTAGCATGGGGAGGATCAGACGGCTGGCAGAGGCGGAGGAGAGAGTGGAATAGCGTGCAATGACCGCATCTAAGTACTCTTTCGTATTCGCTACTACCGTAAAGCGGGGACGCTCAGACAGGGGGAGGGCGTAACAGATAGCAAGCTGCGCTACAGAGTTGCGGGACTCCCAAACAGCGCGTGCAAGCTCAGCAGTGGCAAAGGCCTCACGATCAGCAGAAGTGGGGGCTTCGGAGAGGGCAGCAAGCGCATTGGGGCAGGGGAGCTTACTGTTGACGTGGACAGCAAAGGAATAGCTGTCTTGGCGCTGACCCGTCAGCTGACGGCGAAAGTCGATGAGCCACGCCTCAAAATTAACCAACCAACCCTCCACGTTAAGGCAGAGCACAGCTTCCGCCATCACCACAGCCACAGCGGCTGACGGCGACACAGTGGCACGGCGGAGCTGCAACACGTCGACACGACGATTCGGCGGTACGGCGACACGGCGGTACGACGGCATAGCGATACGGCGGCACGACGATACGGGAGCACGGCGACACAACGGCACGGTGGCACGGCAACACGGCGGCACAGCGAGCTGGGGCGGCAGGAACAAGGGCCGGCGGGACCAGCTAGAACGGGGGCCGGCTCGAACGAGAGCCTGCTCTAAGGGGGGGGGCGGCTCGAACTGGGGCCAGTGAGCTGGGGCCTGTGAGCTAAGGCAGGCGAGCTAGGGGTTGGTGAGCGAGGGGCCGTCTAGCGAGGGGCCAGCGAGCGAGAGGCCAGCGAGCGAGGGGCCGGCTAGCGAGGGGCCGGTGAGCGAGGGGCCAGCGAGAGCGGAGCCGATGAGTGCGGAGCCGGCGAGAGAGGGGCCGGCGAGCGCGGGGCCAACGAACGCAGGGCTAGCGAGAACGGGGCCGACGAGCGCGGGGCCGGTGCGAACTGGGTCCGGCGAGCTAGGGGCCGGCGAGCGAGGGGTCGGCTAGCAAGGGGCCGGCGAGCGAGGGGCCGTCTAGCGAGGGGCCAGCGAGCGAGGGGCCAGCGAGTACGGGGCCGGCGAGCTAGGGGCCAGCAAGAGCGGGGCCAGCGAGCGCGGGGCTAGAGAGCGCGGGGCCAACGAGCGCGAGCTAGGGGCAGGCAAGCGAGGGGTCGGCTAGCGAGGGGCCGGCGAGCTAAGGACCGGCGAGCGAGGGGCCGGCTAGCGAGGGCGGCCAGCGGCGAGCGGCTAGCGACGGCGGCTAGTGGTGACGGGCAGAGCAGCGGCAGGCCAGGAGCCACGCAGCGCGCTAAGGGGCGAGTGAGCGAGCGCTAGGGCTAGGGCTAGGGCTAGGACTAGGGTGGAAGCGCGGGCGGGCGAGGAGGACCTAACGTAGTCTGATACCATCTTAGAGTAACAAAATTGACTAGAATAGAGGGTACATGATTAGTTTGTACTAGCGTGTTGTACTCTCTAACAGCATGCACCTATCTAGCCTATAATAACATATGCATATAAGTTTGACACATCAAACCGCCCGCACGAAAGCCATCAAATTTATTCAAAAAAACAATGTCACTGCCCGCAAATACGCCGACCGCCACAAACGGGATATTACTCTGACTGCAGAGAAATCAGTCCTTCTCGACACAAAAAAACTTCGCCTGCAGATATCGCTAAAACTTCGACCCCGCTACTGTGGACCATTCGTTTTCATCATGATGATTATGCCAGTGATCGCCCAACTCCGCCTTCCCGACGATTGGAAAATTCATGATTCATTCTACGTCAGCCTCCTTCGCAGGGCTGATTTTATCAGACTATTTTAGTCTGATTGTCTGAAATTTCATACCAAAATTTTTGCCGATCCTGATTTTTCAGACTTTTCTGAATTCTGAACCCTTCACAGTTATATGTTTTTGAATCCTGAGAATCTCAGAATTTGCAGTTTAAGGATACTGAGTTTTCAGAGCGCAGCACGTACAGACCCTGTGACAGACATACCGGTACTGCAACTACCTGCCCGCACCCAAAATTTTCGTCCAAGTCCCCAATGGCCAGAGTCAAGTCCTTTCACACACACCCCGCCCCACAACCTATAAAATCTAGCTAAGTCCTAGCAGCCAGAGACAGTTCCCCCCAGCACAATCAGCAGCCCATAAGAATCGTTGAAGTCCTGTTCTAGACACACCGCTCTCATACCCCCAACACCCACAAAAATTGGCTAAGTCTTCCATTTCTAGAGACATTCTTCCCACACCCCTTTCCCCTGAAATTTTGTGTCAAGACACCCCTAAGTCCCTTGCAGCCATAAAAAAAAAATCCTCCCACAAACCCCCGCAACCCGCAATCCTGCGTATTACCCGACCTTTGCGAAGTTCCTAAAAGGGGTAACGAGAAAATCATTACAAGCTTGACTGAGTCATCGACTACAAAAAAAAAACAAAACAAAAAAAAAGAAACAAAAAAATCACCCTGAGGACTATGTTTTCAATATTTGGAAATTGGAAATCTTGGAATTCTCAGGGTGCACAGAACGTGATCAGTGTTGCCTTATAACAGCCGTAGGCATACCCAAATTTTCACATATTCTCCAGCAGTGATGATTTCATTGCTGGGAGAACGAGGAGCAGCATGTAGGGTCTTCGCTATGTCTGGCTGGCGTAATTTCTTTACAGATTTCTCAGGCGATGTGAAACTAACTCTAAAAAATCACACTTTCCACGGCTTAATTGGGGGTGTGTTCCTACGTGACACTATGTCAGGCAACTTCGTGTCAAAACCGAGGGGGAAAGGGGGAGGTAATAAAAACCGAGGGGAGGGGGGAAGAAAAACGGAGGGGGAGGGGGGGGATCGAAATGGAGGGGAAGGGGGGGGGGTCGAAACTACTTTTATATCTGCTAAAAGTACCTATTCGATAATGTACCTGTTCAAAACTATTTGCGCTATGCGCTCTAACCACTACTGAAAAGAGCACGATTGTTCGCGTGAGTGAAATGGCTTGCTGACATAATCATCCAGACGAGCGCTATTTGCTGACGTCATTCTACGAATGCTAACTACAGTGTAACTCGACAATATCTATCAGAACGAC
Organism: Closterium sp. NIES-67; assembly: GCA_027943415.1. NCBI lineage: Eukaryota > Viridiplantae > Streptophyta > Zygnematophyceae > Desmidiales > Closteriaceae > Closterium > Closterium sp. NIES-67. Next base: position 13,746 of record BQMB01001599.1, on the reverse strand, counting down.
TTACAGAAATGCTTCAGTACGATTTTATCACAACACTCCCCTTCATTTATGGAAGTCCGATAGTGTCACTTCTTGATAATTCCACAGAGTTCGTTGCAGTACTGGAACTTCTGGCGTGTCAGCTTCTTGGTGAGAAAATCTGCAGCCATTTCATTGGTCGAACAGTAGACCAATCGCATTCTCCCCTTCTCGACTTCATCTTTGACGGAAAAAGTACCGCAGCAAAATGTGTTTCTACCTGTTGGCGAAACCAGGTTGATGCGCAATTCTGATTGCACTTTGGTTGTCGCACTGCAGGGTGAACTGTGTACTTGTCATTAATTTCGCTTCCTCCAGTAGCTCTTGCAGATAGAGACCTTTGCGGATGATAGAGCTACGAGCTCTTGCTTTGTAGAATTCCATGAGATCGTCCCAATAGGTTCGAGATGATAGATGAAGCTGGTGCGAGATCGACGATTAGAAGTATCTGCTGTACCCGTTAAGATGTAGAGTTAAGATATAGAGTTTTCGTAGTAGTGATTTGATAGGTAAGTCTGACTTCAGATGTCGAAATGAAATACTGTAGAGTGCGAAGAATATCTAGCCGATTCTCCCCCTCAGGTCGACGCAAAAATTGCGCGAGCTGGCCAGCGGCATAGGCGAGATCCAGTCGACACGTTATAGCTGCGAATAGAAGACAACCCAGTTGCTGTTGATAAAGCTGTAGTTCAGTGTTATCAAGTGGAGTAGTATCAGGTTTGTAGTCTGTCGGTAGAGATCGCTGTGAGATTAAAACGTGCGGCTAGCGTAGCTGCGTAATAAGAAGCTGTAAGATGAATAGCAACGACTATTTGGTGGATGTTAAGGCCGAGAAACTGTGGGACAGTAGGAGTGATAGTGATCTGTAGATTCTGTTGGAGTTTCTATTCGAAGACAGTAGCAAGAGAATCGGTGGTGCTGATGTAAAGTAAGTCGTCGACGTAAGCGAAGAGTAGAATGTAGTCAATACCGTCGGTAAGTAGATGCATTCCCTGGTCGTGTGGAAGCTGACGAAACCCGGCAGTTAGTAACTTACGGTGTAGATACTGCTTCCATAGTTGTGGAGCCTGTTTGATGCCGTAGAGAGACTTTCTGAGATGGCATACGCTGGGAGGATTAGTTTCGTAAGAATGCGGGTACTCAACCAGAATTAAGGCGTCGACAGGTGCATATAAAAATGCATTGGCGACGTCGATTTGTTGAAGTCTGAAGTTCCGGTAGGCCGCAATATAGAGGAGGATTCGGACACTAGTGTGTCTATCGACGGGAGCGAAAGTTAATTCGTAGTCGAGTCCAAAAGTTTGCTCGAAGCCGCGGACGACCCATCGTGCCTTGATTTTTCAAAGGAACCATCGGCGTTTGTCTTTACGCGGAAAACCCATTTTCCGGTAAGAACCTTACTCCCCTTTATTGCTGTCAACAGAATTAGATCCCATGTACCTCTCTTTTCCAGAGCTGCTAACTCTCGGTCCATGGCTTCGCGCCATTTTTCTCGGTGTTGACTTGTCAAAGCTTGGCGAACTGTTTTCGGCTCCAAAAACTTACTGTTGTTTGCCTGTACTGCGACTGCAAGTCCCAATACTTGTAAACCTATTTCTGTAAAATGCGGACGATTTGAGTAGATACCGGAGAAGTTGTGTTCTGACCCCTGTTCCCCCCCAAATTCTTCAGGTGTTATACGGATTGCTGCTTCGGAGACAACGGACATGGGCTGCTGCTGACGATCACGTTCGTAATCAAGAAGCACATCGCGAACATCTTCAGAGTCTGCTTCGCTGAATGGGATAAATTCGGCAGTTCCAGCTGACGTGGTTGGCACGGGGATGTCTCTGGCAGCTTCGGAAGACTCAGCTTCGGATTCATCCTGTACATCTGCTTCGGCCTCGTCAGAAGCGAAAGCACGCGATCCTTCGAACAGCCTTTCAGGATTGGCAGCTGCAGCCTGGTGAGCACGAAAAATAGATAAGTTGAGTCGTTCATAGGAAAGACAATCACGTACGATTTGACTCGTGCGAAGATCCGTAATTTTCCACGCGTAAAACTGCTTCTGGATGCCAAGATGAATGCCCCACTTAGCCCGTTCCGAAATTTTTCCGAGTGCCGCAGTCGGAGGTCGATATTGAACGATGCACCTAAAAGCTGTTAAAAGCTTTATGTTTCCCACTGTTTTGGTTCACTGCAAGTGTGGTGAAGAAAATTGTGGAAGTGAAGTTGTCGACAGCAAGTTGTGCAGAAGAAGTGCATGGTCCAAAGCGTATTAAAAAATGCGGTGGTAGTGCTGCCTGAGTCAGCAAGACTCGCATTCTTGCTTGCAACGTCCTGTTCATCCGTTCTGCTACCCCCATCTGTTGATGTTGATGTAGCAGAGACCCTTTGCGCTTGATGCCTCGGGTTTGAAGGTAGTCAGTGAGGTTGGTAGTCGTGTACTCCCATGCTTCGTCACTCTGAAATTCTTGAAGCTTCTCCCCCCGATTCTCTTTCAGCCACCGCAAGCCATGCGACGAAGATGGAGTAAGCCATATGGCGAGCGAGAATTTTTGCCGTCTAAACATATCGAGTAGAAGCCTCGATGAAAGAGATCATATAGAGCTCCCCCTTAGGTCCTGCTTCACATAAGTTGAGGATGTCGCTGTAAACCTTCTGCATAAGTGTGTATCGAGTTGACCCTGGAAAGTGACTTGGAAAGGGTTCGTGAGGAAGATTAGCAGTTGTGCACATGGTGCAGACTGTTGGTCGTGAAGACGGTTTCATCTCAGTTCCATCCGGTAACAGTAAACTGTTCGTCAAGAACTGAAGCTCGTATAGTATGATTAAGAATTCCTGGGGAAGAATGACCTAACCTCTGATGCCAAAATATCCTCTGTTGCTTCGTGTCCTGTTGATCGCAGATAAAAATCGGCGTTAGAATAAATTTAAGAAAGGATAAAAGAAGAAAATGCTGGTGATTCATCGAGTTGTCCAGGAACGAAGCGGGTAAGAGGTAACTTTTTGGTGGTAATTCCACGTCGAGAACTTCTTCTAGTTGAATTCACTGCAGGTTGACCGACGAGAACCCATGTGTCTGCTTCACTGCTACTCTGCTGCTCTGCTTCCTCTGCTTCACTGCTGCTTCTGGGTCCCCAAGGTACTGCAGGTTTGTTTTTCAAGTTGTGGTAAAGTGTCATAATAGTTCCGCCACGCTGATGTATCGTTTTTGGCTGTGTCTGTTGGCCAGGAATCAAGAGCCATTATAACTGCTGCGGCTGTACGAGATCCCGTGGGAACTGCAGTTGCACGAAAGTCTATATCAACCTTCTGAAAATCAGTTTCTTCGGGATGTTGCCAAGGTCCAAGAGATAACACTCTGTCAGAGTCTCCAAAAGTGCCTTGCAACTCGAATTCAAGAACGGAGACCCCATACTGAGTGGCGGCTCACAATTGCCTTGTGTCCTGATCTTATGTCGTAGGAGTTGAGCCATTGAAAGAAGATTAAAGCCAAGTCCCGCGATGATAAGGACATTTGTAACGTGTAAGGAAAAACCGGGGTCAACAGAATCCAGCATGACGCAGCCGATTGACCTTGCCATGATTGTTTGTCCATTTGCAACTGTCACAGGTACTGGACGTCGGAGAGGACGCTGATGAGTAATGAAGAGCGTCTCAGCAAAGCACATGTGTTGTCCACAATAACTGTCAAGATACCAAGTGTTTGGTCCTGCAATAACCCGAGCGAGATTAGCATAAACCTGAGGTAAGATCATGGTTTCAGGTTGCTCGATGGAAATTTCTTCCTCCTCTTCGTCGAAATCTGAATCTGTTGCATGAACTGTTGTAACACAGCTAAAAACATGTTTTCCTGATGTTGCAGGAGTTGTTGTTGGTGGATTCTACTTCACGGATTGCTTGAACTGCTGCGACTGCTGCTGCACTCCTCTTTTCTTATTAGCTTGAAGCTCGTTGCAATATTTGATGCTGTGTCCATCCTTTTTGCAGTAGTGACAGAAGAACTTGTTGACACATTTTGTAGGCGTTGAATAGAAACTGATATTAAATGCTCCCCTTTTGTTACGTGCTGGTCAAGATCCTGCTGCTCTGCTTGAAGAATCGAACAAATTTCTGCTTCCAAAAGATTTGGTTGAATACGAAGAAGAGATCGACACTGCCGACATTCTGCTCCAAGGCCGGCAAGAAGAACTGTTACAAACATGTCCTTCGAGAAGTATTCGCCACATTTTTCCAATTGGTCACGAAGTGTTCGAGCCCTGTTGATATAATCTGAAACGTTCTCATTGCCCTGCATCTTTACAGTTGTCAGTTGTGAGAGAATTTTACTTACGGCAATTGTGTCCTGTGCCATATACTGCCCCTTCAAATGCTTCCACGCAGATTCAACTAGAGTCAAGCTGGTATGAAGTGAGCGTATACCAAGCTGCTCTTTCGGCGAGAGATTGCGGATAAGAATGGTGTAAGCGCTGAATGAAGCATGAAGAAAACTCGGTTTGTTCCCTCTGTGTTCCCATAACAGGATATGAGTAATCGCCAATGAAGAACGACCATAAACCAGCGGATTTCGTAAGGAGCTCGAACTCGAAACTTCAAGAGTAGAAGTCAGAGCCATTAAAAGGTATAGTTGTCTTGATCTGCGTATTTCCCAAAAGGTTTGGTGCCTAAAAAACAGGTCCAGTAAAAGAGATCTGCTGCTGCGGAAATTGCTTTTGCTGTTGTTGCTGTATATTTTGGTGCTGTAGCTGAAGTTGTTGTTGCGCTTATTGCTGCTGTTGCAGAAATTGAAACTAATGATGTTGAGCAGGTGAAAATGCGAACGAAGAACTGGAACTTAGAGCGGCTGTAGCTCTTGCATAGCTTGGACCATCTATACTCATACCACTAAAGGCCGCTGATATTGATGATGCTGCTTGTTGCTGTGATGTTGCAGGTACAGAGGACGAAGTTCCCGGTGGATGCACAATCGGCAAAACTTGTTGTTGTTGAGGCATCCCAATTGAAGAATAAGCAGGTGGAAAATTTCCAGCTGCAGAGTTACTTGGTTGACCAGTATTGACTGTATGATTTGTAATACCCGTAGGTCCAGTTGTTGAGGAACTAGATGATGGAGCTGACGATGGTCCAGTCATGATTGACGATAGTCTTAATTCCAGACAGCTCTCATACCATGAAAGAATTTGACAGGTGGTGTAGGAGACTAAGTATAGAATCTGCAGACACAAGTACTTGAAGCAGAAAGAAATACTGGAAGTATCTCCAGTAACAAGTTGTGATTGTTAGAATGGAATGATGACTAGAATAGGAGGGTACAAGGAAATATGGGCTAGTGTAATGTAACCTCTAAGGCACAAACCTGTATAGTCTACAATAACAAACTAAGTTCTTTTTGACACACCCCCTAGACTACATAGGGGCAGTGCCTAATAAGAGAACAAACAGCTCAAGGCAGCACTACTAGTCCAGCCTCTGAGGCAAGGGTCTAAAGACCAGTCAAAAGGAGTACAGACAAGACAAGAGCAAGAACAGGGCGGCACTACTAGTCCAGCCACTGGGAGAAGCCACAAGGCCAGTCTGGGTAATATATATATAAAGTTTTGTACACAATCAAGGCCCTAGAAAATGAAAGGCTACAGGAACAAGACCAAGCTGTACACATTGCCGCTGATGATCTTTAGGCACAAGCACCTTCGTAAAGATATCAGCAGTGTTGGTACCAGAGGCCAAGTGTACTACGCGGGCCTGGCGACACTGCTGCAGCTCGTGCAGGAGGAAGTACCGCAGCTGGATGTGCTTCGCTCTGCCCTCGAGTCAAGGCTCCTGACACACGAGGATCATGGCCCTGTTGTTAGCGTACAGGACCGGGGCAGAGCTAGGCCGCTCACCTAAGTCAGTGAGCAAGAAGGTCAGCCAGCATAGCTCTTGTGCCGCCATGGCACCGGCGTAGATCTTAGCCTCGCAGCTCCTAAGGGAATAGACCCTTCTAGAATATAGAATCACCCTACGTATAGCCACGCGAGGCTATTGGCTTTAAGGGATTACGGCAGGATTACGCTAGATATAGCGCACCAGTACATCCCACGCCTGGTCGGTGATATAATTATAATAACAATATAAACCAAAGGTGAATGGAAAGGGGAGAATAGGAAACCAAATGAGATGAGATAAAAAGAGAAATGAAAATAGGAAGGAAGTAGAAAATGCCAAGTGGTGTAACGGGGTCGTACTCTCACACTTACCCCCCTCAAAGCTGGGTGGTAGAAGTAACACCCTGCTTGACAAGGTAGTCATGCAGACGACGATGGGCGTTACCCATGTCGGACTCAGGTACCCAGCTGTCCTCAGAAGGATCATAACCCTTCCAATGGATGAGAAGCTCCACGGTGCCATTCCGACGACGGCGGTGTGCGAGCACGGACTCGACCTCGTACTCCGGTTCATTCTGGACGAGGACGGGCGGTGGCGGCGGCGGTTGGCGTCCGACGAAGATCGTGTTCGGATCCCGATAGGGCTTCAGAAGTTGGACATGGAAGGCATTGTGAATCTTCCAGGTAGCTGGCAGGCGTAAGCGGAAGGTAACAGGAGTGACCTGTGCTTCAACGCGAAAAGGCCCGCAGAAGCGAGGTCGAAGTTTAGATGGGAGATGGCTGATGTCAAGGTTGCGGGTGTCAAGGAGTACCTGGTCTCCCACGGTAATGGTGTGGTCGTTGCGATGGCGATCGGCCTGGCGCTTCTGTTGCTATTGAATGTCGAGGAGGCGCTTGTGGGTCCGATCCCAAAGCTGATGCATGGTTGTAATAAAATCATGCGCAGGTTGGACTGTAGCTGATGCTGTCGGTTTTTGTGGTGTGAGAGGGTGGCGTCCGTAGCAGAGGAAGAAAAGCGTCTGACCCGTAGCGGCATGTGTAGCGTTGTTGTAAGCAAACTCTAGAACGGGTAGGTGCAAGTCCCATTTGGAGATCCCGTCCTTGCAGGCTGCTCGGAGGAGTTGCTCAACAATTTGGTTGCGGCGCTCGGTCTGTCCGTCTGTCTGCGGATGGTAAGCAAATGACATGGCGAGTTTGGTCCCGAGGAGAGACATAATTTCCTTCCAGAACTTGCTGGTGAACTTAGGGTCTCGGTCGGAGATGAGTGTGGTTGGAATGCCATGCTGTGAGATGATGTATCGAACGAAGAGTTGTGCTGTTTCTTCGGTGCGTGCTGTCGTGTGTGTCGGGATGAAGTGTCCCATTTTGGAGAATTTGTCGATGACGACAAGGATGGCGTCATGACCGCTGGAGGTAGGTGGTAACCCGGTGATGAAGTCCAGGCTAACCACTTGCCATGGTTGTTCTGGAACAGGAAGAGGCTGCAGTAGTCCCGCCTTTTTCTGCTTGCTACTCTTCATCCGCAGACATGTATCACACGAGGTGACGAATTTCTGGACATCTTCTGCTAAGTGGGGCCAGTAGTAGTGTTTGGCGATACCGGTGAGCGTCTTGTTGCTACCGAAGTGTCCGGCGTAGAGGACATCGTGGTATTCTTCGAGTAGTAACTGGCGCAAAGGAGGGTAATTGGGTACCCAAATTTTCGTTGATCCTTTCCGGTACGCGATATCACTGTCCCACTGTAGCAGATGTCGCTTTTCTACCAAGGGAATTTTGGGATCGATGGCGTACCCGTGTGTGAAAATTCCCTTGACGGGTGGATTCATCCCTTCAATCTGAATAGCGGCAACGTGTGCAGGTCGGCTGAGAGCGTCTGCTTTGTTTTTGTGGCCGGGCTTGTACACGATGTCGTAGTGGAAGTGTGTCTCGAGGAAGTCGATCCACCGGACCTGCCGCCTGGAAAGGTTGGGTTGTGTCTTCAAATATTTCAGGCTGCAGTGGTCGGTGTAGATGGTTGCTCTTCGCTCTTTGAGATAACATCTCCACGCTTTGAAGGCGATGACGATGGCAAGGGCCTCTTTGTCGTGTATTGGGTAGTTTAGCTCTGCCCCGTGCAGTTTCTTGCTGAGGTAGGCGTTTGGTTGCAGTCCATTCCACTGGTCTTGCATCAAGACTGCTCCCACTGCCTGGTCGTTGGCGTCAGCTTCGATGACGTAATCGCGTTCGGGATCTGGCAAGATGAGTACAAGTGCGGATGTAAGTGCTTGCTTTAGCTGCTCCACGGCTTCCTGGTGTTTTGCCTACCATTTGTAGGGCGTGTTCTTCTTCAGCAGATTCGTAAGTGGTGCTGCGCTTTTCGCATACTGTCGCACGAACCTGTTGTAGTAATTAGCGAAGCCTAAGAACTGCTGCAACTCCTTCACGTTCTCGGGTGTCTTCCACGTACGTACGGCTTCGATTTTCTTGGGGTCGATGTGAACTCTTTGAGCGCTCACCATGCGTCCTAGGAACTGGACCTTCTCAAGGGTGAATTCGCTCTTGGACAGTTTGACGTAGAACCGTTCTCGTCGAAGAATTTCGAAGACGTGTCGCAGGTGTTTGACGTGCTGCTTCATGTCGCGCAGGTAGATGAGTATGTCATCCAGGTACACCACCACGCACTCGTCCAAAAGTGGTCGTAGAATGTGGTTCATTTCGGCTTGGAATGTTGCCGGTGCGTTGGTGAGTCCAAAATGGCATTACCAAATACTCGTACGATCCATACCGAGTTCGGAAAGCAGTTTTGTGGATAGAGTTGTCCGCCATCCGTACCTGCCAGTATCCGGACCGCAGATCCAGTTTGGAAAATACCGTAGCTCCCCGAAGCTGATCAAGCAGGTCATCGATTTGCGGTAGCGGATATTTATTCTTGATGGTCTGCTTGTTAAGAGCTCGGTAGTCGATGCACATGCGCAAGCTTCCGTCCGGTTTCGGTGTGATTAGTATTGGGGCACCGTACGGCGAAGTGGATGGTCGGATGAGTCCTTTGGCTAGGAGATACTCGATCTGTTTTTTCATGTCGGTCAGCTCCGTAGGGCTGAGCCGATATGGTGCTCGGAAGGTCGGCTTCGAACCCGGTTCCTCTACGATCTCGTATTGATGCGTTCGGTATGGCGGTAGCTCGTTCGGAAGATCGTCCGGAAGAATGTCTTGGAACTCCTTCAACAATTCCTTGATCTTTCTTGGAGGTTCCGAGGTTCCCTCCCTGTCGTTCTCCGCCTCTGTTGCTATTGCCAGGAACCCTGTGTCGGTTCGCTTCACTTCCTTCTCGAATCGTGCGAGTGTCTCCACTGGGATATCTCCTGTATCATCCAGTTGGGTAGCTGTACTCTCCGTCCATTGTTGTAGATGCTTGCGGTGCGGTTCACCCAGTTGATCTCGGGGTTGAATCTTCTTCGGAAGTCTCGCCCGAAGATCAAGTCAAGCCCTTTGATGTTGGTGATGGGGAGTGCAGGTCTCCAGCGCAGTGGTCCAATTTGTAGGTGTAGCACTGCTTCGCCGTGTACTGGTAACTTGCTGTCGTCCACCATCGTTGCAGAGAATCCTGAAGGCTTGTACTCTTCCCGAAGTCGGCCGATTACTGCCTTGTCGCAGACGGTGTGCGATGCTCCGTTGTCCACAAGTGCTTGAAGGCGTCGTCCTTTGCAGATGACCTCGAGCACGAGGGGCAGGCATTGCTCGGAGTACCCAAAAATGGTTTCATTGATTGGGTCATAGGGTACATCCCAATATTCCGTACACACCTTTGTGTTGCTATCTACTCCTGAGCTGGCAGCTGGCCGAGGCTGCTTGGAGAACGGTTCTTCTCCAGGGCCCGGAGTTTCCTTGACGACTGTGCACGTCACTGATGCCGAAGAACTGGATGCATCCGGAGGAGGAGTTCGGGGTTTGTGCAGCTTCTTATAGACCCCCAACTTCCTCTTGAGCTACTTCAGCTCCACCGACGTCTTCCCTGGGGAACGGGTAGTTGTTGTGGGCTGGTGTCGGAAGAGGACGTTGACTCCGTGGAAAGGTCGGCTTCTTTCCACACTCCTTAATTATTTCCCCAAATTGTCCGGTACCGGTATAATCTCCACAGCTGTCTGCTTCTTTTGGAGTCCCTCCCGAAATTTCTCCAAGGCTCTAGCCCCTCGAATCATAAGTTTCCATTAAAGCATCTTTATAGGATAGCTTTAACGAATCCTTATAATTTCTTGGGTCTTCAAGGAGTTTTCCCGTCTCGGCAGAGTCTTTTTTCGCGGAGTCGTATTTTTCCTCGGCGATTTTCCCTGGCGAAGACTAGTCGTGGGGTGGAGATTTTCCCCCATCATTTCCTCCTTCTCGCGTCGAATCAGCTTCGTCGAAGTTGATTTTCCCAGAATCCCGCGGCCGCTTCCGGATCTTTTTATTTTCGCCAGCTAGATCCGCAATCACTGGCGACTCCCGTTTTTTGTCTTCTGATTGGCCGAAGGAGTTCCGTCACTGTTGCGTGCCCGATACTCAGTGCGTGCGGTTTTCATTTTGTTGCAGTCGAAGATTCGATGACCCGGCACCCCGCAAAAATCACACGTGTAGTTGGTGTTTTTCGGACGTGGCCGCCCCTCGAACCTGTCGACTTCCATCGGGTCGGCGAACGTGGGGTGAGCCGAGCGGTCGCCCTGTCGCGTACTGCCGACGTGCGTCCGTCGTGTTCCGGCGTTGACCATGTTGAAGCGCTCCGCTGCCGAAACGACGTCACTGTAGCTCGCGTAGTTTGACGCTGCCACTTGTCGTTTGACTTCGGTCTTCAGCCCGGCGAGGTACGATTGTACTTTTTTCCCTTCGGTTAGGTCGGGAATGCGGTTATAAAATTCCTCCATCTGCTGCGTGTACTGCGCTACACTCCCGAACTGTCGGTGTCGATGAATTTTTTCCTGGGCAAGGAAACTCGAATTTATCGGCTCGAAACGTTTCAGCAGGTCGGCGCGGAACTGCTGCCACGTGGATGAAGGTACTGTTGCCGCCAATCCACTCGAGTGCCGGCCCTCGCATCAGTGTCGCCGCGAGTCGTACACGTTGAACGTCCCAGACTGGCGAGCTCCATCCGACGGCTGCGAAGTAGATCTCCATCCCGGCGATCCATCTGCGGGCGTCGGAGTTTCAATCGCTCGGATCGAACGACTCAGGTGGGCGCGGTTTCGGAGCCTCGAGAAACTGCTGCGTCGTCGTCGTTGTCGAGTCGTGCTGCGCCCCGGCGAGTCGAGTTACTCGCTCGAATTGGTTTTGCCACGCTTCGCGATCCGCTCGCATCTCCTCCTGAAGGGCTGCGATGCGCGCGAAGAGCTGCTGGGTAACCTCGGCATTGTCGAAGGTTGCCATCCTGTTCAAAACACGCGCGGGGGGGGGTGATTCGAAAAAATGCAGAGCTGGTGCTTACCAGAATCGGCGTTGAATTGGTCGCCCCCGGCGGTTTTTCGAGGCAGGTTTTCCTGCTGCTGCTGCTTTGTTGAGCGCGGCCGAGTGAGAAAAGCTCTGATTACCAAGTGTCACAGGATCGAATGACTCGAGGAGAGATTGCACTATCGATCAGTACAAGGCGTTTTTACAGAGTACATCAGGTAACCAGGTTTATCTTATCCTAAGGGAATAGACCCTTCTAGAATATAGAATCACCCAGCGTATAGCCACGCGAGGCTATTGGCTTTAAGGGATTACGGCAGGATTACGCTAGATCTAGCGCACCAGTACATCCCAAGCCTGGTCGGTGATATAATTATAATAGCAGGATAAACCAAAGGTGAATGGAAAAGGGAGAATAGGAAACCAAATGAGATGAGATAAAAAGAGAAATGAAAATAGGAAGGAAGTAGAAAAGGCCAAGTGGTGTAACGGGGTCGTACTCTCACCGTCTGGGTCACCCTCAGGGACTAGCAGCATGGAGCAGAGATGGGGAGCAGCCTCAGACAAGAAAGCAAGCTCGTACTGCTGGTCCTCCAAGACGTCTGTGCCGAGGGTAGGAGCACCTCCGACGGACGGAGGACAGGCAGGGTCGGAGACCAGAGCGGTGGTGTAGTCAAGGCGGTGGGTAGAGGCGAAGTCAGCGACAGCAGCCACAAGAGCGTCAAGACGCAAAACAGAAACAGACGGGTTGGTAACGAGCGAGGCAAGGACCCGAGGAACAAGAGGACGAGCTGCTCGAAGGTATTCAGACAGAGGGGGAGGCGCAACGACAAGGGAGGACAGAGGAGGCGATGGCAGGAGGGGAGGACAAGACACGTGGGAACGAAGCAACATAGGGTGAGGACGAGGAACAGGAGAGACAGGACAAGCCTGAGAGGGACGGCGAGACCAGACGTGAGACGGAGGCGTCGGGTCATGAAGCAGAGGAGGAGTAACAGGAGGGGAACAAGGGGGAAGGCGAGGCATAGACGAGTTCAGCGGAGGGAACACAGGGCCAAAAACAGGAAGAGGAGGAAACGGTAGAAGAGGGGGAGACGCGCGGTCAGGGGAGGGAAGGCTGAGCAGGCAAAGGGAGGACACCGGCGGCGACTGCTGCTGCGGCGGCTGCACGACGCCGACACCTGGACCGCGAGCTGCTCCACGGCTTCCTCCGGAACACTCCACTCTGGCACCCCCAGACGAAACACCCCCGAAACCAGAAGCGCGCTCCGCACCGGCACCACCCCCAGGCCCGCCGGGACAAACCACGATAGGAGCCCCAGGACTAGCACCCTCGTCAACGCCAGCACCCCCAGAAGGCAAGAACTGCTGCCGCGGAGGCGACGATGTTTGCAGTTGCGGCGGCGGCTGCGGCTGCGACGAAGGGCCACCAGAGTCAGCAGACTCCTCAACCGGGACAACCGACGTGAGGGGGGTAACGTGAGACACACCAGACGGGGTAGGGCACGGAGGAGGGGGTGCAGGGGAAACTGGGGGAGGAGGGACTAGGAACAGGGGGGGGGTAACCGGGGGACCACGGTGGGGGAAGCGGTGGTAGAAGGAGACGGACTCGTTAAAGGTGACGTTGCGAGAGTGAAAGAAACGGTGGGACGGGAGGTGGTAGAAGTGCCAGTCAGACGATTCGAGGGGGAAACCTAGGAAGACACAGGGGAGTGTGCGGGCAGTGAGCTTGTCCGTGCCAGAGGCACGAACGTGGGCAAGGCAGCCCCAGACGTGGAACGCAGACGCGTCACTAGGAGACCCGGTCCAGAGGAGGGTCGGCAAAACCTACGGCTGCAGAGGGTGCGGCCACAGGTTAAGCTGGTGAGCGGCGGAGCGAACGACAAACGGCCACAGAAAATGGGGTGCACCGGCATGGATCATGGAGGCACGAGCCACCTCCATGACCAAACTGATGCGTCGCTCAGCGACCCCATTCTGCTGGGGGGAGTCCGGCAAGGTGAACGTCTGGGTGATGCCCTCCGCACGACAGAAACGACCAAGGCAACCTGAGGCGAACTCGCCACCGCGGTCAGGGTGGAGTCGCAACACAGGGAGACTGCGGTGCATACGCGTAGAGACAAGCCACGGGATATGAACGCCAGGCACGTTGGCCTTCCACTCCAAGGGAAACACGGTGGTGTAACGAGTGTAGTCGTCAACAAGGACGAGGAAGTAATGCTCACGACGCGGCCCATGGACGGGGGCAGGGCCCCAGACGTCCATGTGCAAGGTCTGCAGTGGTGCGGTGGTGGGGGGGAACGAGGAGGAGTGAGGAGCACGGCCGAGCCGGCCCTCGACGCAGGGGTTGCACGGCGGCACGGGTGAGGAGGGGAGCTTGGGGAACGACCCACGAAGACAAGACGGTGCTGCGACATGTGACGAAGACGAGGGAGGGCAGGGTGACCTAGACGGTGGTGCCACTGGAGTGTTGGGTGAGTAA